>JAWNZC010000326.1:67500-75000 GCA_035771165.1 Paragorgia papillata | reverse complement strand
CTCAAATCGTTAGGGAGATGATTCCACAGAAAAGCTCCACTGTAGCTGAAACTGCGTTTTAAATAATCGGTTCTAGGTTTAGGTAACTCTAATTTATTTTCAGAATCCCTTAGATTATAATTGGTTGTACGTAAACTAAATAATTCTTGTAAATACTCAGGAGTAAGCTTGTTGATAGTTTTGTATATCAGTGTTGCTTTGTGTTTCTTGCGGAAGGAAGGAAGGAAGGAAGGAAGGAAGGAAGGAAGGAAGGAAGGAAGGAAGGAAGGAAGGAAGGAAGGAAGGAAGGAAGGAAGGAAGGAAGGAAGGAAGGAAGGAAGGAAGGAAGGAAGGAAGGAAGGAAGGAAGGAAGGAAGGAAGGAAGGAAGGAAGGAAGGAAGGAAGGAAGGAAGGAAGGAAGGAAGGAAGGAAGGAAGGAAGGAAGGAAGGAGGGAAGGAAGGAAGGAAGAAAAGGAAGGGAAAATGAAAAAAAAAGAGAGAAGAAAAAACGACAAGAGTAAAGCACAATGCATTAAAAATGCTACAGATATTTTTAATTGGTCAGTGAATTTGTTCAAATATTTCGGATAATTGGATGAACATACACTTTAATTTCTGTAGTTATTAATTTATTAAATATACCTTGCAAAGAATCCTGTTTGGAATAACAATTTCCGCCTGACGTGTAGCAGCAACCAGCATTTTCACATTTCAATTGTGAACTAATATTGCCAACACCTAGTTGAGAACATCCCGCTGCACCGGCCAATACGGTAGGGCAAACTTTGACTAGAAAGCAAGAAAAGGAAGAGATAATATATAGAGAATAATACATGGATGTGCGGAAATATGAAATTTATTTCGAGTATTGACCAGGATATCTCACGAGTGAGCGAAGCGAATGAGTGAGTTATCCTGTTCAACACGAGACCAACACCAACACCAACACCAACACCAACACCAACACCAACACCAACACCAACACCAACACCAACACCAACACCAACACCAACACCAACAACGACACCGACAACAACAACGATGACGACGACCCCGACACAGACAGTGATAGTGACAAAAAAAGTTGCTTTTTCGAAAATGGAGAATCCTGAGAAAAACACTCAAGAGAGCTAACACTTCCACTCACATAAATTCCAAGCTCCGGAACAAGTGGTCACATCCCTATTACTTCTACAATGGTTCTATCGAAATACTTACCAGAAGCGTAAAGTTCAATTCTCATACAGGCGTTATCACCTATTTTATCAACGGGAACAACTCGTACGTATCTGGTCTCCACTGAATTTATCAAGGTGTTCTCCACTACGGTTGTTCCATTAGAGTTTGCCGTAAAAATCTAACAGAAAGGATGTAGTGCATATTATATGCTTATTTACATACGACATGTAAACTGCAAATCAAGGTGACGTTAATCTGGAAATGCGAGTTCCGTCCACGACGTTTAACATCTGACGGCATGTTTCACAATACATGGGATGATATAAAGTAATGCAATACAATGCGATATGCGATGGAATGTGGAGTCATGTAATGTTTTATTACGTCATGTTATGTCACGTCTAATCACGTCTCGCAATATCTACATATGTCATGTCGTGTCTTGTATGTCTAGTCATGTCATGTCGTGTGGTATCATGTCTTGTCCAATCACATCGCGTCTAGTCATGTCACGTGTAGTCATGTCACATCTAGTCTTGTAATGTAATGTTACGTCATGTCTTGTCCAATTACGTCACGTGTAGTCATGTCACGTGTAGCCATGTCACGTGTAGCCATGTCACGTGTAGCCATGTCACGTGTAGTCGTGTCGCGTCTAGTCATGTCATGTCACGTCATGTCACGCCATGTGGCTTCTTTCTAGTCATGCCACGCCACACCATGTGGCTTCTTTCTAGTCATGCCACGTCATGCCACGCCATGTGGCTTCTTTCTAGTCATGCCACGTCATGTCACGCCATGTGGCTTCTTTCTAGTCATCTCACGTCATGTCACGCCATGTGGCTTCTTTCTAGTCATGCCACGTCATGTAACGCCATGTGGCTTCTTTCTAGTCATGCCACGTCATGTCACGCCACGTCATGTCACACCATGTGGCTTCTTCTGGTCATGTCACGTCATGCCACGTCATGTCACGCCATGTGGCTTCTTTCTAATCATGCCACGTCATATCACGCCATGTGGCTTCTAGTCACGTCACGTCATGTATTATCATGTCTAGTCGTGTCTTGTATGTCTAGTCATGCCCAGTCGTGTCACGTCATGTCATATCTGATCACGTTGCGTCTAGTGCATGTCATGTCATCACATCACGCCACGTTATGTTACGCTCATCTTTCATCACGTTACATCACATGTCGTAACTTGTCACGTCATATCGTATAGGGTCACGTCTTGTCGTGTCAGCTAGGACATGTCATGCGCAGACAGAGAACTTAAAGCATTTAAAAATAGATTGAGAATGTCTTAAAAAAGCAAAACAATGTTACCTTTTCGCTCATATGTTCCTTGTATGTGGTCCACGAAATTCCATCCATACTAAAATTTAATTGAAATGTCTTTATCCAAATTGTATCACAGCCCTGAATGGCAATCTTCTTAATCCACGTGACGTTAACCAATTTAACTTGTAACCATGGTGATTGATCTGCGAAGGCCGTTCTCCACATGTTGTTTACATTATTAAGACGAGCGAAATAAGGAGAGAATGCAGTATGCCGTTTAAAAGACGAAGCAGTCATTTGAGAGTCTTTAATCAATTCTGTATCCGCAATTCCAACAGGCTCTGAAGGAACTAAAAACAGTAAATACCTTTATAATTAATTCTGATCTGGGCTGGGCTGCTTATTTATTTATTTATTTATTTATTTATTTATTAAGCTTTGCTACATTTACAACTAATACAAATATGATATTAATTAGACACAACAATAATATACATAACAAGTACGGTGGCAGGGCAACCGCAACAGCTTTTAAAAGCCAATTACTGCGGGCCCGGAGTATATAGAGACACTGGTTTAAACAAATACGGACTAAAAACAACAACGAATAGGTTCAATGAGACAACGAACAGTGTTACACTTAGGACAGACAGTTTTCCAAGTATACGCGTAAAAACGCACAACTTGTTCACGGTTGTCAACAGGCGTGAACAATGTTGTGCTGCTCGCCGTGAACAATGTTGTGCTGCTTGCCGTGAACAAGTTGTCAACAAGTTGTTCACTTATGGTTCGAACAACTTGTCCACGGATAAATCAACAGTCATGAACAAGTTGTTCCAACAGCACATTTTTATAGCCAACAACGTTGTTTGCACACGGATACAACATGTTGTAACAGCATGACGAAATAACAACGATGAACAACAATGTTACAACAATGGTGAACATGGTTGATGTATCAACACGTTCTTCGGTTGTTACAACATGCGTGAACAACGGTTGTTGTTTCATCAAGCAGTAACAACTTGTTGAAACAATGATGAACAATGTTGTTAATTCATCAATGTTGTTCACATATGATAACAACGTTGTTACGGCATTGTTCAGACAACAATGCTGTAACAAGTTGTTGACATATGTGAACAACATTGATTACTATGACCATTACCATGACCATGACCATGACCATGATTACGATTATGATTATATTGCATCATATATCACTCACCATATGCATAAAAAACCTCGAAAAAGTCGATAGAAAACCTTTCATGGGACGTAAAAAAGTGTTTAGCTTTATCTGTTCCGAGTACGTAGCCAGCTGGAACATCGTACGCCTGTCCCAAAACACTAGAACAACAATCTCCGCTTCCAGTATCGTGCGATGATATATTTAAATCATTCCCAAATGCAGGTCCAGCTGTGTTATCAGTAAACAAAGCAGCATTGTTATCAATAACGTCGAGTTTCACCGCTCCTACACCATCGGGGTTCGAGAGACTGAACAAAAACGACGAATTACTTGGAATTGACCTCGCAGAACCTGTGAAAAAATAGTTTAAAAATTCCAAAAGTTAATACAAAAAAATCGATGTTCCTCGTGTTTTGAAGTGCCTAAAATGAGACGAAAATCAAGTCTGTCTTATTTGAAAAAATACTTAAAGTGTTTAAGAAACGAAAATGAAGACTTACTGGGAAAGTGTGATAGAAGAAGAATTTCAAATGAAGTCGAATCACTGCTGTAGAGAAAAGTTTTCTGACTGTCCCAACCGGGAATCGAACCCAAGGTCTCTGGTTTAATGTACCAGCGCTCTACCACTGAGCTATTGGGACTCCCGGCTGAGGCAGTCAGAAATATGGTAGATAGAATAATGGTACGTGTACGCTGGTACGTTAAACCAGAGACCTTGGGTTCGATTCCCGGTTGGGGCAGTCAGAAAACTTTTCTCTACAGCAGTGATTCGACTTCATTTGAAATTATTCTTCTATCACATATATACGCTGCTGAAGGACAACTGAATGTTGATAACTTACTGGGAAAGGTTATATATCTTTGCTATTATTAAACGGAATCAGTTGAAAATGTATATTTTTGCCGTTATAAGGGTTAAACACACACACACACACACACACACACACACACACACACACACACACACACACACACACACACACACACACACACATAATTGCTTCGAAGTGATTCCGTTTGATAATAGCAAAGATATATAACCTTTCCCAGTAAGTCACTATGCACGTTGTGATTTCACTGGTTAGTTTCACATATAAAACAAACTGAAATATCTTAAAAACAAAGCAAGGAAACAAAAAACAGCAAAAGATGTTACTTTGTCATTTCAAAAGTACTTTCAAATAAGGCAAACTTATTTTTTGTTTCATAAGCACTTTAAAATATAAACAAAGTAACCTTTTTTGTAGTTTTTCGTTTCCTTGCTTCGTTGTTGAGATATTTCAAGTTATTTAATGTGCAAATTAAACAATAAAGCATCGATGCGTTGATTCGGAGACGTTGGGTTCGATTCCCGGATGAGGCAGTCAGATTTTTCAAGTGTTTTTCTTGGAAAGCCTCTTTCGTTATGATCGTTCAATGTTTCGCATAAAAAAGTTGAGGAGATTAAAAAGACACACTTTACCTCCCCAATTTTCGTTAGAAAATCCTCCAAATACGTAATCCTTAACTTTAACTAATGTGACCGTCGCTCCTTTATAGTCACACTCCTCATGGAATTTTGTGGTATCCAAATCGGGACCAGTTGCGTTGTAACATGGCAGCCAGTCGCTCACTGCCGGAGCTACATCGTCCAACCATTTCAATAAAATCTCGTAACTCTTGTGCGATTCTGGCAAAATATCAGAAACCAACCCTAGAAAATGCAGAACAATGAAGTCAGGGGGTGTTTACATAGAATCCATGACAAAAAAAACACATGACAAAAAAACCGCCGTCAAAAACCCCACTGACAAAACCCCCGACGATGAAAACCCCACCGACAAAAAAAAACAATTGCCAATTTTTTTTAATTGTTACAATAAGCTTTAAGTTATAGTTTATTATAAGTTTAAATGTTGCCAATTGCTCGTCGAAGAAGATTTTCTCGCATTTTTGTTGCTTCTACTGTAAAGCCGTTGCCATCATGGTTATGATCGACGCTTGAAATGACATGTGATGCGTCTATGTCAGTCCTAACTTTTCCATTGCAGGAAAGCGCTGCTCTCTTGGAACATTCCCACCGCTTAGTGCTGGCGCTGCGGGACTTCTTCGTGTACATATGACCGAATGACTTCCATGATTGAGAGTTAGTTTGTAACATAATTGAGAATGTATAGCAACTTTTTATAGAATTATGTGTTATCTTTCATGCGATGACTATGACCATGATCCACAATTCCCATGTGGGTCATTTGCCAACTGTTTGAGACGATGACTCATTTGTTGAGAACGCAACGTCAAATCAGATGTTCGTAAATAGTGTCGCAACACCATACTTCTTCACTGAAAATAATTTGTAAAAGGAGAACGCGTTTTTTTTGTCTGAATTTAGTAATTTGGGGGTTTTGTCGGTGGGGTTTTTGTCGGCGGGCTTTTTGGCATGTGGGTTTTTTGTCAGTATCCATTTACATAAGGCTGGCCCGAACTCAGGCCGGACTGACTTTACGTCGGTTGTAGTGTTTTTACTCTAGATCGTTTTCATGAGTCCGGCCTGAGATTCAGTTCACGCTGGCCTAATCTCAGGTCGCCTGCTAGACCGAACTGAAGCACTTTTACCTCTCAAACTCAATATACGTTGTTTTAAATGAGATTGGTGTCAAATCTACATAGAATAATGATTCTCCGGCGTTCACGAGCTGTAAGGCAATTGACGCAAATCTTGAAGTAACAGCGAAACCAAGTCTATATAGTTTCAAGGCCGGTCTTGTGTAAACAGAAGTGTAAACATGCATGTAAACACCCACATAGATTAATTTTTTGGTTAATAAAAAAAAACACGCTTGGGAGTATGATTACCATATAAAATAGGACGATTCTTCTCTTCTAAGTTTTAAAAAATCATACGGTTTGAACTATTAAGCCCCGCACAGACGACCAAGTTTTCCTTGACAAGTTTTTCCTTGACAAGTTTTATTTGTTCGTGTGCACAACACAAATTGACAAGTTTTTCCTTGACAAGGAGCTGGTCATGCCAGCTTTTGAACAAGGAAATTTGTTCGCGTGTATAGTCGTCAAGGAAAACTTGACAACTCATCTCCGAAGCTTATTACGCGATCATTACTGTCAAGGAAAACTTGTCCAACCGTACACACGAGCAATTATAACTTGTCAAGGAAAATTGTTTGAAAGAAACGTGTACATCGTACACACGAGCAAGGAAAGTTACCAAGGAACTTGTCAAGAAAAACTTGGTCGTCTGTGCGGGGCTTTATATATGGTTGGACTGAAAATTTCTGAATGAGGACAATTGCTTGTTTGCGATCATTATCCTTATTTTATGCAACATTTTTGCGTAATTCCGGCACGAATGCAATCAATCATGAGCTAGCCTGGTTAGCGGGATGGCTCGTTTTCTTTTTAAACATCTCTAATAACCCGCTGGCGGAGGTATATGCATGCCATCTCTGAGTTTTCAAACGAAAAGGGTGAGCTCGTATCGAAAACGTATCAAACGTTTCCGTCCACACTATCGTTTTCGAATCGTTTTCGCCGTTTAGTAAAACGCTAAAAAGATCTATAGAAGTAAGTAAGTAAGTAAGTAAGTAAGTAAGTAAGTAAGTAAGTAAGTAAGTAAGTAAGTAAGTAAGTAAGTAAGTAAGTAAGTAAGTAAGTAAGTAAGTAAGTAAGTAAGTAAGTAAGTAAGTAAGTGGGTAAGTAAGTAAGTAAGTAAATAAGTAAGTAAGTAAGTAAGTAAGTAAGTAAGTAAGTAAGTAAGTAAGTAAGTAAGTAAGTAAGTAAGTAAGTAAGTAAGTAAGTAAGTAAGTAAGTAAGTAAGTAAGTAAGTAAATAAGTAAGTAAGTAAGTAAGTAAGTAAGTAAGTAAGTGGGT
>JAWNZC010000326.1:52500-65000 GCA_035771165.1 Paragorgia papillata | reverse complement strand
AAGTATAAGTAAGTAAGTAAGTAAGTAAGTAAGTAAGTAAGTAAGTAAGTAAGTAAGTAAGTAAGTAAGTAAGTAAGTAAGTAAGTAAGTAAGTAAGTAAGTAAGTAAGTAAGTAAGTAAGTAAGTAAGTGGGTATGAATGTAAATAGTTCTAGGTGACTGAAACCAAGAATCTAGATAACATAATCGTGACATCATGACTCCACTCTGCATGGACAGCGTTTTCGAAACGCTCCGTTTTCGGTCACCAAAGACGCCGGATTAGTGTGGACGAAAGGCCTAACCGTATCAAAAAGTCTCCGGTTTTCGTTTGAAAACGGATTAGTGTGGACATGGCCCATTGAACTATAAGAAGACTGGAACGATAACTCAGGGGGAGGTTTTGAAGCCAGTGCCAGTCCCTTTGCAGGTAGCTCCCGTGCTTCAAGTTACTTAATTTTCATCCTGCCATATATTTTGTTTGGGACGATAACAAATTACTCCAAAACAACGGATTGAAATACATTGTTTTATACGTATGTTTTTAGAAATAGCATTGGCTTCAATTTGATGTATCGTATAAGTTTCCTCGTTATTTTAAACTTTTTAAAATGTAGTAAATGTTCGACCATATTTCGCTGGGAAATAACACTAAGAAACTTGTTGCAGTTTTTCTGAGTTTTGAGCTGAAATACTTAACGCTGAACGTTGGGCTATATATGAAACTGAAGCTATTGAAAAATTCTATTTGGTATAGAAACTTCAAGACTTTAGCTAAAAGGGAAATAATTTAAAAATATAAAAACAACTGCCATTTTGTAACGTACGGCAAACAAAATGGCAGTTGTTTTTATATTTTTTAATAATTTCCCTTTTAGCTAAAGTCTTTAAGTTTCTATACCAAATAGCATTTTTCAATAGCTTCAGTTTCATATACAGCCCAACGTTCAGCGTTAAGTATTTCAGCTCAAAACTCAGAAAAACTAACATTTAAAGATTTTTGGCTTCATCCATTCATAGGGCCTGACTTATGGAGTTAGCGTTCCAGTTTACTTAGAGTTCAATGACATGGCCTCACCTTTACGTTTTAACCACATAGCTATGGTCAGACCAGTTTTTCGACACATGCCAGGATCTGCGATGCAGTCGTCCAGAAGCTCGTCTTTCATCACGTATTTTTCACTCCGGTCTAAAGTCAACGCTTCAAGTCCAGCTACAGCTGCAGTGTTTGGGATCACGGAAGCGACGTATTCATTGAAAACATCTTGATATCCATCATTTTCAACTTCATTGAGAAACCAGAGATGCTTAGCTATTGTAGGAAATAAGAAAATAATATTATATGGCACAGATTACTTCCGGTAAAATCACGCGCTGTGATTGGTTGCTGACGTGGCGCGATTTCCGTAATGCCCGTGGGCATTATGAAAATTGTCAATCCCTACGATTGGAAACAAACACAAAATTATAATAAGAAACAGGGTTTTTCGCCGGGTTCTCCAGTTTTCCTCCCTCCACAAAATGGTCTGAACTGTGTCGTATGGCGGCTACCTGGAGCGCCTTTGATATGCCTCGACACGGCCACGTTGATCTGCGTCCTTCGCAATTCAGCCGTTGGCTGCAAGTAAGGATAATTAGCCCCCAATCCTCCTTTTTAACGGTTCATTGAACCTTGCAAGAATCAAATTAAATGTACAGAAAAACGATACATGTACTTTACGTTCAGTAATATTCTAGTGCGCTGAATGTTTTGAGTGCGAGTTGCGCGACCTAGAATTAATTAATCGGCTCATCTCTAATCTTATACTAACCAGGCTTGATACAAGTTGTGCCTTCCAGAACTTCCACGTCACCAACAATCCAATATTTTAGTTGAGGCCAAGCTATAATATTTCCAACGTCGTTGCCACATTTCTTCGACTGCTCGGTGATCTCCACAGCAGTAAAATCCTTGTGCCACCAATTAAACCGCGACAACTCGCCGACCATTCCACGACCACTTACAATATTGCCATTGGCATCCACATCTTGTCCAATCACTAGTTTCTGACCAACTAAACGAAAAAAGGTTACGGTTGCAGTCACACAGCCACAGTCACACAGCCACAGTTAGTTACAGTTACAGTCACAGGAAATTATGAAATATATTCCAATTGGAGCTCGAAATGAAAATTTAACTGTTTAACTTTCAACTTTTGGCGGTAGGCCAGTGAACCTTCGTCGATCCGAGGTGAGTAGGCTTGTATTATTTTATGCAGATGGAAATAGTAAGTGTCGGGAAACACTTAGGACGTCATAACATCACAATTCTTCCTCAATAAACAACTGAGCTGTAAAGTGAAAGTGTTTACGAATTTTACTAGGCCTTCCCCAGCGGGTCCGTTCGGATCACTTCCGAAACGTGTCAACCGAGGAAGGCCTAGAAACTAGACTAGGGCTACTTGTGGTAGCCGAGTCTAGGTTTTAGCTGAGATCATGAGGCGTATTTGTGATTTCTCTGGTCGCTTTTCCTCGAGTTGTTGTTCGAAGGGTTCTTCCTTGGAGCTGTTGACTGAAATATACTTAATTGTTGATCAGAAAATAATTTTCATCTTGCGTTTATACGAGAACCGAGGCAGCCCACCTAACCGGGATCTCGGTTAGATCGGGCTACACACGTAAAAACGCGCAAGCTGTTACATGCCAGCAAGCAAGTTGTTACAAGGCTGTTCAACAGGCTGTCACCGTCATGTGTTCGCACTGGCTGTCCCAGTCTGTTAACAGGTCTGTAACAGGTTGTTGACAACTTGTAACAAGGCTGATGACTCCAACAGACTGATGACAAGTTGTTCCAACAACCTGTTACCGTTCTACACTTAACAAGTTGTTAACAGGTTGATGCTAACAAAGTTGTAGCAGTTTCTTGAATGAACAGCGTTGTTACAACTTGTTCCCAGCCTTGCTACAAGCCTGTTGCGAACACATCCTGTTGACAAGCTGTGAGATTTTTACGTGTGTAGTCCACAGACAGGAACCTCAGAGCTCCGTATACGCGACAGTGTTTGTCTTTACAAGTCCTTGCACGCTTTTGGTAGATTTCGTGCACGCTGTTGGTAGATTTCGTGCACGGTTGGTAGATTTCGTGCACGCTGTTGGTAGATTTCGTGCACGCTGTTGGTAGATTTCGTGCACGCTTTTGGTAGATTTCGTGCACGCTGTTGGTAGATTTCGTGCACGCTTTTGGTAGATTTCGTTCACGCTGTTGGTAGATTTCGTGCACGCTGTTGGTAGATTTCGTGCACGCTGTTGGTAGATTTCGTGCACGCTTTTGGTAGATTTCGTGCACGCTGTTGGTAGATTTCGAAACTGACTGGCTGACTTTATAGTTTAATAGCGATCAGATGTGGCTGACAACTGTCTTGATCGTAAAGAGGGACTTTAAGAAAACACAACGACTGCGACAACGTGTTTGAACAATAGAATTTTATGTCATATACAAAGAACTTTTGCAAATGACGGTCCCAAGAGTAATCTTCATGCCGTCGTGACTCTGTTGACAACGTAGAAAAAGCATTTTGACGTTGTAAAGACAACGCGAAACCTGAATCACTACAGAAGCCTTGGGAAAACTTAACCTTACTCTCGCGACTACCATAGATTGAACAAATGTTTTTCTTCAAGAATTTAAGAACAAGGTGAGTCCGTGCGATTATGTATCTTGAAATTTGAATGTATAAATACACCACCATTCAATACCACTGTTAAACTTTCTACCGTAGTCGTAGTCCGTTGTCTGAATCTTAAAGTCCCTAATATCTTCACCACTGTGACGCATGCACCACATTCAGCCTTCGATCTGATCTTCCTCGGCCCACTCCCACTCTGCGCAGGAGACGTCCCCACTTTGCCAGTAGCCCGAGAGAACGCCTGACCCAGGCGTCTTCTTTTCATTTCATAAACATTTTAAGTAAACAAATTAGGCTTACAAACCTATGACTGCGTCGTTTAACCAGGTATCATGAAGCGCGGTAGCACCTTTGTGTTGACCATCGAAATAAAAGTCCGCCAAATTGCCACGCTTTTTAACACAGTAATGATGCCAATTGCCATCAATCATGGAAGGAATTTCGAGAAACCTGACAAATAAAATCAAAGTAAAAGATTTGTCAACAAGGCACTCAGAAACTGCAAATCTGATGAAATATCTCCGCCACGCAGCGGGTTATTACAGATGTTCAAAAAGAAAACGAGTCATCCCATCGGCACTAACCAGGTTAGCTCACGAGACTTAAAGTGTTTATGAAACGAAAATTAAGTTTGTCTTATTTGAAAGAACTTTTGAAATGACAAAGTAAGATCTTTTGCTGTTTTTTGTTTCCTTGCTTCGTTTATGAGATATTTCAGTTTGTTTTATATGTGAAACTAACCAGTGACATCACAACGTGCATAATGACTTACTGGGAAAGGTTATATATCTTTGCTATTACTAAACGGAATCAGTTGAAAATGTATATTTCTGTTGTTGTAAGGGAAAAACGCACACATAATTGCTTTGAAGTGATTCCGTTTGATAACAGAAAAGATATATAACCTTTCCCAGTAAGTCATTATGCACCTTGTGATGTCACTGGTTAGTTTCACATATAAAACAAACTGAAATATCTCATAAACGAAGCAAGGAAACAAAAAACAGCAAAAGATCTTACTTTGTCATTTCAAAAGTTCTTTCAAATAAGACAAACTTAATTTTCGTTTCATAAACACTTTAAGGCCTGGCCAAACGCTTTCAACATTTCAATTTCATTCAACATCCAATTCAATTCAATTCAATTCAATTCAATTCAATTCAATTCAATTCAATCCAATCCAATCCAATCCAATCCAATTCAATTCAATTCAATTCAATTCAATTCAATTCAATTCAATTCAATTCAATTCAAAGGTCTTTATTAATAAAATCATAGGGGGAAAAGAACATATCCTATGTTACAATAAAAAAAAAAAGTTCAAGATATTTAAAGCATTATATTATATTTAAAATGTACTCGGTTAATAAATAAAATATTTGCTCGCGAATAGGAATTTTATGCCTTCCGTCGTGTTAATGTTGAGATAGGCAGATAGCATAATTAAGTGTATCGAGAACACATGACTTTTAAGATAAGAAATACCGGAAACACCTCAGGGAAGCTGGAATGGGGTTATAACACACCCTATCACTATTTTACTGCCATTCACATACAGTCCACTGCCAAGTAAAGACATTCTGAAATTTATTTACCCGCCTTCTCCCCATATCTGCGTCCATAATTTTTAGTTATTATAGAGATATTGTTCTAGGTTTTGGCGTTATCTGGCCCTCACCTTCACTGGGTGAAACCATTTTAGCACGTTTGTAAAATACATAGTTTATAATTTCTGTTTTTCAAAGTTTTAATAAAGCGGCTAGGGGATTTTTATCCCTAGCCAGATTATCCCAAAACGTGTCAAAGTCATTATATTAATTCAGCCAGTAAACGGAGCTCAGGAAATGCAACACGCAATGTATCGGAAGATTTATATATAGAACTAATTATCGTACACGACGGAAGGCATAAAAGTGTTCATACAAACGGCTAGTGTTTATCATTGGGCGTTGACTTGACTTATTTCTTAACTTGTATTTAGTTAGTTTAACTTGTGGCATTAGACGATGAAGTGGATGATTACTCAGCCTGGATGACTTTCTTGATAATCTTTTTATCTTGGTTTTCTATAAGGTTGCGTATACCATCACAAGTTTTGAGGTATATCTGCGTTTATGGCAACGATCTAAGAAGCACTGAATTGTTGTCAATTTAGAATCAGCTGCACCATATACTGATAGGCCATAATGCTGTTAAAAAGATGGTCAATTTCTGTTTGGCTACAACCTTCCTTACGTAATACTTTCGTTCAACATTGTTGAATTCAACATGTTGAAAAGCGTTTGGCTACCCCTGTTGAATGATGTTGAACGTTGTTGAATGGTGTTGAATGATGTTGAACGAAATTTGAACATGTTCAAATTTTCGTTCAACACGCGTTCAACATTTCTATTGTTCTCAAAATGTTGAAAGGTGTTGAACGCATTTGGCCACATTCCATTCAACTTTGTTGAACAGAGACATGCGCCATGCGGGATATTGTCGATTCCAGCTTTTGTGGTAGCCCGCGTTCAATTAATTGTCATTCATGAATGTTGAACGATGTTGAATTCATTTGGTCACTCGTGCTTTCAACATTATTCAACATCGTTTAACAATGTTGAATGATGTTGAACGAGATGTTGAAAGCGTTTGGCCAGGCCTTAACTCGATTAAATTCGACACACGAATTAAATTCGTCTGAGTCAGACGGATCATGCGTGTTCGAGTTGTTTCTCTTCGGTTTGTGACAATTCGGCGCCATGTTTTTAAGAAATTGTTTTTAGGCCCCACGGGTCCAAGTAAAAATCGACTGAATTTCGACGTTTAACTCGACGTCGCATTTACGTCGCATTACCGACGAAGTCAATTCGGATTAAATCCGTCTATTGTGTGACGTTTAGCGCAGGCCGGCCTTACACATGTATGAATAAAATGCTTAAAGTGCCTAAGCAATGGTTGGGGGTTTTACATATTTAGGATATTTGGAACCTTCTGAGAAGATTCGTAATATATCTTCCTTTTCTAAAATTTCATCTTCATGGACTTTTTGGCTGTTAAAGTTGACGGAAGTGACGTCAAAGGAGGAATCTGCAAAGTGGTTTCATATAGACAAATTCCTCTTTTGACGTCACTTCCGTCAACTTTAACAGCAAAAAAGTCCACGAAGATGAAATTTTAGAAAAGGAAGATATATTACAAATCGTCTCAGAAGGTTCCAAATATCCTAAATATGTAAAATCCCCAACCATTGCATAGGCACTTTAATTGCACTCAAAATTATGCAAAAATGCTTGCTTGAAATAAGAATAATGAACGCAATCAAGCATTTCTTCCATACGGAGAATATTTTGGTCAGATTTTTATTAATTTCTCATCCAAATTTCAAACAAATGCAATCAAAACTGAATAGGTTGGTCCTTGGCCTATAATCAATCCTTCCACAAACTTTCACGAAAACATGTGCAATATTTTGTCAGATATCGTGGTGACAGACCAACAAACAGACCAGCAAGTAAACAGACAAACAGGCAAACGGGCAAACGGGCAAACGGGCAAACAAACAAACAAACAAACAAACAAACAAACAAACAAACAAACAAACAAACAAACAAACAAACAAACAAACAAACAAACAAACAAACAAACAAACAAACAAACAAACAAACAAACAAACAAACAAACAAACAAACAAACAAACAAATTTTGATTATTTTCAGTGATTTTCATTATTCTCTCGTGTTTTACAAACACTCAAGAACTATTAAATTACTCGGTTAAAGGCCTAGTGATTTTCATTGGCCTGGTTTTCAGTTGTCGCATTTCATCGCCGATCATCGCCGATGCTCACATTGCATGCGACGATCTGGGATTGTCTGGGATGATCCCAGACAATCGCCGATGATCACCGATCAAGGCGGGAAAATAATATCTTTTTGCCAAAATGGGCGGCCCTTTTTGGGTGCGGAGTTTCTGGGTGCAAAAAATATTCGAGACAAGGGAAGAACCGAAGAATCGGGGCAATTTAATGCATGTTTGAAGTGCTTGGTTTTCTTCTAGAGACTGGCTCCTAATTTGTCTTATTTCATCGGATTTTGGTTTTCATTTGTTTTACTTGTCCTAATTCATCGGCGACAGTCGGCGATCATCGGGGGAAACAATTTTTTTGGTTCTTGTGATGATCGCCGATAATCGGGGATTGTCCCCGACTGCCGGTTTTCATAATCCTATTTTATCGCAATTCATCGCAAAGCTGTATTATGCCAATGATCGACGATGAATTACGATATATGAAAACCAGACTTTAGTAGATAAAACACACTCGCACTCGTTTATAAAATATTACTTTAAAAATCTACTATTATTCGCCCCAGATAAACGTAAGCTTCATTTAAGAAGATATTGTTATACCTATTAGATTTGAGTCTCAGCTTTACTTTCCCACTGCTTTTGTAGCTAAACTTCATTTCTTTCTGCGCCTCGGACAAATAGGCAAATACTGTAGCCCAGTCCTGGTCAAATTGCGGTACTCGCATCCACCAACAAACAGTAAAATGAATTAACATTGGCATTGCTTCGATATTGATGTGGCCAGTTGAACTTGGTGGAATGCGAAGATCGAATCGCCAATCACGCTTTGGATAACCTAATAACAAAAAAAAATGAAAAAAACTATAATAACAACAACGATAACACAACAACAACAACAACACAATAACGAAACAACAACACCAATAACAACAACAACGATAACACAACAACAACAACAACAACAACAACAACAACAACAACAACAACAACAACAACAACAACAACAACAACAACAACAACAACAACAACGACGACAACGACAACGACAACAACAACAACAAGGACAAGGGCAAAGGACAACAACACCAGGACAAGGACAAGGACAAAGACAAGGACGAGGACGAGGACGAGGACAAGGGAGGATGAGGACGAGGACAAGGAGACAAGGACAAGGACAAGGACAAGGACAAGGACAAGGACAAGGACAAGGACAAGGACAAGGACAAGGACAAGGACAAGGACAAGGACAAGGACAAGGACAACGACAAGGACAAGGACAACGACAAAGGCAAGGACAAAGGCAAGGACAAAGGCAAGGACAAAGGCAAGGACAAGGACAAAGGACAACAACACCAGGACAAGGACAAAGACAAAGACAAGGACGAGGACGAGGACGAGGACGAGGACGAGGACAAGGACAAGGGAGGACGAGGATGAGGACGAGGACAAGGAGACAAGGACAAAGACAAGGACAAGGACAAGGACAAGGACAAGGACAAAGGCAAGGACAAAGGCAAGGACAAAGGCAAGGACAAAGGCAAGGACAAAGGCAAGGACAAGGGCAAGGACAAGGGCAAGGAGAAGGAGAAGGAGAAGGAGAAGGAGAAGGAGAAGGAGAAGGAGAAGGAGAAGGAGAAGGAGAAGGAGAAGGAGAAGGGCAAGGGCAAGGGCAAGGGCAAGGGCAAGGGCAAGGGCAAGGGCAAGGGCAAGGGCAAGGGCAAGGGCAAGGGCAAGGGCAAGGGCAAGGGCAAGGACAAGGACAAGGACAAGGACAAGGACAAGGACAAGGACAAGGACAAGGACAAGGACAAGGACAAGGACAAGGACAAAGGCAAGGACAAAGGCAAGGACAAAGGCAAGGACAAAGGCAAGGACAAGGACAAAGGACAACAACACCAGGACAAGGACAAAGACAAAGACAAGGACGAGGACGAGGACGAGGACAAGGACAAGGGAGGACGAGGATGAGGACGAGGACAAGGAGACAAGGACAAGGACTAGGACAAGGACAAGGACAAGGACAAGGACAAGGACAAAGGCAAGGACAAAGGCAAGGACAAAGGCAAGGACAAGGGCAAGGACACGGACAAGGGCAATGGCAATGGCAAAAGCAATAGCAAAGGCAACAATAACGACAACGATAATGGCAGATTACATTTAATATCCGCACAGGGGGGTTGAGGACCCTGGAAAATCCAGGGGTCCAGGGAAGGAAAAAACGGAGTGGAAATCCAGAGGGAGGGTCAATAAAAATGGAATTTCCAGGGGAGAGTGTGAGATTTTATAACATATTCCATGGGGTCTGGCAATATAAATGCTTGGAAATTCCAAGAGAGGTATGCTACGAAGCCAAATTCCAAGGGTAACAACACCTAACCAGTTGGGGTGTCCTCAACCCCTCTGTGCGGATATTAAATGCAACATGCCAATGACAGTGACAATGATAATGACTGTTAATTTCTCGTGGGTTGTGCTATTAAGAGAAACGGAGGCATGGCGAGAAAAATGTCAACGCTCAAAAATTATGATGCAAATGAAAAATATAACCCAATTTATTTTATTATAAAATGATGCATTGATCTAACGAACCTTGGCAACAAAACACATAACGCTTGGTATGATGTGAATACGTTTCTACTGCACGAAAATATGGTTGGCATCTATTTGATTCTCCTATAAATACAAGCAGAATTAAGAACAAGTTGAAAAACGAGCGGGCAACGTTTTTCTTCAACTTGGAAAAAGTAGACTCCAGTTCTACTTGCTGATTCATATATAGGTATCATGGCCGTAGGAAGCAGAGGAGCTTGGGAGGGGGACTAGCGCCCCCTAAACGCCGAACGAGGAGGGTTGAGCCCCCCCCCCCCCCCCTCGAAATTTGACACTAACGCACGAAGTCCACGCAGTTGGAAGTTCAACGCACATGGCGCAGAGAGGTATCAAATCTTTTTTTTTTCCTGTCGCGGCACACAGACAATACAGTGACTGTATTGGGTACCTGCGTTTAGTAATGCCTAAACATCCAAATTTAAAAATAATTGCGGGTGACGTGGAATTCACCGGTACACATGTTTTCAAGCTCGGAAAATAATTCAATCCTACCCAAAATAGTTTCAATATTTGATTTGAGTATTTTAATACGGCGTTTTGTAACCTTCAGATTTCTGAAAATTCTTCACCCAAAATGCAGGAAATGGCATTTCCGAGACCCTAGATTTTAAAATTTTTCGGGAAAGCATGCCCCCGGACCCCCTTAGAGGTCACATTTTTTAGCCCTCCCCCCAACATAAAACATCTTCCTACGGCCTTGGGTATATAAACATTGTTCACCTTACCAATATTGATGTACGCTCCTCGTTTATCGAGAACAGGGACGGTTTGAAATTTCCATAGACTACTGCCAAATGGATAATTTGATGCACCTCCTCCACCTGGGCATATATCATCTTCATAACACAAATCACTGTTTCGGTTTTGACAGAAATCTTGCGCTGAATTCCAAGTCAGATCTTGAGTATACATGTAGAGGACCGGCAACGATTTCTTAAATTCTAACACACACACACAAAAAAAAAAGAGAAAAAAAATCTTATAAAAATGGCCACATGGAGAGTTCTAAGTGCGGTTGACCGAGCTCAAAAATCTCCCTGTTACGTCGAGTAATTCAGCCTGGGTTAAAAACAGAATCGGAAGTAAAAACAGAGAGTCTAAACCCCGTTTCCCTTAGATGTCTCAAATTTTGGGACATTGAATATATCACGTAGCCATGAGTTCGAATACGGGCTTAATATGTCAAAGTAAATACGATACACTAAGTATTTAAAGAAGGGTTGCTTTATTCTGAAGTCCGAAAGGTTTGTGTGTTTACTGCTCTTCCATCGGGATAGATAGTGTGGTTTCTCTCGCCCATGCGCACTTCACGCTATCTGAATGTACTTCACCGATGCTGTCCCACATGCGGTTGTCACCGACGATCGCATGTGTATAAGTAATTGATGAAATTCATTCAGATTGTTCCAAGCTACACTGATGAGCTGTAGTACAGCGAAACACCGTGTCTGTAGATTGAACTATATATATATATAATACTGATTTAAAAACCGCGCAGGAGGGCTTTATCGGATATAAAACACAAGGCGATAGCCGAGTGTTTTAGAGCCGATAAAGCCCGTACTGCAAGGTTTTTAAATGACTTCTACAAAGAATCACTTCATACGTTCATTGGCGTAGTAATTTTGAAAATTAAGCTTATCTCAAACGCGTCTGGAAACGTCTGGAAACGCGGCAAACTTTAAAGCGCTTGCAATCAGCTGTGATTTTACGTCGAGACGGTCCTCACTAGTGGTGTGCGTCGGATCGGGTTGAGCATGACCCCTTATAATCCGAGGGTTTGCCAAAACTGTCAATCCGAATCCGATCCGATCCGAAGCCAAAAAATCGTAGTCCGATCCGATCCGAAAACAGCTGCTCAAATCCGATCCGATCCGGTCCGAAAAAATTAAAACACCGGATATATGTTGCAATAGTTGCGCAAACTTTCCGAAAAGAAAACCAATGAACAAATAAATTTAAGAAAACTACTATACAATAATAATCTTATGTAATAATAGCCTTCATATATTGTGCAACGTGCATACAACTAGTGAATTTGTTAATTTTGTGACAAAAACAATGACAAAAGTGAATCTGATGCGGGTAAAAAGTGCAAAATCCGATTCGATCCGATCTGAGAAAAGAAGAACAAAATCCGGTCCGATCCGATCCGAGAAAAAAAGAACAAAATCCGATCCGATCCGATCCGAACGATAAAAGTTTAGTCCGGACCGGATTCGCACACCTCTAGTCCTCACTATGCACAAACCTTTTGTTTTTCGCTTATTAATATTTAAATAACACGGTTGAGCATTTAAACGTAAACGTTGCTATTGGATATAATTGCTTCATTATACCAAAAATTGATACATTGTTCTCATCGTATACAAGTTTGCATAAACGCAAACAAACGACTTTTGCTGAGTTTCCAGACATTTCTCAATAGACGGTGGTATAGTCTATAAAGAAAAGAGAA
>JAWNZC010000326.1:42500-47500 GCA_035771165.1 Paragorgia papillata | reverse complement strand
TGACTTTGTCAAGCCATTCCACGTGACACACATGTGATGGTAGTCACTTCTGTCTGTGAACTTTACAGGAAATTTTGACTCTCTAAAATAAGACCAACGTTGCAGTTTTAGTATGACTTACAGCAATTCGAATCCTTTATTATAAATGGTCAGAAACTTGGTAAGAATTCTTGATATCTACACTTTTAGTTGTATTTGCCGCTGTAATTGTTTAATTCTGAGCCCACAATGTTATTATCTGTAGTTTCTGGAGGTATTATCTGTAGGGAAAAGGACTTATCATGCATGTGCTGACGTGACGCCACTGACGAGCTGACAAATCGAAGAAAAGCGCGGGAAAAAAGCAACTGTCTTTGAACTGCATTTTTTGGTTCTGAGCAGTGCTGTAAAAGTTACATAATTTTTGTAACTAGTTACAGTTACAGTTACATTGTTAGAAAAGTAACTAGTTACTGATAAAAGTTACAATGAAAAGAAAGTAACAAGTTACAGTTACAGTTACAGTTACAAAGTTACTTCAAAAATGTTTGTAACTAGTTACAAAGTTACATTCCTTTGTCCGCGTTACTAGAATCAACAAAGAAATTACTGGTTTTTAGATGCTAGTACCAAAATTATGTAGAATAACATCACCTTTACAAATCAAACGTATGAATTTTGGCGGGAATTTAACGTTACGACGTCAACGCACCTTTTATCTCCTCCGATGGTCAATTGATAGCCTCCGCGTGAATTCAATGAGAACTCGATAAGTTTCTTGGTTGAGGTTCGGTTCCAATGCGAAAACACGGTTCCCCATCCTTCAAAAGCGGAGTTGATCATTATCCACCAACAAATGGAGAACGTTCGTAGTGGCGTAATCCTTTTGAAACGCACGTGACCCTGATTTCCAGAAAACTTGAGGTCATACCTCCAGGTGCGATCTACGGCTCCTACAAAATGGAAGGAAGAAAAATAGTGATGGATCCAGCTTGATCTGGTAGGGGGGGGTGCTGCAGGGGCGGATCTATAATTTTTGTAACCTTAGTCAAATCATTCCTAGGGGGGTGCGGGGGCATGCCCCCCCCGACAATTTTTGAAAGTTGGACCTCTGAAATGGCATTTCCTGCATTCTCACGGTACTTTGAAGAAAGATTTAAAAGTTTTAAATCGTGTTTTCAATAGCGCATTTTATCAAACCTGGAAGGTGTCAAATAAATTTAGGGATAAAGTGGACGTTTTATTATGGATTATATTAGGGATATCACAAGGAAGCTAGACATTAGAAATGTGATTGACATTTTCAATGAAATCCACGTCGCACCCCACTGCAGCAAGGCACTAATTGAGTAATTGGCACCCCCTGCACTGCGCACCCCCTTGTAAATCCATCACTGGAAAAATATACGTTTGTTGCCTCTCATCTAAATAACACAATAGGCACGGGACAGTACAACAGAGCATAGACCTTATTCCAAAATGGCCGCCGAATTAGAATTATTTTATGTGCATATAAATTAGCCCTAACATCGTTTTAAAGTGCCTATGTCATCCTCAGGGACTTTACATATCTATCCAAAACTCATTAATAATTCATGAAGAAAACACAAAGGAAATCGGTACCGTGTCGGTGGTTTGAATATCGGAGGAAGAAATTACATAAATTAAGCAAACTTTCATCTTGATTTTCTCTTAAAATACTGATTTGTTTGAGATGCTATATCAAACACTCGGAGGAGTGTTTCATCAGGATATCCAAACACCTCGAAGTTTGTTAAAAAACCTCGGCTTCGCCTCGGTTTTCAACAAACGTCTCAGTGTTTGGATATCCTGATGAAACACGCCTCCTCGTGTTTGATATATTACATACTAATTGGAACATTTGTAATATATCTTCTCAGGCGAAAATTTCATCTTCATGGATTTTTTTGCCGTTAAAGTTGACGGAAGTGACGTCGAAAGAGGAATTTCTCTATATGAAAACCACTTTACAGATTCCTCTTTTGACGTCACTTCCGTCAACTTTAACGGCAAAAAAATCCATGAAGATGAAATTTTCGCCTGACAAGATATATTACAAATCTTCTCAGAATGTTCATTTAGTATAAATATGTAAAGTCCCTGAGGATGACAGGCACTAAAAAATATTTTGAATTTCGCACATGAAAACGAGTTCATTTCGAGGGCTAATTTATATGTATATAAAAGAATTTTAATTCGGCGGTCATTTTGGAATGAGGTCTATAGCCCCTAGATATAAATTGTCTAGAAACGTAGCCAAAGTGTCTGTTCTATGTTTTTGTTCAGTTTGTGTACTTTCACCCTTTAGTGATTTTTACTGTAGATCGTCTTCATGAGTCCAGCCTGAGATTCAGTTCACGCTGGCCTAATCTCACGTCACCTGCTAGACCAAACTGAAGCATTTTCACCTCTCAAACTCAATAAGTTTTAAAAGTCTACATAAAATAATGATTCTCCAGCGGTCACGAGCTGTAAGGCAATTGACACAAATCTTGAAGCAACAGCGGAACCAAGCCTATATAGTTTCAAGGCCTGCTTCATGTAAACAAAGACCAAAATGCGAAATTCAGGCCGTTCTTTTAATACTTTTTAACTTTTAATACTTTTTTTAATTACAGACAATTTCACATAACTTTTAACAACAATGTTCTGAAGTTCGTTTGGATATTTTCAAGTTCATTTGAACTTACACATCTGATTGGCTATTGAATTCCATGTAGCCAATCAAATGTGTCAGTTCAAATGAACGTGCAAACATCCGAACGAACTTGCGAATATTAGAACGAACTTCGGGACATTGTTGTCAAAAGTGATGTGAAATCGTCTGTAAATATCTTAATTTTTGTTAATAATAAGTGGTTAAATTAACCCCCCAAATGTAACTAAATATATATGTAGTTATATTTACTTTTAAATTCTAGTAAAATAATTGTGGTTAAATTTACCACGAAAGTGCAGTTATTTTTTGTAGTTATATTTACTACAAAAGTGTAGTTAAATAAATGTAGTTAAAATTACTACAAAAGTGTGGTTAAATAAATGTAGTTAAAATTACTACAAAAGTGTCGTTAAATAAATGTAGTTAAAATTACCACAAAAATGTTAGTTATCCTGAACCTTTTTTTTTAACTACGTTTTTGTAGTTAAATTAACTACTTTAAAATAACAGTGCATGTAAACACCCCTTAACTAATGATTCAGTTCTAGTAGAGGGGTATAATGGTCGGGGTCTAAGAGGTGGGCTTTTCTTTCCGGAGGGTTGCAATTAGGTTTATGGTTGTCGGGGAGTTGTGATTAGGTTTAGACCCCGTTTACGTACACGGTACCGGACGAATTCGAAACCGTTCTCGAATTCGTACGGTTCCGCCTGTTTACACGGGAGACAAATTCGAAACCGGTCTCGAATTAGTACGGTTCCGCCTGTTTACACGGCGAATTAGGACGAATTCGAAACCGTTCTCGAATTAGTACGGTTCCGCCTGTTTACACGGCGAAATAGGACGAATTCGAAACCGTTCTCGAATTCGTACGGTTCCGCCTGTTTACACGGGAGACAAATTCGAAACCGGTCTCGAATTAGTACGGTTCCGCCTGTTTACACGGCGAAATAGGACGAATTCGAGACCGGTCTTGAATTAGTACGGTTCCGCCTGTTTACACGGCGAAATAGGACGAATTCGAGACCGGTCTCGAATTAGTACGGTTCCGCCTGTTTACACGGAAGACAAATTTGGAATCGTTCTCGAATTAGTACGGTTCCGCCTGTTTACACGGCGAAATAGGACGAATTCAAGACCAGTCACGAATTCGTACGGTACCATGTAAACGTAGCCTTAGGGTTAGGATTAGAGGCGGAGTTAGGATTAAGGTGGCTCCATACAGTTTCTTGAAAAATGGAAAATACAAGTTTGAGAGTCGAAAACACGTGCATAAATAATTCGGGAAAAGAATAAAACTAAATGTTATGCATAGTTAAACAGTCTGACAATCAGAAACTGTTACCAAATAAATAGCAACAGTTGTTGCTATGGCAACAATGACGTTTCAAAATGGCTGCCAATTATCCTTCAAACTAATTTAATTCGAAAAAAACTTTGGTGACCCCCAACTTTTTTTTCATTAAAACTTTTCTTGAAGTATGAGTAATCAATAGGCTGATTTCAAAAAAATTCTGTAGATCCAAATTTTTTAAAAATTAACAAACATGATTTTTCCGGGGAAAAAATTATTCGTTCTACAGAATGTTTTTAAAATCGGCCTATTGATTACTCATAATTCCAAATCTTGACGTAGCATACATAATTTGGACAAGTTCAAATTTTGATGTTGCCTGTTTAAATAACTACAGGAAGCGAGTAGATAACTACTTAGCTCTGAAAATTTCAGACAACAAAGAAGGAGGGATGGGCTTTCGGCGTGATATAAAAATTTACTTCTTGTACCATAATTAAAGTGCATATGAAGCGAAAATTACGTTTGTCTTATTTGAAAGTATTCTTGAAATAATGGGGAATATCAATTTACAGCTTTTTTATATTTTATCTAGTCCTTGAGATATTTAGACTTATGTGATATTCAAATGCGATAACTTATTGCTCGTTTTTTTCTAATTAACATATTCGAAAATCGTGAATATTTTTAAGATTAATGACCAAAATCACTTGTAACTTGTCTTTAATGTTTAGCTTCATGAACTGTAGCTATATGCAATGTTCCAAGTAATTTCGTTCAATAATCGTAAAAATATTCACGATTTTCGAATATGTTAATAGAAAAAAAAACGAGCCATAAGTTATCTCATTTGAATATCACATAAGTCTAAATATCTCAAGAACTAGATAAAATACAGAAAAGCTGTAAATTGATATTCCCCGTTATTTTAAGAGTTCGTTCAAATAAGACAAAAATAATTTTCGCTTCATATGCACTTTAATTTAAAGACGGTGTACCATAATTAAAGAAGGTGCACCTCATAAATGGATGGGGGGGCATTTGTTTTG
>JAWNZC010000326.1:0-40000 GCA_035771165.1 Paragorgia papillata | reverse complement strand
GTCCCTAGACGTGTTTTCGTTGGCAATAGTTGCCCATGATCTATAAGTTCACACTAGAAGGATTTGGACTGAGGCTGGACTGGTATAGGACTTACTGGTTGTGTCCACACTAGAGCACTCAGACTGCATTTAGACTGAGGCTGGTCTGGTATAGGACCTACCTACTGTGGTTGCGTTCACACTAGAGGACTCAGAATTGATTTGGACTGAGGCTAGACTGGTATAGGTTGCATTCGCACTAGAGGACTCAGACTGAATTTGGACTGAGGCTGGACTGGTATAGGGCTTACTGGTTACATTCACACTAGAGCACTATTCACCTCCATCCACTTCGGTGAATAATTGTTAATTATTACAGTTTGTAATATTCTAGTTGCATAAGAATGGGGGCACGAAACGTTTTCTTAAAGTTTGTTAGTAATAGATAAAGCATGAGCAGCGATCTGTATCTGATTTACGAGGCGAGCTGCAAGCGAGCCGTAGTAAATCAGATACAGATAGGCTGCGAATGATAGGCTATCGTACTTATCAAATGGACGCATCTAAATAGCCATGTTTTCAAACTATTTTTCAAGTTGGAGTGATTTTAGCTAAGTAAATATGTAAATCAGGACGAATCTGTATCCGATTTACAGATACTGATTAAATATTCACTTCTTTTGAATTTTCTTCATGAATTATTAATGAATTTGATAAGTACTATTTATAAACCGCGCAGGAGGGCTTTATCGGATATAAAACACGAGGCGATAGCCGAGTGTTTTAGAGCCGATAAAGCCCGTACTGCAAGGTTTTTAAATGGCTTCTAAAAAGAATCACTTCATACGTTCATTGGCGTAGTAATTTTGAAAATTAAGCTTATCTCAGCCGTTAAAAACCAGCGAGAAACTTAGAGCGAGTCTATATCAACAATAATATAATTTTATTGTACCATTAAAAAAAAAAAAAAGCAATTGCAAATTTTACAGTTTACATAGTTTAGGTACTGACTACCTGTAATAACCATAAGGGCTAATAATATCAGGCAGTAATATCACATATATAGATCCGATACGCTCACGATTTTTCTTTGTGTTTTCCTCATGAATTATTAATGAATTTTAGAAGTACTGTTTACAGAATGAGTAGCCGTTCTGTATCGGGGTAAATTACTTCTAAAACGATCTATTTGGTAAGTTCATTTAAATGAAATCTTCATAAAAAATATTAATCATTACAAACTGCGAAATGCAGATTTTAACATACCGCGATACAGTACAGTTAAATACGGTAAACATTCTTTAAGATATTATGGCCCTTATATATGGTCTAAATTAACCAAAGAAGATAAAGAGAAACCTAGCTTAGAATCTTTTAAAAGGAATATTAGAAAACAGGACTTAGAAAGCGTACTCGATAATAACTGCAGAAATTGTATTTTATGTTCAACTTAATTTTTATTGTTATTAATTTATTTATATTGATCTATTTATTTTTTTATTTATCATATTGTATATAGGTGTATTTTAAGAAATATTCTTAATAGTTTTAATAGGTAAATTATTGTAAAAATAGAGAAATTTTGATCTAGTAGTATAAATCCTATTTTAGTCTAAAACTTATCAATAGTGTCCCCAATTAGCTGTAATATATAGCTAAATACATTGACACTTAAATAAAGTTATTCATTCTCAGTTATTCATTCGGCATCAACATCCTCAACAAGACCACCCTACCAACTCCTCAACATCACAAACAAACAAGATCATCCAACCCTGACTGCGACAAATATCAAACCAAAAAATGTAATACTTCGACCTACCAAAAATCATACACAGTTCGGACAACAAGAACATGGAACATACTACCAAAAACGATTACAACAAAAAACATCACACTCTCAAACTTCAAGAAGTTACTATTTAACTACTATACTAACGCACTTAACAACACATATGACGTAGGCGACCCACGAACATGGAAAAGCATATGTTTAAAATGCAACACAGCTCGAAGCCTTATGAACCCACCATCGTGTTGCTTTTAGTAGATATCGTAGTAAATTTAATGTATTTAATATATGTTGTATATCGTTATGTATTTTTAAAGTAACAGTTAAATCGAACTTGTTTTGGGGCCGCAGTAATTGGCACTAGCTGTTGCGGTTACCCAGCCTATTGTCTTAATGTCTGTATTTATGTTTGTAATGTGTATGGCAAAGTTATTAAAATAAAAAAAATTAAAAATTCATTCATTCATTCATTCATTGGCGTAGTAATTTTTCTAAAAAAACGTTGTCTAAGTCGAAGTTTATGTAAATTAAGAGGAATCTATATCACATATATAGACCCTCATTAAACATGGATTTTCTTTGTGTTTTCCTCATGAATTATTAATGAGTTTTAGAAGGGGTGTTAAAAAATCAAGATTTATCCTCCGCCCTGGGGTTGCAGATAATTTATGACCGATCCCTTAGCCACGAAACATACCTTTTGGAATCACAGGACAACAAAACAGATAGCCTTTCCAAGGCACGTCCACGTTCGTTATTCCCCACGATATAGAAGTACCAGTCTGAGAAGCAACTTTACATGCTGGCCAGCCAGTTCCTGTGAAGAATGCAAATCTGTGTTTATTATCTCCGCCAAGATGTTATGTTTTCACTTCTGTCTGTCTGTCTGTCTGTCTGTCTGTCTGTCTGTCTGTCTGTCTGTCTGTCTGCCTGCCTGCCTGTTTGTTTGTTTGTTTGTTTGTTTGTTTGTTTGTTTGTTTGCCCGTTTGCCCGTTTGCCCGTTTTTCTGTTTACTTGCTGGTCTGTTTGTTGGTCTGTCACCACGATATCTGACAAAATACTGCACATGTTTTCGTGAAAGTTTGTGGAAGGATTGATTATAGGCCAAGGACCAACCTATTCAGTTTTGATTGCATTTGTTTGAAATTTGGATGAGAAATTAATAAAAATCTGACCAAAGTCAAACCTCAACCAACACCTCAGTTCCAAATTAATTTGAATTCAAATGAACTATGTCTGTCTGTCTGTCTGTCTGTCTGTCTGTCTGTCTGTCTGTCTGTCTGTCTGTCTGTCTGTCTGTCTGTCTGTCTGTCTGTCTGTCTGTCTGTCTGTCTGTCTGTCTGTCTGTCTGTCTGTCTGTCCGTCCGTCTGTCTGCAGCCACAGTTCAGTCATATCTAAGTCAGTGGTCCCAATTCTCCGGGTTAACTAGCCTGGTTGTGACAACCGGGATCCCGGGAAACCGGGCTGGCCTGCTTGCAATCGGTAATCGAAACGTTGAAAAAACATACAATCTACATAAGACGCGGGCTGGTCGGGTTTATTTAGTATGCTTACCGATTTGTACCCATTCATTGTACTTATCCAAAACTGGTACCCAATGATCACCCTCCATGATCCCATAAACTGGATTGGCAAAGTCAGGGCATATTTCTATAATGCTGCAAAGTCGTCTGTTGGTTTTCCGGCATTCGTTCTCTCCATCCTGGTATGACAAGCTATTGGGCATTTTTAATTTCGATATCACACCACGAGCTACAAGGAAGAAAAATAAACGTAAGCTTACAATCGTGGCCATTAAATGCTACTTTCCACTCAGGAAAATCTTCCGCAGGATAGGAACGGACAGGAAAGTTTCCTTTGTGTTAAAGTCATTAGTTCCAGCCGAGAGCTCACAAGACAAAGAAAACTTTCCTGTCCGTTCCGGTCCTGCGGAAAATTTTCCTGAGTAAAAATCAACCTCAATACCGGCAATGGTGAGGCTGTTACAAAGGAATACCATGAAAAGAGGTTTATTAGCTCTATGCGCATCATTTACACGATCGGAAATCGCATAGAAAATCGGCCACTTTCATGGGGCAGTTCGCAGTCCACGTGCGTGCTGGCTCAAGTGAGTTGTCGGCCGTGTATTGATGACGTTTACACGCAAGATATTCGTTCTACGCATGCGTAGCTAATACGGGTCAGCCCGTATTTCGCGAGCCTCGACAGCCGCCATTTCCGATCGTGGTACACTGGCAAGTGCGCGGAGCCTGAATCGAAGGCTGAATGTGGTGCATACTTCACACTGGTGACATATTTACGATCAAGACAGTTGTCAGCCACATCTGATCACTATTAAACTACAAAGTCAGTCAGTCACTTTCGAAATCTACCAACAACGTGCAAGGACACCTTGATCAAAAGGCAAAGCTGTTCAACTTTTTGTCCAACTCCAAAAGCGAAAGGATCAAAGAACTTACAACATGTTCAGTCCACTAGTCACACGGCTAACAACTCACCGGAAGTATGAATAGTAGCGGAAGTAAAATGTGCAAAAATGCAAAATTGTGACACCCCAATCTCGTTCCCAGAGCCCACGTCGTTCCCCACCCGGGAAACGAGAGACTCTGGGATAATCCGTTTCAACTCGTTACGTTATTGGCTGAATAGTGAGCATGAGTTGGTCTGAAGTGACCGGAAGTAGAATTATAATAATAATAATAATAATGGCATTTATTTAAACACGATAAAAACTTACAGCATAGCTGATGTGGTCGTGTATTTACATGTATGATTTAAACTAAATTAATACCTAAATAAAAGTATTAATATTACATTTTATCTTACTATCCTATTCTACTAAATATATTACAACTATAATTACTATTTCCTTATTACACGCTTAAAACTGTTAATGTCCTCTATGGCTCTTGTGTTACTGTCTAAAGAGTTCCATAAAACAGCAGCTTTATAGGAAATTGATTTCTTTAAGAAATCAGTTTTAGGCTTAGGTAGAAAGACAGTCAGTTTTCTTCTTAAATTATAATTACAATTGTATTTAAAAAATAATGACTGTAGTGGAATAGGGGAGTGACCGTAATAACAGTTATGTACTAGATGTAACAACCTCTGCGAGTATAACTCCTCGAGTGATTTCCACTTTGTTTGAGCAAGAACGTCCTCTGTTGGCGTTTGCCAATCCAAACCGAAATATAATAAAACCAAAATAACAAAGACTCAAAGTGAAGACGTTGCCGCGATCGATATCTTCGCCGTATATGTGTAGATGCTGTAATTCGAGCTTCGCCAGCAACCCCATTGATTTGTTTGGGGAAAAGTCAAACAAGGAGAACATACTATCCAGATTCCGCTCGGATATTTACGCATGCGTACCTCAACCGGAATAACAAGAATCCTGTGATTTGAAACGGATTATCCCAGAGTCTCTCGTTTCCCAGGTGGGGAACGTGGGCTCTGGGAACGAGATTGGTGACACCTCAAAAAAAGGGAAAACACCCGAGTCGAAACCTAGACTCGGCCTACCCGAGATAACTCGAGTAATAAGCGGGAGGTTTCATAGGTAATACTATAGAGGGCAAAATTACTTGAATATGATTGACTACTGAAGAGGGCATTTTTTTGTAATTCAGGGCAAAATTACTTGTACTTGATTGGTTCCTTGATCAGCAGTTCTTGTATGTGATTGGTCGCTTGGTTACTTAGCAACAGTGAACCTCAGAGGACTGACATTTTTTCAACAAATCTATCTGCTAGGTTTTTCGGTCTGAAAATGCTTTTTTGTTTGCTTTGAACTAATTTAAACTATTGAAGGAGTGTAAACTATTAGTGAAAATGAATACACTAGAAAATTTACAAACTTTTGCCTGTGTTTACAAAAAGAAAGCAACAGGCACAGCGATAGAACGAGGGAAATTTGGAATGCTGCCGACCGCCGACCGTGATAAGGTACATTGTACTTCGACATTTTCTGGACATAACATAGCTTTTGAATAATTTTGCCCACTATATTATTAACACCTAATCGCATGAGTTAATGTTTAATCTTACAAATTAACCTCGTCGCTTCGCGACTCGGGTAGTTTTGTAGAATTTTGAAAACACTCGTGAAATTAAACATTAATTTTCCTCGGCCCCATGCGATTACCTATACTAATACCTTTTCGTACCTTTTGTAATTACTGAACAGCAAAACAGCTTTCCTTTATCAGCTCTTTCAGAGTTGTCCGTTCCCCAACCTGGATCAACCGTGATTGTACATGGAGTCCTGCCTAAAAACGTAAAATTAGATATAGTTACAAAATAAGTCAGGCGCGTGTTTGACGAGTGGTATATGTGGCGATCGAGCAACCATTGTTTGAAAAATGAAGTCAGAATCCGCCATTACTTACTCTTTCCTGTCCGAATCGGTCTTTAGTATTTTATTTTGGCTAACGCCAGATGATTTTACTCACCTCTGGGGAAGCCCTCGGACAGTAATGAGTTATGGAACTAAGTGCATACGTGAAATGTCGCTACGGAGTTTCTTGGCCTTTTTTCGCTTTTTACAACCAATAACATAACAGCATTGTATTTTAAATTTTCGTATCATCTTCATATCGATCTACCTGCGCGATTGCCTGACTGACGTCATTAGCAACACCATTAGCGACCGAGCTTCGTGCATATACTTTTCTGACCCCGACAAACAATTAGTTACCCTATCCAGACTGCAGTCTTATTTATAGAAATCAGTCGGTCGCTCACAATGGCCGTTTTTATACTACAGACGCATTATGCGTTTGGACGCACTACTTGGGTAAAGTTTTTTTAGTGCGTCTTTTAATGCGTCTCAAATTTCGCCTTATAAAAAGACGGGCAACAGACGCATTACGCGTCCAGACGAACTCTATGGTTTAGTGCGTCGGTAAAGATGCATGAATCAATGAATCATATAGGACAAATTAAGAACTAGAAAATGGCCGCCCGTGTTTATATAGCCCGATGCAAACACGAGAGTGAGTTGGGAGAATTCGAAAGTTTTATGTGAACCCGAACCGTATAGGCGAGTACTTTACATAAGTACTTTCGAATTCTCCCAAACTCACTCGAGTGTTTGCATCAGGTTATATAAACACAGGGCATTCATTTTCTATTTCTTTTATGAAATAAGGCTAAGAATTTTCCCGTGACATCACAACCGTGTTTGCATAGTCTGATATCTGCCTCGCACTGCCTCTTACCAAAAGTTAAGCCCGGTTAGACGGGGTTATGGGAATGACCCCGTTGTCGAGCTTGGAACTCATGTTAGTAGAATTGTATGTTGGTCTCTCCTGTGCTTCGGGGGTTTTTCGCCGGGTTCTCCGGTTTTCCGCCTTCCATAAAATCACTACCTACATCATAGCTGTGATCCGTGGTCTGAACTGTGTCGTATGGCGGCTGCTTGAAGTGTCTTTGATATGCCTCGACACTGCCACGTTGATCTGCGTCCTTCGCAATTCAACCACTGGCTGCAAGTAAGGATGATTAGCCCACAGTCCTTTATCCTTATCCTTAAAAAAGCACGGTAACTGACCAATCACAGCGTGCGTATAAGACGCAACCTATTTTATAAATATAAATAGTTTATTATAGCGTGCGTAGAGGACACTTTATGTTATAATTACCGATGTTCATCCAGTTATTGTACTTATCCGCCACTGGAACAAAGTGTGGGTCTTTATCTGCGCCGCCATAAGGAGTTCTTCCATCACGACATATTTCCATTGAGGCGCAAAGTCGCATGCCGTCTTCCTCGCAAGCATTCATACCTTCCTCCCATGATATAGTATTCGGAATTTCCTTGATTATTATATCGTGCGCTAAATAAGAAAGATGTAGATAGATAGGTAAGTGCGTGAGAGAGAAGCAAGTAGGTAGTAGGTAGGGAGGGACAGAAGTAGGGAGGTGTGTAAGTAGGTGGCTAGAAAAGTAGGTAGGTTACATAGGTAGGTAGGCAGGTATGTAGGTAGGTAGGTAGGTAGGTAGGTAGGTAGTGAGGTAGGTAGGTAGGTAGGTAGTTAGGTAGGTAGGTAGGTAGGTAGGTAGGTAGTTAGGTAGGTAGGTAGGTAGGTAGTTAGGTAGGTAGGTAGGTAGGTAGGTAGGTAGGTAGGTAGGTAGGTAGGTAGGTAGTGAGGTAGGTAGGTAGGTAGGTAGTTAGGTAGGTAGGTAGGTAGGTAGTTAGGTAGGTAGGTAGGTAGGTAGGTAGGTAGGTAGGTAGGTAGGTAGGTAGGTAGGTAGGTAGGTAAGTAGGTAGGTAGGTAGGTAGGTAGTTAGGTAGGTAGGTAGTTAGGTAGGTAGGTAGGTAGGTAGGTAGGTAGGTAGGTAGGTAGGTAGGTAGGCAGGCAGGCAGGTAGGTAGGTAGGCAGGCAGGCAGGTAGGTAGGTAGGTAGGTAGGTAGGTAGGTAGGTAGGTAGGTAGGTAGGTAGGTAGGTAGGTAGGTAGGTAGGTAGGTAGGTAGGTAGGTAGGTAGGTAGGTAGGTAGGTAGGTAGGTAGGTAGGTAGGTAGGTAGGTAGGTAGGTAGGTAGGTAGGTAGGTAGGTAGGTATAGGTAGGTAAGTAGGTAGGTAGGTAGGTAGGTATAGGTAGGTTGGTAGGTAGGTTTCAATTGCAAGAAAGATTGCATGGTGTAACACTCCTGCTTGTGCAACTGCAATTAAAAGGATTTAGCCGGTGCGAGACTAGTTGCACGAAAAACGGCATACTGTAACACCGCCTTAAGAAAAAGACAAGAAACAAAAACACTTACCTGGCAATCGTGGACGCATCATCATCTCTGAGCTAACGAAAGGCGTGCCACACTTCTCTTTTTTCGCGTTCGGATTTTTCCCACGGCAAGTTGCTTCAAACCACCATCCACCATCACTGTTACCGACACAATTGCTGTTATCAGTTTCGTAGGTAAGAAACGGAAGTTCGGCTCTACTGCTTCTGTTAAAGATTCCATCTTCGTTCAAACCTGAGCGCTCGTGAACGTCCAAAGAAAACGTCGAGGAGACGGTAAACTGGTTGTACAAATCGTACGTTAAACCGGTTTCTTTAAGTGGAAATGTCGCCAAAAGTTGGCCTTTACCAAGACTGTGAATGTTCTGGTTTCCAAGCCAAAATTCGCCGTCCACGGGCCCAAACCCGTCACGGTACGCGTCCAGATTTCTAGCAAATATAATTCTGTCTTTGTGACGGCGTTGGAGAACTGTCCAACCACCACCATTTGTGGTGAATTCACAGAACACGGTGATTTCTGGACCATATGGGGGATAAATCACGTACACACCATCTTCCCTAGCGCCCATGTACAAGTGATCCAAACACGACTCTGCAAAAAATGGGGGGAAATGAGACATTGTATGTAGAATGAAGAAAGTTGTATGTAGAATGAAGAAAGTTGTATGTAGAATGAAGAAAGTTGTATGTAAAATTAAGAAAGTTGTAGCTATGTAAAATGAAGAAAGTTGTATGTAGAATGAAGAAAGTTGTATGTAAAATTAAGAAAGTTGTATGTAAAATGAAGAAAGTTGTATGTAGAATGAAGAAAGTTGTACGTAGAATGAAGAAAGTTGTATGTAAAATGAAGAAAGTTGTATGTAAAATTAAGAAAGTTGTATGTAAAATGAAGAACGTTGTATGTAAAATTAAGAAAGTTGTATGTAGAATGAAGAAAGTTGTGTGTAAAATTAAGAAATTTGTATGTAAAATGAAGAAAGTTGTATGTAGAATGAAGAAAGTTGTATGTAGAATAAAGAAAGTTGTATGTAAAATGAAGAAAGTTGTATGTAGAATGAAGAAAGTTGTATGTAAAATTAAGAAAGTTGTATGTAAAATGAAGAAAGTTGTATGTAGAATGAAGAAAGTTGTACGTAGAATGAAGAAAATTGTATGTAAAATGAAGAAAGTTGTATGTAAAATTAAGAAAGTTGTATGTAAAATGAAGAACGTTGTATGTAAAATTAAGAAAGTTGTATGTAGAATGAAGAAAGTTGTGTGTAAAATTAAGAAATTTGTATGTAAAATGAAGAAAGTTGTATGTAGAATGAAGAAAGTTGTATGTAGAATAAAAAAAGTTGTATGTAAAATTAAGAAAGTTGTATGTAGAATAAAGAAAGTTGTATGTAAAATTAAGAAAGTTGTATGTAGAATAAAGAAAGTTGTATGTAGAATGAAGAAAGTTGTATGTAGAATGAAGAAAGTTGTATGTAAAATTAAGAAAGTTGTATGTAAAATTAAGAAAGTTGTATGTAAAATGAAGAAAGTACGATTTTTGACGGAGATGGGACACCATTGATCCGTAATACTTTTAGGGCCTGTTCACATGAGGAGAGTTATCCCGGAGGGTAGGGTCAACTTTCGTATATAATCTAATGTAATAACTTTTGTACATGAAGCTAGAGTTATCTCAACGGCCAGGGATGACTTGGTAGTTGCGTTTTATCAGGTGAAACTTTGACCCTATAGCCCCCGAGTTAGCCCTACCACCACCCACCACCCACCACCCCCGAGATAACCCGGTCTCATGTGAACAGGCCTTCGGAGCCTATACCACTGATCTCTATACAACTGGATTGCTCATCCTTTATGGTCAGCAGTAAACATTTTGAAGCCACTGGCGGCCATATTGGTACTCCAGGTCCAGTGTACTTTGCGGGATTAAGGGTAGTAAGAGTTTACCGGGGTGTCGGAAAAGCCGTAAAACAATTCTCACATGGCAGTTTATTGTTAGTACTGAAAAAACAGAAGGGAAATACATACTTCAAGGCTTTGTAAAGACTTATGCTTTAATACCAAAGGTATATAGATAGTGTTATAATGAAGTTATTGACTGATTGCGTTGGTTTTTACGAGTTTTGTGATATAGGCAAGTTTATCGATTAACGGGCGGAGTAAAAAAACTACAAAATAACACGTTTTACTGCTAAATAATACCAACAAATGCAAAAACTAAGCTTCTAAACCTTTTACAGTGTTCTTTGTTTAAAGTGCTTATATCACTTGTGGGGTTTTAACGTATTTGAATAGAGCAAAAAAAGTTAGTTAATAAGTTATTTTGCCGTTTTTGATTTACTTTAATAGTTTCTGAGATATAAGCTTTTAAAGGGCATATGACTCGAAAATTAAGTTTGTCTTATTGAAAAGAACATTTAAAATGTTAAAATAACATCTTTTGCAGTTTTTGGTTTCCTTGCTTCGTTTTTGAGATATTCCAGTTTGTTTGATATGCAAATGACACAACTTTCTACGTCACATGTGCATAATGAGTATTATGAGTTACCGAGAAAAGGTTACATATCTTTGCTATTGTGAAACGAAATCACTTGGAATTCTACATGTTTGGTGTTGTAGGTAGAAACACGCACATGCTTCCTTTGACTTAAGCCCATGTTTTCATAATATCAAAGATATGTAACCTTTTCTGATAACTCATTATGCACATGTGACGTAGAAAGTTGTGCAAACGAAGCAAGGAAACCAAAAACTGCAAAAGATGTTATTTTATCATTTTAAATGTTCTTTTCAATAAGACAAACTTAATTTTCGAGTCATATGCCCTTTAAGCACGAGGGCCTGGGACTCAGGAACCTAAGCCGACCGTTTTCTTAGTTGGAACTCTCGTGCGTACTGGAAAATGGGTGTGAGCTCGACATTTCGATTTTTCAGTCAAATATATGTGTTTTTGTGAATCAATAAGCCGAAACGTAGTTGTTTTGGATTGACTCGTTCCTGAGTCCCAGGCCCCCAAGGTGTTAAAGTGAACGACGGAAATTTTTGAGAATTGGCATGTTCAGAAGCCAATATGTCAGGAACTATTTGACTAAATCAAAAACGGCAAAATAACTTATTAACTGATTTTTTCTGCTCTATTTAAATACGTTAAAACCCCACAAGTGATATAAGCACTTTAATACCAATGGCAGGAATATTTTTAATGTGGCTTTTTTTCCGTCTCTTTTCGTGCTACGAAAACATACAATTTTTCGTGGCGGCCATCTTGGTACTCCAAATTCGTCATCTCCGATGGCTTCATTTTTGGAACCAGATGAGCAATCCAGTTATATAGAGATCAGTGGCCTATACTTACCTCGAAGTAAAGGTATCGTTGACTTCCGAACCGCTGGACCGTCACCACGTTTGGTAACCTTCAAATATCTCCACGAGACATCACTAATGCCTTTGTAACCAATAATAGCCATTGCATCTCTTATTTCGAGTGTACTGGGAATATCAAGACTTTCGCCAAGATTGAAGCGTATCGCAGGAATTGCGCCATGGTAGTGGTTGTGACTACTGTCGGTAATTACCATGAAGATAACGAGTTCAGACCGCAAACCATCGAGAAAGCTTGTAATTTTAGTTCCACATTGGTTGTCAGAATATGTATTACAGCGAAATATTTCCCCGTATACCTCTCCTGAAATTATTAACACGTAACACGTTTAAAAATTACGGTTACCACTCAGTAAATTAATGAAATACAAGGAAATTAATATAATAAATTAAATTAATGAAAAAAAAAGAAAGTAAATTAATGAAATACCGAGGCAAGTTATGATTTTTCTGGTTTGCCTCGGCAAAAAAAAAAATGCCAAGGCAATTCCACCCGTCATTGACATTGTTATACCTTTCCCAAAAACAATTAGCATTTATAGACCTGGAGCGAGGGGAATTCGATGAAATATTACCCCGAGGGACGATGTATCCCGGATCGTCCTATATTTAAAGAAGGTAAATAATAATGGTTGTATACACCGAATACACGGCACTTTCAGTTTGCGCATCCCCTTTTGTTATGAAAGTATAATATGAGACGACGCAAAAGATAATGTGATTAAACATAACCTCCAGGCGCAATTGCGCTTAACTTTGGCGACATGTTGTTTCGTTCGGTTTGGTCACTATATTTGGTTCAGATTTTTCACAGTTTATTATTAAAACTTATACAAATATATATATTTATATATATTTTGTCTTTTTTTTATCTCTCTCGACTTCTTTGTCTCGACTCTCGACTTTTTTGTCTCGACTCTCGACTTTTAGTCTCGACTCTCGACACTCGACTTTTGGTTACACTCCCGATGTGCTTGCCGAAGTGTGCCGAAGTAATTGCCGAAGCAATCTACAGTGATTTCATCATGTTCCTCGGCAGAAACAATTGCCGAGGCATTGCCGAGGCAAAGTAGCAAATTATCGAAAGACTTCAGCAATTATTTTGCCGAGGCAAAAATAGTTAAATTACGAGGACTGTTGTATAACGTACAGTCTTATTCACAGCGCACAGTCTTATTAGTGCGATCTGCTGTTGTATCTAATAACTAATTAATTGTTAATTATTGATTGTTGGTTGCTGATTGTTGGATACCGATTGCTAATTGCTAATTAATGATAATTGTCGGATAAATTATTGGCAATTGGTGGTTGATAGTTTGTAGTTGGCGACTGGCGACTGACGATTAATACTTGATAATTAGTAAATAAGAACTAATAATTAATACTTGACAATAATTAATGGTTAATAATTAATACTTACAAAATAATAATTAACACAACCTAAATAATTAATGTGGCCTTTTCTTTTTGTTTGGGACCGCAGTAATTGGCGTTCGCTGTTGCGGCAACCCTGCCACATTATTATATATTTTACGATGTAACTTAACTTTTACTATGAGTAATTAAGTACTTTTTTTTTTTTTTTTCTTTTTTTTAATTTTAATTAATTCCTAGTCTTGTTGAACCTTGTGGCAAAACTTAATAAATAAATAAATAAATAAATAAATAAATAAATAAATAAATAAATAAATAAATAAATAAATAAATAAATAAATAAATAAATAAATAAATAAATAAATACCTGTTTTTGCACAAAGTGTCATAAAATGCATTCCAATGTTCTTAAATGTGTACTCGACGTCGTTAACAAATACAGAAGAGTAGCGAAAATCCAAACTCTCAAGTACATCTCCATCACGTGAGACAAGAAGCACATCCACAATAGCGTTCTCTAAAATCGAGGCATAAAAAATCGAGTTAGACACAAATCGTCCTTACATTTTTTTGACGGAGGAATTGTAGCTGATGGATGTGATTGTAGCGGATGGCGTGTGCTGTTAGGGCGCTGCCTCTCACCAATAGTTAAAGTCCTGTTTACACGGCCAAAATTTAAGCGGGATCTGAGCATAGAAATAATATACCTAGAATGCGGGCTCCTATCTCCTGTCAGTCAAAAAATTGTCGCCACAAAATGGCGGATTTATAAGGGCAAAAGGAACTCGCCCTAGGACTTTTTAACAGTTTTTTACACGGCCGCGGTTGATAACCGGTACCGGTGTGGAGTGGACGATGGATGTATTTCAGCACTGAATTTCTTTGTTTTTTACGCCGGGAAATTTACTGGATTAGTGAATTTAAAGATAAAGGCATGTGAAGTGCAATATCCTTCGCCAAAACATTTCGAACATCAAACTCTGGTTGTAGAAATGGCGACAATAGCGGCCTTTTACTGTAATACGAATGTCGAATGGTTTTAGTGTTTTTACTGTTTTACATTATATATTTTAATGATTCCCACTTGCCAATCTGTATGTGATTTATACTGAATGTGGAGGATTAATCCAGGAGACAGTAAGTGTTTTGTTCTTTTTTATCCAATCTAATAGAGATTCTAGCTTGTGATTTTTGAAATATAAAATGTTTATGCACCTGTCATACTTTTTATACATCAGTCTTTTCGACATCTATTTATATTGACATCTTAAATCCGTGTTTTTCTTAAGATTTTCTCCTAGTTTCCATTACGTATTTGATTATTTTCTTTTCTTTTAAACGGGCTTCCTTTGATGCAGACAATTTCTGAGTTTCAAGTTTAGCATGAGCCTATCTTTTTGTTGCTTTTTGTAATTGTGGTGAATTGATCGAAATATAATTTTGAACTTATAGTTTTTAGTACGTTTAACAAAGCAAGTGTCTTGCAAATTGTTTTATTTTATGCTAATGTGTATGTGGCTGATTTGTTGTCATGCATGTATCCAATTTATCCCTGAAACGTCCTCCAATTCTTTATTTTGAGAGGCGATCATTGTTGTATATATATCCCACCCCTTGCAAAATTCAAAATGGCGGATCTATAAGGGCAAAATAAATTTAATTTGGACACCTGTCACGTGACAGAGCACGCATTCTAGGTATATTATTTCTATGGATCTGAGCCACATCTGACTTTAAGCGGGCTTAAAATGTCCGTGTAAACAGATTGGCGTAAATTAATCGCGATTAGTTTGCACCACCTCAGCGAGGTGGATTAAACTGAGCGCCATCAGTTAATCGCGCTAGCTTAACTTGGCCGTGTAAACGCAACGGGATTGAAAAACGCTTGTTATTAATACGGCGTTATTAATACGATAAAATGCATTTTTTTGCCCTGCTGTAGAAGCTTCCATCTCGCTATTCTTTGTTCCTTTGTTTCTTTCTTTCTTTTAGCTATTACTGTTTCTCGTGTACCGATGTCTTTCGTTGTTATTTGACGCACGCTACCCATACGAAGCTTCCCAAACCAAAAATATAGCTCGTCCGCCATGTTGAATAATGGTGTACCTGTTTCTCGTGTACCGATGTCTTTCGTTGTTATTTGACGCACGCTACCCATACGAAGCTTCCCAAACCAAAAATATAGCTCGTCCGCCATGTTGAATAATGGTGTACGTGTTTTAGTAAGGGATTATTAAATGACCGTGTAAACGCACCAAGGTGGCGCATTTTAAGCACGCTTAACTTAAGCGTGCTTAAATTTTGGCCGTGTAAACAGGGCTATAGTCCGGTTAGACGGGGTTAGTACTTGGATGGGTGACCGTCTGGGAACAACCCCGTTCTCGAGCTTGGGACTCATGTGAGTAGAGTTTAGTTGGTCTCTCCTGTGCTCCGAGGGTTTTTCGCCGGCTTCTCCGGTTTTCCTCCCTCCGTAAAATCAACACCTAGGGCTTAGCTGGGATCCGTGGTCTGAACTGTGTCGTGTGGCGGCTGCTTAAAGCGCCTTTGATATGCCTCGACACGGCCACGTTGAAAAATCCTTAGGAGAAATTTGATTGTAAAGATACACGTTTGATGTATTCTCATTAATAAAGACCATTAGCTTTTGATCTACCAGACGGAAAGCGTACTTTTGTTAAAAACCGATAATCGCCCAACAAATCATTTACAAAAGAGCCATAACAACGATAAGGTTTGAAAAAACACCACACCCAAGAAGCCGTTTATTATGTAATATTTTAAAACACAAGCAGCAGTGTTTTATCAGATTTAAGACCACGAGGGCGCAGCCCGAGTGTTTTAAGATCTGATAAAACACGTGATGCGAGTGTTTTAATGGCTTCAAAAACGATTCGTTATTGGATGTTATGTTGATTAGTATTCTTTATATAAAATAGTATGTTCATTAGTATCCTTTATATAAAATTGTATGTTCATTAGTATTCTTTCTGCCGTCAAGAAGTTTTATCAGATATAAAACCACGGACATGGTACTGATTTCCTTTGTGTTTTCCTCATGAATTATTAATGATTTGTTGAACTGATTTAAGAACACCAGACGTGGTTGAAATACAAGGCGCTGATAGCCGAGTAGTTTAACACACTTCAAGGTGTTTCAAATCAGATAATAAGCGGTTTGCCCTCCGAGTTGTCTCGAAAAACTACTTACTGACCTCGCTTGTTCGGTCTGTACTAGTGAAATATCGGACCTCCGTTTCCTGCACGGACCTCGCTTCGCTGTGCTCGCTCGGTCCGTACTAAAAACGTCGGTCCGATATTTCACCAACCTCGTACCCAGGGCATTTTGCCTCCACGTCGGGAGGTCGACTGCAATGGCCCTGGCATCGGCTGGTCGATTCTATAATCTGATTGGCCGGTTTAAGCACTCAATTAATTCAGGCAGAGTAAAATTTATTTATGAAAATTTGAATTGCAATAGATCCACTCAGCAAAGTTTACCCTAAGAATGGAAACGATATCTTTGGTTAAAGTGCCTCTATGGCCTGTGGGATCTTTACATATTTAAATAACTTAGGTTAAAAGAAAATGTTTCCCGAAATTTTTTCTCAAAAATATTAAATCCCCGCCCATTAACAGCGCTTCAAAGTTGGTACCTCTATAACTGTGACCGTGCATTAGGGACATGGTGCGAGTTTACTCTGTGACGTCACGGTCGGAACCGAACTTCTGACTATTTAGTGTGTTTTTGGTATTGCGTCTCTTAAACCTTTATTTAAGCAATGAAAACTTTAGATATATTCATCAATATGTTCCAAGATGGTTTTCGTCTGACTCAGACTCGGTGGAAGAAATTTTGGTGTTCCGACTGTGACGCAAATGTGACGTAAATCTATCAATTAGAGCCCAGGCCCAAGAAAAACGGTCTAACTTTCAAAATGGCGCGATTTGGGCTGATTTGGCCAACTTCGGAGCACTGTTAATGGGCGAGCATTTAATATTTTTTGAGAAAAAATTTCGGGAAACATTTTCTTTTAACCTAAGTTATTTAAATATGTAAAGATCCCACAGGCCATAGAGGCACTTTAAAGTCAAGAACAACATTAGATATATGTTTGTTCATGCCATTTACATGTATCTTGGATAATCGTGGGAGTATCATGATGAATAATGCTAGCCAGTTGCTCTTATGAGAAAGGGAGTTCACATGAATGATTCGGCAGAGCGTTAAATATTTCTCATTTATTATTCATGTATACGTATTATACAAAAACAAAACACTAAGAGTCTAAGACCCCGTTTACACTAGAGCAAAAGTATCCGGATTCACATTGTTTTTTATTCCCATGAGGATGAAAAACAATGTAAATCCGGATACAACATTTTTTGTCTTGTGAGCTCTCGGGTGAAACTAATGAACTGAAGACAAAGAAAAAAAATTCTGTCCAAGGAAAATTTTCCTGAGTGGAAATGAGCCTTAAGACCGCATACATTTTCTTGCCGAACATCCCAAAATTCTGGGTGTCACGTGACCAGCCGATGCCAGGGCCATTTTCACCGACCTCCCAACATGAAGGCAAAATGTGCTGGGTACGAGGTTGATATTTCACTAGTACAGGCCTCACGCTTGGTCAATAAGTAGCAATTAGTAAATACTTACTCCAATTTGGTGTCTTGATTTTGTCAGTTGGTATGTAAGATAAGTCTGCACAGCTGTACGGAGCTATTGGATCACTATTTAATGGAACTGGTTGGCAGGTAAATTTTCTTCCTTGACATATCTGATTCTGCACACATGAATCGTCTGACCACTGGCAATTTAGATCTGGTTGTGTGATAAAAAGAAAGAAATGGTCGTTACGTACTAGGTATCAAGGAGTAATAAATAATATTGTCAATAATAGTAGTGGCAGTGATAGTGGTGGTACTGGTATTTGTAGTGCTATTTGCAGTGGTGGTTGGTAGTGGTATTTGCAGTAATGGTGCGGATAGTGGTATTTGTAGTGGTGGTGGTAATGGTATTTGTAGTGGTGGTAGTAGTGGTATTTGTAGTGGTAGTAGTGGTATTTGTAGTGGTGGTGGTGGTATTTGTAGTGATGGTAGTGGTGGTGGTGGTAGTGGTATTTGTAGTGATGGTGGTGGTAGTGGTATTTGTAGTGATGGTGGTATTTGTAGTGCTAGTGGTATTTGTAGTGGTGGTGGTAATGGTATTTGTAGTGGTGGTGGTAGTGGTATTTGTAGTGATGGTGGTGGTAGTGGTATTTGTAGTGATGGTGGTATTTGTAGTGCTAGTGGTATTTGTAGTGGTGGTGGTAATGGTATTTGTAGTGGTGGTGGTAGTGGTATTTGTAGTGATGGTGGTGGTGGTAGTGGTATTTGTAGTGCTAGTGGTATTTGCAGTGGTGATTGGTAGTGGTATTTGCAGTAATTGTGGTGGTAGTGGTATTGGTAGTGGTGGTAGTGGTACTTGTAGTGGTGGTGGTAGTGGTATTTGTAGTGGTAGTGGTATTTGTATTGGTAGTGTTAGTGGTGGTAGTGGTATTTGTAGTGGTAGTGGTGGTATGTGTAGTGGTGGTGGTGGTGGTGGTATTTGTGAGTGGTAGTGGTGGTGGTAGTGGTATTTGTAGTGGTTGTGGTATTTGTAGTGGTAGTGATAGTGGTGCATGGTAGTGGTATTTGTAGTGGTAGTGGTGGTATTTGTAGTGGTGGTGGTGGTATTTGTAGTGGTAGTGGTGGTGGTGGTAGTGGTAGTGGTATTTGTAGTGGTAGTGATAGTGGTGCATGATAGTGGTGCATGGTAGTGGTATTTGTAGTGGTAGTGGTGGTATTTGTAGTGGTGGTATTTGCAGTGGTAGTGGTTGTGGTATTTGTAGTGGTAGTGATAGTGGTGGTGGTAGTGGTATTTGTAGTGGTGGTATTTGTAGTGGTAGTGGTGGTGGTACTGTTTAGATGGAGGTAGGATGACCCTGTTTAAATCGAGGTAGGATGACCCTGTTTAGATGGAAGTAGGGTGTCGCTGTTTAGATGGAGGTAGGGTGACCCTGTTTAGATGGAGATAGGGTGACCCTGTTTAGATGGAAGTAGGATGACCCTGTTTAGATGGAAGTAGGGTGTCCCTGTTTAGATGGAAGTAGGATGACCCTGTTTATATAGAAATAGGGTGTCCCTGTTTAGATGGAAATAGGGTGTCCCTGTTTAGATGGAGGTAGGGTGTCCCTGTTTAGATGGAAGTAGGGTGTCCCTGTTTAGATGGAGGTAGGTAGGGTGTCCCTGTTTAGATGGAAGTAGGGTGTCCCTGTTTAGATGGAGGTAGGTAGGGTGTCCCTGTTTAGATGGAAGTAGGATGACCCTGTTTAGATGGAAGTAGGGTGACCCTATTTAGATGGAGGTAGGGTGACCCTGTTTAGATGGAAGTAGGGTGACCCTATTTAGATGAAAGTAGGGTGACCCTGTTTAGATGGAAGTAGGCTGACCCTATTTAGATGGAGGTAGGGTGTCCCTGTTTAGATGGAGGTAGGGTGTCCCTGTTTAGATGGAAGTAGGGTGTCCCTGTTTAGATGGAGGTAGGGTGTCCCTGTTTAGATGGAAGTAGGGTGACCCTGTTTAGATGGAGGTAGGATGACCCTGTTTAGATGGAAGTAGGGTGTCCCTGTTTAGATGGAAGTAGGGTGTCCCTGTTTGGATGGAAGTAGGGTGTCGCTGTTTAGATGGAGGTAGGTAGGGTGTCCCTGTTTAGATGGAGGTAGAATATGTCCCTGTTTAGATGGAAATAAGGTGTCCCTGTTTAGATGAAGGTAAGGTGACCCTGTTTAAATAAAAGTAGTAGGACCCTGCGACGTTTGAAACTAGCCTTATCGAATCATTGTGGTGACAAAATCCCTACCTGTCCAATTCATTAGACGCGATGGCCGGACAATTATGATTCCTTCATCAATGTGGTGTTTTACCTGAAGCCAGCTTAAAAGGTTCCCAAGCCGTGTTCCGGCTCCGTTCGCCAACGCGCTGACTTCAGCCACAGTCAAAACATTGTCCCAGATGTTGAGATGGGCAATAGAACCAACATAGTTCCAACGTTCTGAGTATCCCAGAAAACACTGTCACTTCTCCAGGTATGTCAATACCCCCACCTAAAACCTTTTCCTCCAAAAGAGTACCGTCCTCATACAGTCCAATTCTCTTATCGTCCTTCACCATGCAAAAGTGTCTCCATTGATTGTCAGCGAACGTTCCACTCCTTGTCCTGTTTTATAACAAATTAAGTACTTAGTTAGAGGCACAGTGTTAGATGTAAAATTATCGTTTGATTAAAGTGTCTGTGAAGTGAAAAACCCGTTGGCATATTCCTTTTTAGTCGGGCTACACGCGTAAAAATCTCGCAAGTTGTTACAGCATTGTTGCCTGAACAATGCTGTAACAACTTGTTGACATATGTGAACAACATTGATAAATGAACAACATTGTTCATCATTGTTTCAACAAATTGTTACAGCTTGATGAAACAACAACCGTTGTTCACGCATGTTGTAACAACCGAAGAACGTGTTGATACATCAACCATGTTCACCATTGTTGTAACATTGTTGTTCATCGTTGTTATTTCGTCATGTTGTTACAACATGTTGTATCATGTGCGAACAACGTTGTTGGCTATAAAAATGTGCTGTTGGAACAACTTGTTCATGACTGTTGATTTATCCGTGAACAAGTTGTTCGAACCATAAGTGAGCAACTTATTGACAACTTGTTCACGGCGAGCAGCACAACATTGTTCACGGCGAGCAGCACAACATTGTTCACGCCTGTTGACAACCGTGAACAAGTTGTGCGTTTTTACGCGTGTACCTGTGGTAGGCCGAGTCTAGGTTTCGGCACCGTTTATATATTTTTTGGGTGCCACGAATCTCGTTCCCAGAGCCCACGTTCCCCACCCGGGCAACGAGAGACTCTGGGATAATCCGTTTCAAATCGTTACGTTATTGGCTGAATAGTGAGCATGAGTTGGTCTGAAGTGACCGGAAGTAGAATTAATAAAACCAAAATAACAACGATGTCGGACGACAAGACTCCACTGAAGACGTTGCCGCGATCGATATCTTCGCCGTATGTGTGTAGATGCTGTAATTCGAGCTTCGCCAGAAACCCCATTGACTTGTTTGGGGAAAAGTCAAACAAGGAGAACATACTTACATACTATCCAGATTCCGCTCGGATATTTACGCATGCGTACCTCAACCGGAATAACAAGAATCCTGTGATTTGAAACGGATTATCCCAGAGTCTCTCGTTTTCCGGGTGGGGGGAACGTGGGCTCTGCCACGATTTGCATTTTTGCACTTTTTACTTCCGCTACTGCTTCCGGTGAGTTGTTAGCCGTGTGACGGAGTGGGGCCGTGAGGCATGTTATACGGCTCTTTGCTCCTTTCGCTTTTGGAGTTCGACACAACGTTGAACAGCTTTTGCTTTTTGATCAAAGTGTTCTTGCACGTTGTTGGTAAACTACAACTGTCTTGATCGTAAATATGTTCACCAGTGTGAAGGAAGCACCACATTCAGCCTTCGATTCCGACTTAGATTTTGTGATTGCTACTAGCACTTCCGCACTTTGCCCAAGTGAACGCCTGATCCAGGCGTCTTGTTTGTTTTGATGAACAGAAGAGCATGCATGGCAGGAAGTATTTACAAAAAATTTCAAGAGGAATCCAATGTATATTCTTCGAGCTATGAACTCCTCAAAATGTGCTAAGTAATATCTCATAAACGAGTGGGAGTGTTTTACCAGGGGTTACAAACACGGGGTTACAAACTCGACTGCTCGTTGTTGCCCCCGGCTTCGCCTCGGGATAACAACGGCAGTCTCGGGGCCACAAAACACACTGTTTCCCTCGGCGCCAGTAAATAAGTGTTTAATGAAACTGTGCACATAACAGAAGTCACATTATTACTCGGGCTACCTGTGGTTAGACGAAGTCTAGGTTTCGGCTACGTTATTTTTATTATTATTTTTTTGTCTATGTTTCGAAATGGTAATCATTACGTCATCCCATCAGGCATTGCGCGGCTGATGATGCGTGCCAAATGCTAGACTTTCACGTTTTCTTTCTTCGCTTTGCTGAATCCTGATGTTTGATCAAGTTGTTTGAAGTCAAAGTGTTCTTTCTTGGACGTGTTCAGTGTGTTCACAGACATAGCTATTGAGTGTTCAGTAATGTCGCTGGCAGGTATCTTGATCTTATATACGTTTACAATCGCTGATTAAAACATGATCGTGCTGTGTTGAATATTTTAACACCAGAAGGGACTCGACTTATGAACGCTGTGTGGAAATACGTTAAATACAGGCAATCGTGTTTTGTGTATTGCGAATTGTGTTTTCTATTGGAGAATTAGATTGTGTTTTGACTATTTTCTGTGACCAATGATGTTTAGACTTTTATAGGTAATTTAAGCTGCGAAGTTTGCAGTAGCCCAAGTGGACGCCTGACCAGGCGTCTTGTTGTATAATTGTTAAAGAGGTTCTCTTATGAAAATATTGTTGGTAATGTTTCTGCATAATATTAAAGATATTATGATAGTTGGTAATTGTGCGAAGTTTCATTTCGAAATTCTCAAAAACAAAGTTGTATTTTACGTGCGAAGTTTGTATTTTGGAGCGCCGCCATTAAATTGGCCGCGTTTGAGAAGAATTGATGAGTTGAGGACAGTGAGCTCTATATATGCAGTGAACTCGATGTAAGTTAAAATGTGATACCTGGAACGCTAACGTCCAGTCATTCGGGGGGCAAAAAGTGAGGCAAAAAGTTCCAGGCCCTTGCGCGGTTTGCAGGTACGATTCAGTCTCCCACAAAATGTTTTTTACACGGTCACCGGTCTTGAGCGAACTGCGGAAGACTCGAAAAGGTTTGAAAAATTATTTATTGAATCATTTTATGACGCTTTGCTAAACGTGCATTTTAAATTTTGATTGGTTGTGCTATGCTGCCGAACCTAATTATGCAGTGATTGTCTATTTGTTGCTATAGGAAAAGTCATTGTCTTTACAAAACGTGCACGAAGTTTGTCAGTGAAGAAATTAAATCAAATTTTCGTTATATTATAAACCATATATATTAGAGTTTCGTCACTCCGAAGAAGATACAAAAAATCAACACAAACTTAGTATAGAATATGCCGTTTAGGTTAGTACCAGTTTCATCAGTTCGTTTTGTTTAAAAAAGCATTCCGCATTCGTACCGAAAACAACAACGAGCCATGAGTAAACGTGAAAAATAAACAATCAAGTTGGTCAGTTTATATTTTCTTAAAATATCATTAGTTACAAAAGGCCGTTTAACAAAACTGAACAAGAAATTAAAAGAGCAGAAATAAGAAAATGACATTAGATGTATATTATGAAATATCAAGTATCAATACGTCTTCAAACTCGTACAAGAATAGCTTTCTCACTCTTGTTCTCACCTTTTCGGCTGGCTGTTTTCATCCTAGCCAGCAAAACTGGCCGGACGTCTGTTTTCTCAGCCTATTTTCATCCCTAGCTTAATTTACTGTATAGTTTTGGACTGCTATACAGTAAATAAAACAACAACAGCGCTGCACAACAATGGGAAACCATTAAATGCACGTTTAGTCTGATAAATAATTTTTTCAAACCTTTTTTCGAGCCTTCGCAGTTCGCTCAAGACGGGCGGCCGTGTAAAAAACATTTTGTGGGAGACTGAATCGTACCTGCAAACCGCGCAGGGGCCTGGAACTTTTTGCCTCACTTTTTGGTCCTTCGTTAGCGTTCCAGGTAATCACATTTTAACTTACATCGTCGAGTTCACTGTATATATGCAACATGTCCTCTCACTTGAGAATGACGATAATCATTCATTTTCTTCACACAGACGAATATGATGATTATCATGATACTCAAGTGAGGATTCTGTCCCACATGCGGGATGTTAATCTTGGAACAGATATTTTTTCCGGAGGGTTTTTTAGGTTTAGTGTTTTGGTTAGGTTTAGGGTTTTCCAGGGGGGTTGTGGTTTAGGTTGGTGGTGTGGGGGTAGGGAATTCATTTTTTAAAATGATGATTATCGTCATTTCAAGGACATTTCACAAATGACGATAATCATCATTTCGAGATGAGAGAATATGCTGATATATAACTGGAGTGATCTTGTTCCCAGAGCCCGCGATCCTTTTGGCCCTGAAGTACGTATAGTTCCAGTCTTCTACGCGGTCTGGTCAAGTCTGATCCAGTCAAAAGGCCGCGTAGGAGACTGGAACTATACGTGCTTGGCCGCCATGTTTGACTTCAATCTTTGTCCGGTGAATGACCAGCAGATATCACTCCAGTCATATATAGAGCTCACTGGTTGAGGAGAACTTCATAGACTCAACAAAAACAAAAGGTGATTGTTGTTGTCAACAAAAGGGGCATTGTTGTTATTTAGTCTATGACGTCATAAGCTTCCTCGACTCATTCTTCTCAAGCTCGGCCACTTTAATGGCGGCGCTCTAAAATACAAACTTCACGCGTAAAACATCACTTTTCCTCAACGAATTTCGAAATGAAACTTTGCACGATTACTAACTACCATAACATCTTTAGGAATTAGGATTATACAAAAACATTGCCAACAATATTTTCGTCAGAGAACCACTATAAATAGACAACTTACCAAGTCACATAATCGCCGTTTCTTAACGTAATACCACTTGATCATTACGTAGATATATATGAAAGTGTTCACAGCTGTCGCAGTTGGAAGTACCAACATCGACGATACTGATCACAGAGTTAAAGTCTGTAACTTCTGGAGCAATCTTCAACCACAAACATAAGAAAGCGTTGATGTCGCACGCATTACATTGTCGATAGCCAATTTGGGGACTGGAGTCGGGAGAAAGTCTAAGACATAGTTGTAGTCTGAAACAAACAGAAACAAAAAGTCAATGTAGGGCCTGTTTATACGGACGAGTTACTCGGCACATGGCCAGATCCCGGGAAGCATGGGTGGCGTGTGCTGTTAGCGCGCTGCCTCTCACCAAAAAGTTAAGCACGGTTAGACGGGGTTAGTACCTGGATGGGTGAGCGCTTGGGAATCACCCCGTTGCCGAGCTTGGATCTCATGTGAGTAGAGTTATAGTTGATCTCTCCTGTGCTTCGAGGGTTTTTCGCGGGTTCTCCGGTTTTCCTCCCTCCATAAAATCAACACCTAACGTCTTAGCTGTGATCCGTGGTCTGAACTGTGTGGAATGGCGGCTGCCTGGAGCGCCTTTGATATGCCTAGACACGGCCACGTTGATCTGCGTCCTTCGTATTTCAGCCGCTGGCTGCAAGTAAGGATGATTAGCCCCCAGTCCTTTATCCCCCAGTCCTTTATCCCCCAGTCCTTTATCCCCCATTCTTTTAGCCCCCAGTCCTTTATCCCCCAGTCCTTTATCCTCCAGTCCTTTATCCCCCAGTCCTTTATCGTTTTTATCCTTTACCCGGTCATGAGACAGACAGGTAACTCCCCTTGCGAAAACTCTGCACTGGCCGCCGGGATCTTGGCAAGGCGGGATAAATGTTTACCCGGAAAAAAACTTTTTGCCCGGGTAACTCGGTTTATATTATTTTGCTGTATAAAGCCGCTGTTACACGATAAAAACTGGTCATGATGTTTCTTTTGATCATTGGCGGCGGAAGATGTTTTATATTGGGGGGAGGTGGGGGGGGGGGGGGGCTAATTCACAAAGAAAATCGGGGCACAGGGGTGTGGCATTCTGAGCTTCCGGCAAAATTTTACGCTTTTAAAAACGAACTCCTAATGTAACTGTTTACCTTACTTGTTCTTTCTTTGTAATATAGCCATATTAATCATTAGCACATATATTCTTACTTTGTAATTTTGTAAATACATATCCAGTACTTTATTTCTTTTTGTATTTTGTATTTTTATGTTTCTCAGGAACCTTCTGAAAAACACTTTTTGTGATGTTGGTTTTCCTGAATAAATATTATCAATCAATCAATCAATCAATCAATCAATCAAGTACCTACCTGAGCAGGGTGTTGTTTCGTAAATCTTTGAGCTGAAGCAGCTTCTTGGTGCCAGTGCACTATTATTGCAAGGACAGCGGAGATAAACACCTCGACACAAACCACGAATATCGCACTTCCTCTCTTCCCACTGGCACCCTTTTCCTTTAAAATATAATTTTAAAAAATCATTAATAATTCAGGAGGAAAACGCAAAGGAAATGATTTTAATCAGTGCCATGTCCATGGTTATATGAAGAAAATGACCAAATTTTCACACCTTCGCACCTCTCCAACCGGGTTGACCCGGCTATCGTGTAAACGCTAACAGGAGTTCATTCGTAGATGGGTTGACTCGGGTTAGCTCTCAACTCCAACCGCGTTCCCAGGGCCTTTTTGAAGTTAGGAAGGCGGGAAAAGGCCCTGGCATCGGCTGGTAGACTCTGCATTTTCATTGGTTGATTGCTTGTCTCAAACATTCCTCAGGAAACGTAATTATGCATAGTTTTGTGCCAGTTATAATAAGGGGGCGATTACATGGACCGGGCTGGACCGGTTAACCGGGATAGCTCGGTTAACCGGGATAGCCCGCTTTATATATCAAATGCATGTTGTTCTAACATTTCGATTACATGGCATGCGGGCTAGCCCTGTTTGCCGGGATCCCGGTTGTCGCAACCGGGCTAGCCCGGTTAACCGGGATGAAGTGTCCATGTAATCGTTTTCATCCCGGCAAACCGGGCTGAAAAAACGGTTGAACTCGCTTCGATACGCGTTCGTTTGCTTGATTGTGTGAATAAATAGTGCTGAAAGGAACTGAAATAGAACATCAACATCGTTTGTGTGTTTCGTGATCAAAGCGAAGCTTTAATAAATTAATTAGTCTTCGTGAAGACGCTTTCGTGGGTTAGCTAAAGACTTTAACAAATTCTTTTTATCAACGATGGGCTTACAAAACTAAATAATAGACTAGATTAGTGTAAAACTGCAGTAAAACTAACGTAAGCTTTGCCCTTATTTTACTATGATAATTGAGTGGTTTCGGCCTGAAATCATCCCGGCTTACCGGTCCAGCCCGCTATCCATGTAATCTGCCCCCCTAAAATAGCTTCAACGGAACCGCCAACGCGGACCATTGAGCATGAATAATGAACTTCTCCCACGGGACCGCCATTACGCCAAATGATTCATCGCATCTCAAATTTAAATTGCATGACCAGCCGATGTCAGGGCCTTTTCTCGTCCTCCCAATTTCGAAAAAGGCCTGGGAACGAGGTTGTCTCAACTCGGGCTCGTGTAAAGGGCCCCTTAAGTCCTGTCTATTTGAGTAATCCAGGCCTGCCCTGCATAAACACTATTCATGGTAATTCAGCAATTCTTCCAGAAGTAAAAAATTGCTGAAACTCCCCAGTATTAAAGTTTGTATGAATATGTTCATAGTAAAATTAAGAAAAATGTTGGGCGTCATACCCATGATGTATTCCAAATTTGCAGCTAATTATCGATTTCGTCTTTGTTTTATCTGAAAAAATCCTATCATAAAAGCACTTGCTGTTTATACTGACTGGAAAAATATTCATAAAAATTAATAGATCCACATAATATACTGAACTATTTAGTGGCAACAAAACAATTGAAGAAAAATTTGGACAAAACTAACAAACCGATGAACGATTTTTCGCCGATTTTTGTAAATCTCCACATTCCTTCTTGTTAACATTTTTTTGGAAGCTGCATGCAAGGACGAAACTGAGACGTACGATATTTCCAATTATCGAAGTAGATTTTTTACACTATTCTTTTATATACGTTTGTAGAGCTGGTGGGAGAAAGATAATAATTGAAAAAAGGTGGGTGTCGACCAAGTGTCTTTGTGAGCTACACCAAGTTAAAGCTTCAACACGGCGCATTTTCCTAACGCTTCATCTAGTACTGAAACCCACGCTACAATTTTTTTTTTTTTTTCAAAAACCAAAATTAAGTTCAGTATCTCTGTCAAAGTTATTGAGTAGCTGATTTAGCCTTCGTAGTGACATGTTTTATGTTGTTTTTTCGTCAGTAAAGCCCTAATCAAACGAGAAACGCAAAGTCATCGCAAGTTGGCAGTACAACCGCTAGCCTCAGCAGCCCCGACTCTGGAATAGTTTCCCGAAAATATCATGTACATCGATGACAAAGTTAAACACTTGTTTAAAGCACTACCATTGAAACCTTTATTTTGTTTAATTTTGGGTGTTCAAACGACCGCCACAGAAATTGCGATGACTTGCGTATCTTCGTTTTTGATTAGGGCTAAGCCTTGGTTACATCATGAACAAGACGTCTATGGGTGCGGATGTGGCGTTTTACTCGTGGCTACTGGCAAGTACGTACAGCGGAGCCTGAACGAAGGCTGAAATGTGGGTGCATACTATCACACAGGGGTGAACATATTTACGATTCAAGACAGTTGTCAGCCAAAAAAAAGGAGGAAAAAAAGGGAAAGGGGGGGGGAAAAGAAAGGGGAAAAAAAAAAAAAAAAAAGAATATATAATATATATATATAAAAATTTTAAAATAAAGTTTTATATATAAATATAAAAATATATATATAATTTATATATATAATATTATATATAATATATTTTTTTTTTTTTTTTTTTTGGGGGGTTTTTTTTTTTTTGGTTTGGGGGGGGTGTTTTTTGGTTTTTGGGGGTTTTGGGGGGGGTTTGTTGTGTTTTTTTTTTTTTTGTGGGTGGTGTTGTTTTTTTTTTTTTTGGGGGGGGGGGGGGGGGGGGGGTTTTCTGATCGCTGTTCAGAACAAAGTCATGTCACTTTCATCAACGGATAGGGATTAAGCGGTGCAAGGATTGTTTGGGTATCCAACAAGGCAAAGCTAGTTCAACTTTTCGTCCAACTGGAACCAGGTTGTCTGTATTTGTAAAACGTTAACGTGCAAGAACACCTTGATCAACAGGCAAAGCTGTTCAAACTTTTCGTCCCAACCTCCAAAAAGCGAAAAGAGCAAAGAACTTTAATACAACATGCCTCAGGTACTCACTTAGTCACACGGCTAACAACTCACAGGAAGTATGAATATTAGCGTAAAAGTAAAAAAAAGGTGCAAAAATGGTGACACCCAAAAAAAACCGAGGCCGAAACCATAGACTCGGCCTACCACAGGTAGCCTCAAGTAAATAAGTTATTGCAGAATTAATGCGCAGAAAGCTGCGCAAGTGCAAATTTGAGAAAGCGAGCGGACCGGAAATCGCGAAGGTGCGGACTTCAAATGCCGCTCGAGTCGAGCCGAAATTTGTCGGGTTTTGACTTCTAAGCAGTAGGTGTAAGAAATCATGAAAAATTGTTCTCATGTTTTCTCCGAGGGATGATTCTGTCAATAGAAAGTTGAAACACTGCACTTCCCTCACGGAAAAGCTGTTAAGTTGTCACGAGAATAACTCGTTGCCACTTAAAGTTGGATAAAACTCGCTTCCAATTCCTTGTGCGGCTCGATAGCTCAACAGGATAGAGCGGCGGACCGGAATCCTGAAGGTTTGGCGAAGTTCAAATCCTGCTCGAGTCAGACGAAATAGTTTTTCGGTTGACTTTAAGCGAGTGTAAGAAATCATGAAACATTTTTTACTTATATATATAGATTTGATTTCAAAGCATTGTACCTGTCCATTTTCATCATTGGAGAACACCGCTTATCGCTGCAGGACCCTTCAGGTTCGATTTCAGGTTTCACCCACCCCGCACGCTAAGAAAATTTCCTGTTTCGGTCCCAACGCCATGAAAAATCTCGCGAACGTCATTTTGATCGAGTAGAAAATCCCAGACGTTGAACTGCGTGATATCAGCCAACACATGTGTATCAGTAGTGTCAAAGTCACCACCGAAAGCGTCCTTGGTTCGCGGCCACATGATTTAGCTATTCCGTTTGGTGGCAAAAGCTGTCCAAGATGAAGAAGTATGTCGAGTTGTCAATTCCTCACATGGTTCCCAATGTACGTAGTTATTTCGCCTTGTCCCGAAATTGAACGGGTATTGCAGATATGAACCCACTTATCAAAAACCCATTGGAGAGGCTGTTGATTGATGATGAAAACTGTGATTGTGATGATGATTGTGGTTGTGATCCTGATGGTTGAATTGTGAATTGGGTGATGCCTGCTGGATGGCTGAAACTAAGATGAAAAAAAATCGGTTGATTAGATATATGTGACCTAGTGATATCCATTATCATGCATGGTTCAAATTCTTTCCTTAGTGAACATCCCCCCGGGCAACCCCGGGGAAACATAGCCCAGCACTTCCCGGGGGTGGGAAATTGTGTTGATCATCTGGTCCACAGGGAGCCCAAACTCTGACGCATGTTGGTGTGTTTCTGTGTTTTATTTCATAAACTGTAACTATGGAAATTCAGATGTTTCATTTAATGAAAAATGACGATCGCGGTGCTAAATTTGCACGCGCGGTAATTTGAAATTCGAAAAAGCTTGGCCACTGAAAAAGCTGAGACGATAGAATTAACACTGCAACACATGGCGGAACACACCTCTGATGTGATTTCCCGCTCCTCAGCGCTCTGTGTGGCTATGCTGCACAGGAGGTGGTCTGTTGTCTCAGCTTTCAGTGATCGTCACGCGTGTTCACATGGGCATGCTATTTCGAGTTTTTCAAACTTACCGCGCGTGCAATTTTACATGAGCGGCCGCTGAAATAAACAACACAGAGAAACACATCGCAGGCGTCAGAGTTGAGGCCTCCCTGTGCTCTGGTCCCGCGGTTGTCCTGGGGGGGAGGGGGGGGGGGGAGGTGTGTGCCGGGGAATATAAATCCCCAGTACGCCAGGGGTTTGGTGCCCAGCCCTGCGAGCACGTCGAGCAGTTTGGCAAATGGCGTCCTTTGACGGAAATTCAAATCCAATACGTCACGTGAATGGTTGGCGAGGAACGATCTTTCAACGCTGATCAGACTGATCACTATAATTTGAAGGGTTTTTAGGATGCTGAAAATATTTGAAATGTTCAAATATTAAAATCTACATTGAAGATTTTTGATAACTTGAACTACATGCAATTATTTGGGAAAATGTTGTCCCCGGGTGTGGGGAAATTGTCATTTTTTTCATGGCTGCGGATTCGAACCCGCGACCTTCGGTTTTCCTAGTCTAGAGGGCTCTACTAGTCTCGGTTTAACTAGCCTAGAGGCTACACGGTCAATTAGTAATGTGTTTGGGTATGGCAAGGTATTCAATTTCGGCGTTGGTAATTTCTCGAGCATAACCTTTTCTTCGCAGGTGTTTCTCTAATTTCGCCCATTGTATTACTAGTGAACAAGAGGACATTCAGAGACTGTATATACCTCCGCCAGCGGGTTATTAGAGATGTTTAAAAAGACAAACGAGCCCATTCCACTAACCAGGCTAGCTCACGAGACCTACACATGTAAGAAAAATAAAATACTTGATTGCACTCGTACCAAAAATTATGCGAAAATCAGTTTGCAAAAAATAAGAAGTAAATAATGAGCGCAATCAAGCATTTCTTCCCTACATGGAGAATCTTAGCGGCCAGATTTTTCATTCATTTACGTATCTAAAATTTCAACCAAATTCCAACCAAATTGAAAGCGTTGGGTTTTTCTTAATCTGATGGTCAATCTTTTCACAAAACTTTCATGAAAATCTCTGTGCAAGAATTTTGTGAGATATCCTACCGACCGACAGACAGACAGGACAAACAAACAAAACAAACAAACAAACAAACAAACAAAACAAACACAACAAACAAACACACAAAACCAAACAGGGCAGGCAGGCCAAGACAGACAGAACAGACAGACAGACAGACAGACAGACAGACAGACAGACAGACAGACAGACAGACAGACAGACAGACAGACACGACAGACAGACAGACAGACAGACAGACAGGACAGACAGACAGACCGGGAGGTGAAAACATAAACCTCATGGTAGAGGTGATAAGGTATAATTTAGATAATTTGAATAAAAAAAAAATTCAGATTAATTAGCATAATTTGAGAAAAAGAAGACAATCAGGGCAGTCCCTAGAGATAAAGCATTTTGCTTCCTGGCAGCAAAATCCAAAAATAAATATTACTTAGTTAAAAGCCTAAATTAACGAATTTCCTGCCTGACTAGGAAATTTTTTCAATTTTATAAGTTGTGTGATACCACCTGATCTTGCAAGTTTTGTATCTCACACAACCATAATTTATCTGAATGTGGTTATCTATACATACTTTGTAAAATAGCGAACTTTTTTCAGTTGATAATACTACCGTAATAACAAGTACTAGCGTCAAAAAATCGAAATGCTGAAAACAGTTGAATAAGATAAAAGTTGCATAGCGATTCTCTGCAATATGCACAATTGGACAGCTGCAGCCTGCAAACAGCAACACTTTTCTGAAAAGATAAATATTTCATTGTTATTCTAGAACAAATCGTTGCGTCCCATTTGCGCAAGGATATACGAAATGTTTAGACAGGTTAAGGGTCATAGTTAAATAATACCTTCAAAAACACTTTCGAATTGTTTACAAATCAGCCGCTGGGTTTTGGCAAGAATAAAGAAACGATGATGTCACTTCGAATATGAAAACTTGATATGTCGATTCAAAAGTGATTGTCCATCAAAATTGTTGCCGATTGTGTGACCAGTGAGGCTTTTCGATTTTTTTTGAAGACATAGCGAAAGAATTATCATCTTTAAACTTTTTGAATTGGAATATTAAAAAAACTGACAAATATTTCTCCTGCAAGGATACAAAAAATTTTCCGTGGCGAAACAACTTTTACCAAAAATTTCCCTGGCCGTGACGCTGCCGGACATTTTCCAGCACTGCAATCAGGGCCCGCAGAGTAATCGGCCTCAGCTGTTGCGGTTGTTCCCCTATCTTTGTATTTATTATTAGTCAAGGTAAAGTTAAATAAACAATAAAAAATAAATTAAAAATAAAGAGAACTTACGGTGTGACTCTAGAAGTTACGTTGTATAACCGTGAAAAAGGTGATAAGTACCACGAGTCGCTTCCGACTTCTATACCAAAAATAAAACTCGTTAGCATTGTTCTGTGTGGCTGAGTAACGACATCCAAAAAGAACCTGTGAGATCCCATGAAGGTTAATTCCTGCCATAAAAGCAGTACGAGAAAGATTTTCCTGCAGGTTAAACCATCTGGACATTGGTCCAAAGTAATGGGAACTGCTTGTCGGTCATAAATCGGACAAAATAGTCGTAATCTAAAAAGGCGCGTAAAAAAGAATCATTGAGGAAAAATACCATACAGTATTTATTCCAATAGGCCACCCCACGAATCAAATAAACACCTCTCTCCAACAAACAGTTCCTTCCAATAACCCGCTCTTCGCAATAAACACCTCTCTCTAACGATCGCCTCCCTCCAATTAAAAACCTCCCTCCAATAAACGCCTCTCCTCCAATAAAAGTCTCACTCCAATAAACGCCTCTCCTCCAATAAAGGCCTCCCTCCAATAAACGCCTCCCTCCAATAAACGTCTCACTCCAATAAAACGCCTCCCTCCAATAAACGCCTCCCACCAATAATAAGGCCTCTCATCCAAATAAAGGCCTCACTCCATATAAACGGCCTCCCACCAATAAACGTCTCACTCCAATAAAACGCCTACCCTCCAATAAAGGGCCTCCCTTCCAATAAACGCCTCCCTCCAATAAACGTCTCACTCCAATAAACGCCACCCCCTCCCTCCAATAAACGCCTACCCTCCAATAAAGGCCTCTCCTCCCCAAATAAAGGCCTCCACGTCCAATAAACTACCTCACCCCAATAAACGGCCGTCCCTCCAATAAACGCCTCCCTCCATTTAAACGCCTCTCTCCAGATAAAGGCCTCACTCCAATAAACGCCTCATCCCCCTCCAATAAAACCGTCCTCACTCCAATAAACGCCTCTCTCCATTAAAGGCCTCCCTCCAATAAAGGCCTCCCTCCAATAAACGCCTCCCTCCAATACACGTCTCACCCCAATAAACGCCTCCCTCCAATAAACGACCTCCCTCCAATAAAGGCCTCTCGCCAATAAACGCCCTCGCTCCAATAAACGCCTCCCTCCAATAAACGCCTCACTCCAAGTAAACGCCTCCCTCCCAATAAACGGCCTCCCTCCAATAAACTGCCTCACTCTCCAATAAACGCCTCCCCTCCAATAAATGACCTCTCTCCAATAAAGGCCTCACTCCCAATAAACGCCTCCTCTCCAATAAACCGCCTCCCTCCAATACAACGCCTCACTACCAAATAATTAAACTGCCTCCCTCCAATAAAGTGCCTCTCTCCCAATAAAGGCCTCACTCCAAATAAACGCTCTCACCCTCCAATAAAGCGCCTCTCTCCATATAAAACGCCTCACTCCAATAAATGCCCTCTCCTCCAGATTTAAACGCCTCCCTCCAATAAACGTCTCCCTCCAATAAAGGCCTCCCTCCAATAAACGCCTCTCTCGCAATAAACGCCTCACTCAAATAAACGCCTCCCTCCAATAAACGCCCTCTCTCCCAATAAACGCCTCCCTCCAATAAACGTCACCCTCCAATAAACGCCTCTCTCCCAATAAAACGCCTCCCTCCAATAAACGCCTCTCTCCAATAAACGCCCTCTCTCCAATAAACGCCTCCCTCCAATAAAAAAATCCTCCCTCCATTAAACGCCTCCCTCCAATAAACGTCTCCCTCCAATAATGGCCTCACTCACAATAAACGCCTCTCTCCAATAAACGCCTCACTCCAATAAACGCCTCCCTCCAATAAAGGCCCCCCTCCAAATAAACGCCTCCCTCCAATAAACGCACTCCCTCCAATAAACGCCTCCCCTCACAATAAAGGCCCCCTCTCAAATATAAAACGCCTCCCTCCAATAAACGCACTCCCTCCAAATAAAACCCCTCTCTCTCCAATATAACGCCTCTCTCCAATAAACGCCTCCCTCCAATAAACCCGCCTCTCTCCAATAAATGCCTCTCTCCAATAAACGCCTCCTCTCCAATAAACGCCTCCCCTCCAATAAAACTCCACTCTCCAATAAAACGCCCTCCCTCCAATAAACGCCTCCTCTTCCTATAAACGCCTCATCTCCAATTAAACGCCTCCCTCCAATAAATGCCTCTCTCCAATAAAACGCCTCTCTCCAATAAACGCCCTCCTCCAATAAACGCCTCTCTCTCCAATAAACAGCCCTCCCTCCAATAAACGCCTATCTCTCAATAAACGCCTCCCTCCAATACAACGTCCTCTCATCCAATAAAACGCCTCCCTCCAATATAAAACGCCTCCCTCCAATAAATGACGCCTCCCTCCAATAAACGGGCCTCCTTCCAATAAACGCCTTTTTCCAATAAAACGCCGTCTTTACTTATTACGATATTACAACTAATATTAATTCCATCTCCTTTTTCGGTAAATAACTTCATTATATTTTACTAAGATCCTTTTATAGTTATTATTAGGCCGCATTTTATTGCAAAATTAATTTGCTTTAGCAATAACTTGCAAAAAGGTCAATGCTAATAAAGCTATTATTTACGTTACGTTCCAGCATGGACACACCAAAACCATTTCTTAAACTTAGTTAAATACTTACCATGAACAGTCTCGAATTCCCGATGTCCCGCACACTGTTTGTTGATTCCGACTACAAAGACAGAAGAGCATTGAATTTCACTGTCTGAACAACATTGAAGAAGACCCAATTTATTCTACATGGTATGAGCACGTGTTTTTTGGTCAAAAACGCTCAAAAAAACAAAACCTAGAACGTTTTTGGCGTATTGTACTGTTAGCTTATTGAATCCACCCAAACCATTTTATGAGAGAATTGGAGAAAACCATCAAACCACAAGCTGCCTGGCCTACTGGCAAAGTGCGTGAGGCCCAAACAACCCCGACTCTTGGGAAAGCACATCGCCGGCGGTCCCACCTTGCCACGTACGGCGGTATGTGGCTTGAATAAATCGATACTGATTGTAGTGTTACTGCAGCAATCACAAAGTTGAAGCTCTGAAATTGAAGGCCCTCTCTCTTACCGCAGAGGCTCTACAACGCTCGCTAGCAGACAGGTAGGAGTGGGCCGAGGAAGATCAGAACATATTTACCGATCCAAACCCGTTGGTCAACCGCATTCTGCTCACTGTTAAAACTACAAAGTCAGTCGTTCATACATTTCGAAAAATCTACCCAAACAATGTGCAAAGAACACCTATGATCAAAAGGAGAAAGCTCGTTCAACTTTTTTGTCCAACTCCAAAAGCGAAAGGAGAAGAACAGAGACTTACAACTAATGTCTTCACGAACCTCAGTCACCTCACATCCCATCACACGGCTAACAACTCGCCGGAAGTATGAACTAGATAAAGCGGAATTATTAAACGTGCAAAATTGCGACGATCGTGGACACCCAGGTATTAGACCCTGTGTGTGTTGTGTGTGCATCCTTTACTAGGATGACCGGTCAACAGCCAATGAAAATGCACACACAACGTCACGTTTGTTGTATAAAAATATTCATACCCTTCCATAAAGTGCCTATCCACTTAAGCCGTGTTCTTACACTGGCAAGCCTTGGCCTAACTTTGGGCCTACAACTTGGCAGTGTAAAACACGTCCTGGGCTGGCCTAGGCCAGGCCTTGCCAGAATATCTAGGGCTTGCTTCTCTTGTTGGCCTATGGCTTGGCTTGTCCTTGGGCCAGGCTTGTGCCAAGTGTAAACACGACACATTTACCCCGGGCCATGCCATGGCTTTGCAGTGTAAGCACGGCTTAAGGTTTAGTGCGTCATATGTGTTGTACAGTAAAAGCAACTTCTTGCTTACCAGATCATAGACATACTCAGTGACCAGCTGATACCAAACACAAGCAGCCCAGTGTGTCCGCATACTTCGCACTGTGTTCCGGTTTGCGGCGCTTTGCCCAGGCACACCGTTGGGCAGATTGTCGTCCACTGGAAATGTTCATTTCTATTATATCCAGCAACACACAGCTACTCTCTTCCACAGAGAATTAATATCGAAAAGCCTTTTGCTTTTGCTTGCCAAGGCACCACCTGCATGAAAACAATACGACAATTTGATTATAGCAGCAGTAAAAGTTACAGTAGCAAGTGGTGATGACAGTAACTGCAGCAGCAGTAGTCATGGCAGTAGGCAGTAACAATAGGATAGTAGCAACTCATTACAGCAGCAATCAGTGGCTGCAGTTGATAAGTCACCACAGCAGCCAAAGCAGCAGCAGAGGGGTCACCACAGCAAAAGCCAAAGCCATGGCCACAGCAGTCGGCAGCAGCAGAAGTGGCAGCCGCAGCAGTAGGCAGCAGCAGAAGGTTTGGCAGCAGCCAGAAGTGGCAGCAGCAGCGCAGTGTGCAGCAGAAGCAGAAGTGTGCAGCAGCAAAAGTGGCGAGCTCAGCAGCAGTCGGTCAGCAGCAGAGAGTGGCAGCAGCCGCAGCAAGTGGCAGCAGCAGCAGTGGCAAGCAGCAGAAGTGGCAGCATGAGCAGCAGAAAGTGGCAGCGGGCATGCAGTGGCTAGGCAGCAGATGTGGCAGCAGCAGAAGTTGCAGTGGCAGCCAGCAGCAGCAGCCAGCGCAGCAGATTAGTAGGCAGTGGCAGCAGCAGCAGCAGAAGTGGCACGTGTGGCAGCAGTAAGTAGTGGCAGTAGCAGCGAGTGGCAACAGCAGTAACAGCCAGGCAGCCTGAGTATACAGCTAGTAGCTAGCAGTAGCAGCCAGTAGCTAGTAAACAGCAACATGCAAGTAGACAGTAAACACGGGCAGTAACAGGCAGCAGCAGTCAGTAGCAGCTAGGTGGCAGCAGTAAAACAGCCAGTAGCAACAGTTGAAAGCAGCAGCAGCAGTAACAGCAGTAAGCAGCTAACAGCTAGTCATAGCAGCAGTAACAGCGAGCAAGCAGCAGTAACAGCCAGCCATTATGCAGCAGAAACAGTCAGCAGTAGTAGCAGTTAATAAGAGTGGCATTAACAACAGTAGCAACAAAAACATCCAGCAAGCAAAAAGCAGTGGTTGAAATTGGATATTCATTACTGTCTTGTTATATCACCCCTATTCTTATATAAATTATTGTTATCAATTAACTCCAACAAACTGAAGCATTATTATTAAATTAACTCACTAGCAAGTGAAAATTACCAAATACCCAATTCCATACGGAGTCTAAGCTAGTAAGATATGTGTTTCCTGTATTAAATAATACATCCTAGTATGGCATGGGATGCAAAGCATCCAATTTTGTCAAACTTTTGCAATCTTGACACCCTAAAAAGAATTTGGAGACCTTTACAATTTTTGAATTAGTTTCCAGACTGTTTGAAACAAGGAATGCAATGTTAAAGCAATACAAGAAAGTTAGGAGGTAGAACAGCATGGAAATGGAACATTCCAAAACTTTAAAGGTGTCATTTACAGATATACAAATACATGACACACAGATAATAAGACTACTCATGGCCATCCTGGTAAGTATTCCACCAGTTAATTTTCACAGTCCAAGCTGCCAGTGGAACTTATCATCTTACAGCATAAGATGACCACAATTGAGATGCCATTCGAGCAAAAAATGCCCGTGGAACTTACCAGTGATGAAGGCAAACATGTGGCAATAACATAAATGTCCCAAAGTGCTGACACATAGTTTGGACTCTGCTGGATTACTTATTTTGCACCCTTGTTGGCACATGCATAGTTATCATATATTATACTCAGCCATCATTTGTGTAGTGGAGCACTAAAATCCAGCTAACTTGCATAAAACATGTACTCAAGACTTATTTCATAAAATATAACTTACAATTTTTTTCAATTCACAGTTGGCACCAGTGTAGTTACATGGACACTGACATTCAAGTGATGAACCTTGTTGTACACCAATATCCCACCATTCTGACAAGTCTGATTCCCAATGCCACAGTTACCTGCTAAGATAAAACATTCAATCCATTATTTTATCAAGGGCAATAGAAAATTACAGGAATGCAATTCTATCCATGCATTAAAAATGTGGGGTTCCAGAAAATATCCATATAACCCCCTGCAGCCATGTGGTAGGTACTGTACAATAACCATACTAATATTCACTTCTACCTACCAACCAACATGGCCACCACAGGTGCGTCAATGCGGGAGGAGGGGGGGGGGGTGACTGTCCCCCTTTTGTGGGGAGTGTGAGGTCAAAAGGTACTTCAACGTTTTTCTGATACCTAAAATTACACATGTGATTATAAAACTTTAAATATTTTAGTTAAAAGTGACTCTAAGAGAGCAGAAAATGGCTATTTTGTCTCGAGGGCCACTTTTTTGTTCTTACCACGTTGTGACATCAACTGTGCATCTATAACTGAACAGACTAACGGCAAAATGGAATCTATTTGTTAAATATAAATATATAATTATATATAATTCATATATAGGCAAACTGCTTTTGTATGCAAAAGGCCCCCTTTGATATGCCTGAAAGCAGTGGGTGAAGCTAAACATAGTAACTTGGTCAAGCTATGCAAAATTAAATTACTGAAGCATAGCCAAAAGGTCATACTAGTTGAATTTATCATAATTACCTAACGACATACAAAAATCAGAGTAAAATATATTGGTACTTATGAATTTCAATAGCATATGCCCTATTGCTACTGTATCTTTCAGAATTACATGTAATAAATAAAGACCACTTAAAACTTGATATAGCGAACTC
>JAWNZC010000325.1:0-60150 GCA_035771165.1 Paragorgia papillata | reverse complement strand
TCCCCATCTACACATCCCAATTCCCAATCCCAATCCCATCCCAATACCGTCAATACCCAAATCCCAATCCCAATCACATCCCCAACCCCAATCCCAACCCATTTTCCGCAATCCCAAATCCCAATCCCACATCTCCCAATCTCCCCATCCTACCAATCCCAATTCGCCAATCCCAATCCCAATCCCAATCCCAATCCCAATCCCAATCCCAATCCCAATCCCAATCCCATTCCCCCACTCCCAATCCCCCAATCCCCCAATCCCCCAATCCCAATCCCAATCCCAATCCCAATCCCAATCCCAATCCCAATCCCAATCCCAATCCCAATCCCAATCCCAATCCCAATCCCAATCCCAATCCCAATCCCAATCCCAATCCCAAATCCCAATCCCAATCCCAATCCCAATCCCAATCCCAATCCCAATCCCAATCCCAATCCCAATCCCAATCTCCCAATCCCAATCCCAATCCCAATCCCAATCCCAATCCCAATCCCAATCCCAATCCCAATCCCAATCCCAATCCCAATCCCAATCCCAATCCCAATCCCAATCCCCCAATCCCAATCCCCAATCCCAATCCCAATCCCAATCCCAATCCCAATCCCAATCTCCCAATCTCCCCAATCCCAATCCCAATCCCAATCCCAATCCCAATCCCAAACCCAATCCCAATCCCAATCCCAATCCCAATCCCCCAATCCCAATCCCTCAATCCCAATCCCCCAATCCCCCAATCCCCCAATTCCCAATCCCAATCCCAATCCCAATCCCAATCCCAATCCCAATCCCAATCCCAATCCCAATCCCAATCCCATTCCCCCAACTCCCATCCCAATCCCCCACTCCCCCAATCCCAATCCCCCAATCCCCCAATCCCCAATCCCAATCCCCCAATTCCAATCCCAATCCCAATCCCAATCCCAATCCCAATCCCAATCCCAATCCCAATCCCAATCCCAATCCCAATCCCAATCCCAATCCCAATCCCAATCCCAATCCCAATCCCAATCCCCCAATCCCAATCCCCCAATTCCTAATCCCAATCCCAATCCCAATCCCAATCCCAATCCCAATCCCAATCCCAATCCCAATCCCAATCCCAAATCCCAATCCCAATCCCAATCCCAATCCCAATCCCAATCCCAATCCCAATCCCAATCCCAATCCCAATCCCAATCCCAATCCCAATCCCAATCCCAATCCCAATCTCCCAATCTCCCCATCTACCAATCCCAATTCCCAATCCCAATCCCAATCCCAATCCCAATCCCAATCCCAATCCCAATCCCTAGTCCCAAATCCCAAATCCCAATCCCAAACCCATTCCAAATTCCCAATCCCAATCCCAATACCAAGTCCCAATCCCAATCTTCCCAACCTCCCCGATCTTAACCAATCCCAATTCCCAATCCCAATCCAAATCCCAAATCCCAAGTCCCAAGCCCAATCCCAAAATCCCAATCCCAATCCCCAATCCCAATCTCCCAAGTCCCAATCCCCAATCCCAATCCCACTCCCAATCGCCAATCCCAAGACCAATCCCAATCTCCCAATCCCAATCCCCATCTACAATCCCAATTCCCGAATCCCCAACACCAATCCCAATCCGCTAATCCCCTATCCCAATCCCAATGCCCAATCCCAATCCCAATCCCAATCCCAAGCCCAATCCCAATCCCAATCGCCAAGTCGCCCCAACCTCACCATCTACCAATCCAAACTCCCAATCCCAATCCCAAGTCCCTAAACCCAATCCCAATCCCAATCCCAAGACCAATCCCAATCCCAATCCCAATGTCCCAATCCCTAATCCCAATCCCAAGCCCAATCCCACTCCCCAAATCACGCAATCCCGAAATCCTAAATCCCAATCCCAAGCCCAATCCCAGTCCCCAAATGCCAATCCCAAGCCCAAGTTCCCAATCCCAATCCCCAATCCCAATGCCCAATCCCCATCCCAATCCCAATCCCAAATCCCAATCCCAATCCCAATCTCCCCACGCCAATCCCAATTCCCCCAATCCCAATCCCAATCCCAATCCCAAATCCCAATCCCAATCCCAATCCCAATCCCCCAATCCCAACCCCTCAATCCCAATCCCCCCAATCCCCCTATTCCCAATCCCAATCCCAATCCCAATCCCAATCCCAATCCCAATCTCCATTCCCCCCACTCCCACCCATTCCCCCACTCCCCCCAATCCCCCCAAACCCCCAATCCCCCATCCCAATCCCCCAATTCCTAATCCCAATCCCAATCCCCAAGTCACAATCCCAATCCCAATCCCGAAATCCCAATCCCAATCCCAATCACAATCCCAATCCCAATCCCAAGTCCCGAATCCCTAATCCCTAATCCCAATCCCAATCCCAATCCCCAATTCCCCATCTCCCAACCGGGGAGGGCCCCATCTACCAATCCCAATTCCCCAATCCCAATCCCAATCCCAATCCCAATCCCCCAATCCCAATCCCAATTCCCAATCCCAATCCCAATCCCAATCCCTAATCCCTAAGCCCAATCCCAATCCACAATCCCAATCCCAATCTCCCAACCTTCCCCATCTACCCAATCCCAATTCCCAATCCCAATCCCAATCCCAATCCCAAATCCCCCAATCCCAATCCCAATCCCAATCCCAATCCCCAATTCCAATACCAATCTCCCAATCGCCCCAATCTACCAAGCCCAATTGTCCAATCCCAATCCCAATCCCAATCCCCCAATCCCAACTCCCTCAATCCCAATCCCAATCCCAATCCCCCCAATTCCCAATCCCAAGTCCCAATGCCCAATCCCAATCCCAATCCCAATCCCATGAGCCCCCACTTCCCACCCATATCCCCCACTCCCCCAATCCCCCAATCCCCCAATCCCCCAATCCCAATCCCCCAATTCCTAATCCCAATGTCCCAATCCCAATCCCCAATCCCAAGTCCCCAATCCCAATCCCAATCCCAAATTCCCAATCCCAGATCCTCAATGCCCAAGCCCATTCCCCCACCTCCCATTCCCCCACTCCCCCAATCCCCCAAATCCCCAAGGCCCCCAAGTGCCCAATCCCAATCCCAAATCCCAATTCCCAATCCCAGAATCCCTAATCCCAATCCCATTCGCCAATCCCAAAGACCCAATCCCAAATCACGCAAATCCCAATCCCAATCCAGATGTCCCAATTCCCAATCCTAATCCAAATCCCAATTCCCAAATCCCAATCCCTAATCCCAATTCCCAATCCCAATCGCCAATCCCAATCCCATTCCCCCCACTCCCATTCCCCCACGCCCCCAATCCCCCCTATGTGCCCCAATCCCCCAATACCCAAATCCCAATCCCAACCCCAAGCCCAATCCCAAATCCCCTAATCCCAATGCCCATTCCCAATCCCAATCCCAATCCCAATGTTCCCAATCCCAGTCCCAATCCCAATCCCAAATCCCAAATCCCAATCCCAATCCCAATTCCAATCCCAATCCCAATCCCAAATCCAATCCCAATCCCAATCCCAAGTCCCAATCCCAATCCCGACTCCCAATCCCAAATCCCCAATCCCAAGTCCCAATGCCCAATCCCAAGCCCAAGCTCCCAACCCGCCCAGCGACCAATCCCAATGCCCAAGCCCAATTGCCCAATCGCCATTCCCCCAATCCCAATGCCCCATTCCCCAAGGCCCAATCTCCCCAATCTCCCCATCTACCAATCCCAACTGCCCAATTCCGCAATCCCAAACCCAAACCCAAATCCCAATCCCAATCCCAAGATCCTCAATTCCCATCCCCCAATCCCAATCCCTCAATCCCAATTCTCCCAACCTCCCCATGCTACCAATCCCCAACTCCCAATTCCCAATCCCCAATCCCTATTCCCAATCCCTAAACCCAATCCCCCCAATCCCCCAAGCCCCCAATTGCCCAATCCCCAAGCCCAATGCCCAATTCCCAAGCCCTATCCCAATCCCCAAGCCCAATCGCCAATTCCCAATCCCCAAAGCCCAAGCCCAATGTCCCAATCCCAAGTCTCCCAATCTCCGCATCTACCAATCCCAATGCCCAATCCCAATGTCCTCAATCCCAAACCCAAATCCCAAGCCCAATCCCAATCCCAAGTCCCCCAATCCCAATCCCGCTCAATCCCAATCCCCCAATCCCCCAATCCCCCAATTCCCAATCCCAATCCCAATCCCAATCCCAATCCCAATCCCAATCCCAATCCCAATCCCAATACCAATCCCATCTTCCCCCCACTCCCTTTCCCCCACTCCGCCCAATCCCCCGCAAATCCCCCAATCCCCCAATCCCCCAATCCCAATCCCCCAATTCCTAATGCCCAATCCCAATCCCAATCCCAATCCCAAATCCCAATCCCAAATCCCAAATCCCAATCCCAATCCCAATCCCAATCCCAAAGCCCCAATCCCAATCCCAATCCCAATCCCAATGCCCCAATCCCAATGCCCAATGTGCCCAATCCCAATCCCAATCCCCCAATCCCATTCCCTCACTCCCATTCCCCCACTCCCCCAAGTCCCCCATCCCCCCAATACCCACTAATCCCAATCCCCCAATTCACTAAAACCCAATCCCAAACCGCAACCCAAACCCAACCCAATCCCTAGCCCAATCCCAATCCCAATCCCAATCCGCAGATCCCAATCCCAATGACCCTAATCCCAAGCCCAAATCCCAATCCCAAGCCCAATCCCAAAATCCCAAATCCCAAGATCCCCATCCCAATCCCAAATCCCAATCCCAATCCCAATCCCAATACCAAATGCCCACCCCAATCCCAATCCCAATCCCAATCCCAAAATCCCAATCCCAATCCCAATCCCAATCCCAATCCCAATACCAATCCCAATCCGCAATCCCCAATCCCAATGCCCAAATCCCAATCCCCATCCCATCCCAATCCCAATCCCAATCCCAATCCCAATCCCCCAATCCCACCTCCAACCCCTCGAACACCCCACCACGACACGTATCACATAACTCCTAATTCACCCTCATCACAAAATCCCCCCCCCCCCTGCACCGACTCCTATCCCCACCCTTACCTCTACACTACATCCTCCCCATCACCGCACATTACAAGTAGGAACCCCCACTGCTATGAACACCTCACACACACGCCCACTCATATAGCATACCAGGCTTCCACTAATACAAACACTCAAACTTCCCGATGACATCAATAACATAGGCGGCGGAAGATAGCTTTAGTAGGGGGGGCTGAGCTTCGAGCGGCGAAGGCGCGAGAAACCTCTATGGGGGTCCGGGGGCATGCCCCCCCGGAAAATTTTGAAATCCAGAGTCTCTGAAATGGCATTTCCTGCGTTTTGGGGGAAGATTTTACAGAATCCTAAACGTTATAAAACCTTTACCGCCCACAACAATTTTTTTCATTATTCTTCATTTTTTTCGGACTTTCTTAATTCTTGGCATTTCGATATGGCTCATTCATAATACTTCTGGTCAGCAGTCGACCAGAAAATGCTAATACGTGGAGTATTTCATGAAATGAGTTTGAGCTATCACACGGCACGATTTTTCTTACGATTTTCACCAGGATTGTCACCCTGCAGTGATATGGAATTTTCAAAATGCTGTATATCGAAGATGTATAAATATTCAACGTATAATCACCCTTACCTTCGGCGCAAAGGTAGGGGGGCTCAGCCCCCCTTTTTTCCACTTTTACAAAGTTGGGGGGTTTTAGCCGCCCCAGCCCCCCGGTTCCGCCGCCTATGATCAATAACGTTGTTTTGGGTTTATTACTTTGAAATGTGAGCTTTGAGCCGCGGTCTTTCACTGCTTTTGTTGACTTGGCTACTGATCGCTGTCCAACCGTTGCCACGTCTGCTTCATGCTGTTTCCGAACTTTTTCAACATGATCGCGGATGGTAATATCATATGCAGACAAGAGCTTCAACACTTCCAAGAAATTTCCCGTGTTTAATAATTCACTTGCAAGTGATTCTCGATGGCCTCTAAATGCAAGTCCTCGCTTTCCAAGGAACATAACACAATATACGATGCCCGGCATTACATTCCTATTGCTAATAACTTCCATCTTTTTTCGTGCAGCTTCTTCCTGTTCTTGTTGCCCCAAGCATGAAGCAATATTTCTGTCTTGCAAGAAAAGCACCTCTGCGACTTTTGCGTTTGCGTGAGCTGCTGACATCTCATGCTTGTCAATAACGCTTTGTTGTTTCCTCCAGTTAGAAAATCCAGTAGACGTGAAGGTGTTTCCTTGATTTGCGCGTATAAATTCACCCCGTGCTAATGCATCTGTAAACAGAGACAAGGTATACAAAACAGGCTATCTGTGCTCAATAAATAGGAAATCCATTTCCGTCTGGTATCGTCATCATGAGAAAATACTTGCTGCGAGCAATATCTGGAACGTTCGCCAATGCTTTTTTCTCAACTTTAATGTAGACTGACTTGGTTGGCAAGGCTTCATTTTAATTAATTTTGCCTTTTCTTCTGTGCTAAGCTTCAAGCCAACAACTGATGTAGGATAAATGTTCCACTCAGAAATTCCCTGCATTGGCTTGGTTCCTCCACGGTTAATGGTTCCTCGACATACTCTTGTTCTTGTAATGTCGTCTCTGCCCTTTCTTAAACCTTAAGCAAGTTCTCGACATCCTGATGAACTTCAACTATTGAACTTTCCTCACCTTGGTTTACTGCTACTGGAGAGTCAACTGGAGATCCTTGTTCGTCTTCAAACGTCAAGGTATCTAACTCTAAGGCTCCAGGACCAGGCAGTCCAGGCGTATCTCTTTCACAGTTTCCACCCCCTTCTGCGTCTGACCTAAGATCAGTTTTTGCTTCAGGCACATTGGACTCATCTTCGTGTTGGAAGTACTGTGTCATGAAAGAACTAAGCTGCTTATTCTCATGTTGCCTAGCTTTCTTTGCTTTTCTGGATTCAGCTCCGGATCTTTTTCTTTTGGATTGTCGGACATATCTACAGGCCATAGTAGCATCAGATGATCAGATTAATAAAAGACTTCAAAATAAGTTGGGTTTTTTTTAATTATTGTAAATTGGCAAAGGTCTTGGATTTAATTTTCAAACGAGAAATATTGCCCCAGCGAGCGAGGCTGGAGCGGGCGAACTGGCGAACAACACTGTAAACAATATACCTATTACTTAAATTGGCTAGCTAGCCACAAGTGTGCCTGAAGCAGTTAACTTCGATGCGCGATTGATTCGTTCATTTTGTTGTCATTGTCGATTGCGGCGGCCGGCGGGCCCGCGGCCCTTGATAATCGCTATTCGCTATAATATCAGTCTTTGCACTTTTTGCAGATACCAACGTTTCTGCGGAGTGCGGACATTCACAAGAAGCTATCTTAACTTCAATTTATTCGACAAAATTAATTGAATAATTTTTACAAGTTAAGACAGCGACACTGCGACAGTGTGATTACTGTGACAGCGTTTTACATTTACAAAATACAAAACTACATGAGATAATTAAAACACTTGCCAGTAATCGTAAGCAAACTCCCTTCACATAATCACATTTAGTTTCACAATTAGCAAATTAGCAATTCACAATTTCACATCCTTTGAGCAGTTTGAGAATACACTGAAGAAGTAGCAAGCAAAGTAAGCGCACAAGCAATATCAAGCAGTGTTTGCGGCAGTAAGTAATTTGATCATGCGTTGGCCCAAATTGCCAAAAAATCTGGCATGTCGGAAATCAGCTTGTCAGTTGATCTGTCAGAACGACGGAATTAGGAAAAGTGGCACGGGCGCAAGGTGTTGCGGTTGTTGTCAGTGTCGTGTGTCTGTGACAGACATAGAGGGACAGGCACTGCCAAACAGATCTGAGATCTCGATAAAATGCAGTTCATTTTTCTTTCATTGGCTCATCGAACTCACGGATTGTGACAAAAGTTTTAACTAACGCTTTTGATCAATTTTGGCGCCCCCTTTGAGTTTTGGCGCCCCCTAAAAAATCTTCACTGGGGGGGGCATGGCCCCCTGCCCCCCCTGCCAGCACGCCGGGTAGACCACGCGTATTGGGGCCCCTAATTTATAATTGAAGATGTCGTATCTATTACTGATTTAAAATAAATCTATGCTATAGAAAATTTCAATTATTCTCTAATAAATTCCTAGACGTTCCTTTAGTTGTCAAAAATTAGCTAAAACGATCGTAATCATATTGTGGACGCAGTTTTCTTGAAAGCACATATACTGAAAGGATATGAATGATAATGAAGGTGAAGGTCCAATATTCGTTTAAAATCTTGTTAAGTTCGAAGTTCGAACATCCCACCGATCGCAGGCTCGCAGCGGTCAACAGGAGAGGTAATAGAGAGCAATGAGTACTTCGAAAGGTAACAGCTAGCCACGGTGTTACAAGCACAATATTTCTTCACATTTAGGAACTATTAGTCGGTGAATTATAAAAATTAGCTTTTAATCTTTGAAAAAAAATGTTAATTTCCCAAAATTTGCAACGGTACGCATTTCTGAACCACAATTTAGGCTATTTGTAGGCAGTCTGTCGAGGCCCAGCACGTCTGCATCTTTTCAAGGAAGGTTTAACTTTGTTCTCCAGCAGTTTACAAACCATTAGTGGTTCGACAAGTAGGTTCCAAAAGACCAAAAAATACATGCTTTTTGAGATTCTCCGTGTTTGCGCTCATTATCCTTATTTTATAAAAATATATTTGCATAATTTTGGTACGAATGCAATCGAGGATTTTATTCATACATGCATGTGTTGGTCTCGTGATCTAGCCTGGTCAGCGGGATGGCTAGCTCGTTTTCTTTAAAAACATCTCTAATAACCCGCTGGAGGAGATATATGCAGTCTCTCACTGCCCTCTAGTTTAAAGTGCATGCACATGACATGAAAATTCACCCCCCTTTATTATTATTGTTTTTGAAAGAACATTTAAAATAATGGAAAATGGCTTTTACGTGCCTTTCAGATCCCTTATCGACTACAACATTTTTCAGCTATGACGTTATTAGTTGTGCATAGCATAAAATGTAAAATCAGCTATATCTTCTCATTAGTTCATCTAAACTGGCTCAAACTAATGAAAAGTATGGTTGGGTCCACAATTAATAAGTCAGCATAGTTTGAGTCAGTTTGGTCAAGCCAATCAGAAGATATGGTTAAGTGTCCGTTTAGTGCTATGCACAACTAATGACGTCGACATAGCTGAAATTTTGTGGTTGATAACTCAAGAATGGGATAAGATCTGAAAATAAGTATGTAAAAGCCATTTTCCATTATTTTAAACGTCCTTTCAAAAACAGTAATAAAAAACGGGGGTGAATTTTCATGGCATGTGTACCTCAAAGTTTTTTAACTCGGGTCGCTTCATGTTTGCGCCATGTTGTTTGATCAAGTTTTCGTTTTCACATCCCACTCCTGACACCAAGTTGTATTCTCCAAAAGTGGGTTTATTGTTCAACTATTACATTTGTTAAACTATATACTCTAGCCAGACTCACGTTCTAAACTTCATGCCCTTCACCGCTGAAACAGAGGGTGAATAAAGATTTCAAGTATCAGATAACTTTGATTGATTTTTTCTTTGTCCTGATTTTGTTTTTGGCTACATCTGGACAGTTCACTTGTTATTGTTTTGCGTGTGTGTGTTTAGAACTGAGTAAATTTCATCTTGCTCGGTCGACAACTGCGAACTGCCGAGTGGCGTAGCCAAGGGGGGGGGGGGGGGGGGGGGGGGGGGGGGGGGGGGGGCGAGGAGGGGCGGTCGCCCCCCCAATGGTCTCCAAGACCGTTCTCGTGAAAAGTTTGAATCCGTTGAGAAACCTGTAGGGGGGGGGGGGGTACATTGTTTTAAGGCCAAGTGAGTAGGCTAGTAATGTGTTATATATTTAGCAGGCATTCATATGCTATAAATTACAATACTAAGGTATATACAAAATGCCTCCAACTTGTTTTTACATTTACGACTTGTTTATAAATAAATCTAAAGATATTCTGACGTGTATCATTCTATGTTCTGGTTTGATTTCAACAAAATTATGTAATTTATGGATTTTGGATTACTCTTAAATACTTGCCTCAAAATGCAGGAAATAGTGTTTCAGAGACCCTAGAAATCAAAAATTTTCCGGGGGGGCATGCCCCCGGACCCCCTACGAGACCGAGGTTCTTGCCCCCCGAAACTCAAGACCATGGCTACGCCACTGGAACTGCCACATGAGAGTGGCCGATCGTTCAGCCGATTTTCTATGCGATTATCCTCTCGGCATTTTGAAAGTAGAAAAAACCCTGTGTACGAGGTTGCTGCAGTGAACTATATATATACCTGACATACCTGGAAGGCGGACTGCCAATAAAAAAGTGGCAATGGGGAATTTTCGGACGAGAGCAGATTTCGGTAAAATGGTCCCTGATTTTAAAAAAGTGGGCCGTGGTCACCAGACCCCATCTTGCTCGTAAAAGAACAGAATATATTATTTTCACAACGGCTACAAAACCAGGTGCGTGAGTTGTTTTATTACTTGTTCCAACCCAAGCAAGAATCTGCTTGACCTCGATACATATATGTGATTAAATTGATATTTATACCACGTGACCCAGGGCCGTAGGAAGATGTTTCAGGTTAGGGAGCCGAGCGCCAAAGGCGCGAGAACCCTCTAGGGGGGTCCGGGGGGCACGCGTCAAATTTTTTGATTTCAAACTCTCTGAAACGCGTTTTCCTGCATTTTGGGGTCGGTTTTACAACAAAATACTATGATCATAAAGAACTTCATTTTAGATTACCTTTACTTCCTTCCAGGAGAAAGCAGAATTTTTATGAAAGGACATCCTATAGCGAGAACGCCGGGATGCGCGCAAGCTTAATAGTATTAAAGCTTTGGTGATGCATAACATTTCCAATGACTGCGAGGTTCTTTGGCGCTTTCGCATCAGTAGCTTTAACTGTAAAGTTACCAACTTCAGTCTCTGTATCTTGCGAGTCTTGCCGTGGAGCCGGGAGAAAGAAAGATTGAATCTTCCTCTGCGCCATACGTCTGCGCTAACTGGCAGCGGGAAAAACTCGTGCTTTCACGTCTAATTTTTAGGGGGACTCAGCCCCCCTTGCCGCCCCCCTGGTTCCTACGGTCAAGAGTCTTGACCTGTATTTGAGTATTAATGACGCTGATAATTCGTGTTTGCAGAATGTTGTGATTTTGTCGCATTTTGTAATGCCATGTGTATTTAAAATTGAATCGTTAACATTGGTAAGTTATTACAACGAATATTTTTACGAAGTACAGTTGAAGATGATGAACTCATTAAACTTTAGGTGAACTGCTGGTCTTCGAAGACGAAATTTACTGAGTTATCGGAGTTATCAGAATTTCTTAGTTGTTAAAACGTGCTTGTTTAAAAGTTACCATTTCTTTCCTATTGAAGGTATGTCAAGCGCAAACAATTTGTGTTTAACCTTGTCAAAGTGTATAAAAATCAAAAACTAAATGCTATCTGCTACAAACCCATTCTCGTCCCCAGAGCCTCTCCCGTGCTGGGGCGCTGAAAAGGCTCTGGGGGAATCCATATATCATTGCGATCTGATTGGTTGTTCAAATTCAAAGGCCTATATAACGATGGAGCTTAGTGAATGTTTATAAATAAACAGTATTTGAGACACGAAAACTGACAACGAAGCACAATTCTAATCATAGTTCTAATCCAAACAATTTAATCGAACATTTTTCAAAGCAATCAACCCGTTTCCCCTTATATAATTAAATCAAACACATAAGACAGACAGCAATTTGAAATCGATAGGCGATAGACGATATTAGACAGCAGTCACAGCACACTGCTGGCCGTTCGTGCATGGTACATATTAATAAGAATCTCATTGAAATATACACGTCAAATATAAACGAACTGTGCAACATATTAAAGAGAACTACCTTCACTAAAAGAAGCCGTAAATACGAAGAAATTCCGACGCGGCTTTAATGTCTTTTGCCCCACCGAATAAACGCGGCGATGAGCTACACTCAGCAGGGACCTTCTTCGAACGGAATATACCACAATCAGAATTGTTCCAAAGTCAAACGAGTCAATACGAGACAGCCAAACCGCCAGAATCGAAAACGAAAGGAAAATTATATTGCAAACAACTGCCGATGATCTCGTGTCCAACTCCCAAACCGCGAACTTAAACGCATGCGCTTTAGAAAGAACACCAAAGAATCTTGTCAGTGCCCCAGAGCCTTTTCAGCGCGCCAGCACGGGAGAGGCTCTGGGGACGAGAATGCTACAAACCTAGGTGCCAGTCTCATCAAATATGCGCGTGCTTTAGAACGACGGGACAGATCAGGTCAGCGGTTGTCAGCGGTGGCTAAAAGAAGGTAAGCACTAAATGCCATACCGTGAGGCCCCTTGAGCCCGCAATACTACGGTCATCTAGGCAAGTGTTGTAGTTAACATCACTGTGCTGCCGATGTCTCCCTTATTAACCTCTGTAGCAACCTACGTTTAAAATTTCACTTATTCGTGAGAAGGAAGTCCCGCTTGATGACTGGAAAATCGTTCGATTTCTATAAGAAATCTCTAATTTATCGCAAACCGAACTCGTTGTGAAAAGAATAGCTATCCGAAAGCTATAAGCTTTCGCTTTGGATTTGAGACAGAAACTGGGCATTCGCGTTGGTCAATTGGTGTGAGCGTCTGAGCCTTTATGCCAAAAAAAACAACATATACATATATACATATAAAAACATATATATTGAATATATATATATATATATAATTTATTGGAAACTATCTAATATATATATACAGGTTGTCATTACAATGTGTTTCATGCTTTAAGCCAATTTTCCACTGGCGAATTTTGTCGCGCGAAGCGACATTTCTATTGTCAAAATTGAATAGATTGGAATAGATTTCTAATTAGGTCCACTCGAGAGCTCATAAGACAAAAGAAAAAGGCCGCTTCGCGTGACAAAATTCGCCAGTGGAAAACCAACTTCACGCAATCATCAGAAGACTAACAGACTAACGATGTGTCACTGAATTTAAATTTAAATTTAAATATGCATGTCTGCGGCGGAAGTGTTAAATAATAATAATAATAATAAATGTCTGGTGGTATTTCCTTGAAGTTACACAATAAGTGCTTGTTGACATGGCGACAACTTGATAAAAGTTCATTTCTTTTATTGAGTAAAGGGAAATTCTGAAATATAATATGAAATTTCTCAGTAAGGCAGAGTTCGAATCTTTTTTGTCGTTAGTCTTAGACAGAGCGCCCGTCTTTAAAAACGGATAAAAAAGATGCGAACTCTGCCTTACTGAGAAGTTCCATATTATATTTCAGAAATTCCCTTCTCAAATCATTAATAATTCATGAACCGAAAACAAAGGAAATCAGTACCGAGACGGAGGTTTTGATATCGGAGGAAGAAATTTCATAAATTAAGCCAACTTTCGCCTCGATTTTCTCTTAAAATACTGATTTGTTTGAGAAGCTATATCATACACTCGGAAGAGTGTTTCATCAGGATTTCCAAATACCTCGGTGTTTGGAAATCCTGATGAAACACTCTGTATGATATATCACTTCACTCAATAAAAGAAATGAACTTTTATTAAGTTGTCGCCATGTCAACAAGCACTTATTGTGTAACTTCAAGGAAATACCACCAGACATTTAACACTTCCGACGCAGACATGCATATTTAAATTTAAATTTAAATTCAGTGATACATCGTTAGTCCGTTAGTCATCTAATGATTGCGTAAGCACGCTGTAGCCTGAGCACGCTGTGAAACACAGTGTATTAATGACGACCTGTATATATATTTGATAGTTTCAAATAAATTGCATATTAAGCTTTACATCTCTGTATCGAGCACTCTACACGTTTCTCTCTGACGAAGGGCCTTCGCTCGAAACGTTAGACTACTACACTGTCGATTGTTTCAACACTGCCTACGCAACACGCTATACTTCTTCAATTCTGGACGATGACAATGACAACATTGTTTTGTTAATATAGATGCCACAGTTGCTACTATACCGGTTATACCGCTGACAAAATTAGCCGAATGGCGGGCTCAAGGGGCCTCACGGTATGGCATTTAGTGCTTACCCTAAAAGAAACATGGCGGAAATTGCAAGTGAACAAGATTCTCATAAAGACAAGGTAAGAATTTAGAATTTCTTGCTAGAAATACGTGTGGAAAGTCCACCATCGCTACTCTTTATGCGATTCGATACGTTTTGCAAATATTGATTGTCTAAATGCCCCGATTCATGCCCTATATATCCATGATTATTGCCTTTTAGCCCTTTCACATCTGTACATCCAGGGTTTTGTGGGAAAATTATATCTTATTACTCTGTCTAAGAGGGTGGTAAACGGGGTGGGGGGGGGGGGGTATAGATCACGCTTCACAAACAATAAAATGGTTTCGTTGAAAAACATTGGTAATATTTCGATTTTATTACAAAATCATCTTCAGACCATTTGTAACAATATATATATATACTATAAGTGGGCTTACTTCAAATGTTGATGGTCGCTACTGTCAGTTTCACGCTGGGCGATCTTATAGGTTGAAAATAGGTTGTGTCCTACACACACTGTGATTGGTCAATTACATTGTTTATATCAGGCTATGCAAACATGGCTGTGATGTCATGGCAATACTCGAGTAAGTTTGGGAGAATTCAAAAGTATTTATGTAAACCCTACCCTTAAATAAACTTTTGAATTCTTGTAACTCACTCTCGTGTTTGTATCATGCTATATAAATATGGGTGGCCATTTTCTATTTCTTAAATATATACTGTATATAATTATATATATATACATGTATATATATATATATATATATACATATAGTTCAATCTACAGACATGGTGTTTCGCTGCACCACAGCTCATCAGTGTAGCTTGGAACAATCTGAATGAATTTCATCAATTACTTATACACATGCGATCGTCGGTGACAACTGCATGTGGGACAGCATCGGTGAAGTACATATATATATATATATGAATATGATGATAAAAGTTGTTCTCCAGAATGAATTTCATCAATTACTTATACACATGCAATCGTCAGTGACAACCGCATGTGGGACAGCATTGGTGAAGTACATATATTTATATATATATATATATGAATATGATGATAAAAGTTGTTCTCTGAGTGAACGAAGCCATACTGGGCAAACAGAAAATTTGTTTGACTACAGGGCACAGCTGGATTCAAACCTGCAACCTTCGGTTTACTAGTCTGATGCTCTACCAACTGAGCTACGCGGTCAACACTGGAGAAAGTCAAGGGAATGGGGTTTAAAATTTCCACATCATACAATATATATAGATATATATATTAGTAAAACAATGGAATATCAATATTTTAATTGCATGTACTAAATTCACCTATTCCTGCCAAGATGGCCTCCTATTATGATAATCTACTCTGGCTATCATTCTGTCAGGCAGGAATGGGTTAAATCACTTGAATGATTATTATGCACAGTTTTAATATTACCCATTTCTGTGTGGACCACAATTTATAGTTTCACTCTGGTAATAAACAGTAAAAACAAAACATTTTCTTAAGGATAATGAAACTGTTAGCAGCCAACTCTTGTATATTGCATATTTAATACTAAAACAAATTATATTTACTGTCAACCAAATAAAAAGTTCTCACTTCAAAAGACATGACATGATTAAGATTTTCAGTAAAATGGAGTAACAGAGTGCAGTGAAATGGCAACTATTCTAAATTAAACAGACAGTGAAATATTCATGATTTAATTTTTATTTTGGCTATTAAAATAGTCAATGCAGTCAATGGTCTATTAAGGTGGCTCCATACAGTTTCTTGAAAAATGGAAAATACAAGTTTGAGAGTCCAAAAGACGTGATTAAACAATTCGGAAAAGGAATAAAACTAAATATTATGCATAGTTAAACAGTCTGACAATGAAAAACGGTTACCAAATAAATAGCAACAGTTGTTGCTATGGCAACAATGACGTTTCAAAATGGCTCCCAATTACCCAAACTAATTTAATTCGAAAAAAACTTTGGTGACCCCCAATTTTATTTTCATTAAAACTTTCCTTGAAGTATGAGTAATCAATAGCGCGATTTAAAAAAAATTCTGTAGAACGAAATTTTTTAAAAATTAACAAACATGATTTTTTTCTGGAAAAAAAATTATTCGTTCTACAGAATTTTTTTAAAATCGGCCTATTGATTACTCATACTTCAAGAAAAGTTCTAATGAAAAAAAAATTGGGGGTCACCAAAGTTTTTTTTCGAATTAAATTAGTTTGAAGGGTAATTGACAGCCATTTTGAAACGTCATTGTTGCCATAGCAACAACTGTTGCTATTTATTTGTTAACAAATTTTTATTGTCAGACTGTTTAATTATGCATAACATTTAGTTTTATTCCATTTTTCAGGAAACTGTGTGGAGCCACCTTAATGCAACTTATCAGCCATTTCACAGAAATGACACATTGTTGAAAAATTTTTTTAATTAATATAATAACAGCTACAATACCATTTTGGGTGCTACAATACCTTGCCCTTGTGGAATGTGAAAAAAACATGATACCACAATTACTCATGGGCATTGTGGGAACAGAAATAAGAACATAGATTATTATGCATTGATTAGAACAAATACTGTTACTTCTTAAGAAAAGTGTCCTATTTCTTGTATCAAAACCAAATTTCTTCATTGTTTTATGTATTCAACTTGCCATTGCTATTTAATTACTTATTTCAAATTCTAAATTTCAAAATGAGGTATTGACTTTGTGTTAGCCCACAGTGAAAACACCCTCATTTTAGGGTCACGTGAGTCACATTATTTTCACATAAGGTATTTGAGATCATTTCCTGCAAATTTGAACAACTTCTTTAAGCCTATCACAACTTGGTACCCTTAGTTAATGAAACCAATTCCCCAACATCTAAGAAAACATTTTCAGTAGTTTCAGAGAAAAATCACCCTCAAGTTCATCATGCAAGTCACGTGAGTCACAAGAATAGAATTCAAAGCCATTGAGACATTCATATCAGTTCAATGGAGTTGATCAAGGAATAAATCAACACAGAATGTTAAATAGATGTATTTAATTCAAATTATATTCTTAAAGTATTGATTTGGCTGTTTTAACACTGTTATAAAAGATATTTTATACAAATTCTCATATAGTGATCTTGGGATACTGTGGCATTTCTAAAATATACTTCCAGTTGTCCAGCTTTAAATCTTGTTCTATTAAAATTATTATTGCAAATGGCATTAATGGCTCCAACAAACAATGAGAAAACAAAACCATTGACTTGCTGTTATTTAAACTGACTTTTTGGTATGTTATTCGCCACTCATCACGCGAGTCACATTTTTTATGTCATGCAAGTCACATTAAACTTGCAACATTATTTTGTCGGCTACAAATGTTTTTGCTCAAACTTCACTGGAGTGTCATTGTAACTTGTCTAACTATATGTCTTACACAAGTTAAAATTAAATATAATTAATATGTTGCCAGGAAAATAAATAATGCCAATGATTGAAACTTTCTCATTTCTGGCGTCACGCGAGTCACATGACCTGTATGGTCATTAAATCGAAGGCCTGCAATATAAATTTTTATGAATTAAATATATTACTTAAATTATCTCCCCAGGGCTTCCTTATCTAAAGCAAGCTTGCTTTGTGCTAAATTAAAAATTCAATTATTTGTGCTAAATTCAAGTCACATGACTAACATAATAAATCTCAATAAAGGTCGAGTATCTAAAAGCATGGGGAGGGCTTGAAAGGTAACAGGGAAAACATGGCGTTAGTGAATAGAATTAAAAGAACACAAACGCCAGTACAATAACAATGATGTAGTTTTCGAGCTAATTAATTCATTAACTTTATACAGATTTCTTACTGAGCTAATTAATTCATTAACTTTGATACAGATTTCACACTCAAACCTCCCGCGACTGCAAGAAAATAATACACACTTACAACAATTTAAAGCAAATATCTAGCAAGCAAGAGTTACTTCTTCACACCAAACTTAACCTTACAGTTGTTAAACACTAGATTTGTCCAAAATTGATTCATGCCACAATCAGTCTGGCGATCACGTTCAGGTATACCAATATTGCCTACTACATCATCCCGTATGGTTTCGCCAAATAAACTATCAACCAGTTTCTCAGGTTCAGGTATAGGAATATTGGCTAGTACATCATCTGATATGGTGTCGCCAAATAAAATATCAGCCAGGTTCTCAGGTTCAGGTATAGGAATATTGGCTAGTACATCATCTGGTATCGTTTCCTCAAATAAATCACTAATCGGCAAGTCCTTCTTCTGACGAGTATCAATGCTTTGCCCTAAAACTTCACTCACCATATCGAGCTGATTTGTACTCGCCTTCTGATAGGAAAAGAGGGCATTCGATCTGTGGCCTGTCCGTTCGCGTGCCAGCTTCTCCTCGACAGAATTCTGGAATAATCTGCTGGCACATGTTATCCGCGAACTATGAGCCGTTTTTCTTTCCAAACCAGCCTTTTGGCACAACTCCGGTGAAATCTTGTTTAAAGTGCATACACCTATTGCACTATTTTCGTATGCAAGCCTCCCACTCCTATGTGATCGTAAATAGAAACTAGTAATTGATTTTTCATGAATTGCCACTTTGCTCAAATACAACGAATACATAGACAGCAAACAAGGAGAATGTATTTCTCTAATTTCGTGGCACTTATGTTTCACATAACGAGTTTTTTTTGTCAGGTCGTTCAATCCACCGTGAAACGTTTTTGAAAGACTTTCATCGAAAATAATGAAATTATCTTGGATAATTATATTACATTTTCTAGGCAATCTATGCTCACCAGCCCGCAGACCAAAAATTTTCCCGTTATAAAAATAAATCGTACAAAGTAACGACTCAGCTGTTGCAGCGCCTAATAATCCTTTCTCCCAGAGTAGAGTCTCCTCTTCGGCTGTAATTTCTTTGCGATCCTCTTTCTTCGATGCTACCGCGATGCCACTTTTTGTCGCATTCTTCATCTCTGCATCTAATGTTTTTCGAAATAAAGCAAACCTGAAATCCAAGCAACAATTAGCATTCAATAACTTTACGCACGTTCTAGTTGCCCCATCCTCAACAGCGTGACGTTTATTCAAACTCACCTATTGAGTAACAAGAAATTCACAAATTATTCAATCCCTACCTACTCACCTTCTCTCTCCTTTCGCCAAAATATTGACTCCATTCTCCCCCTTTAAGTCCAGTAAATGGCGATTGATTCCACATATCAGCAAGTACAAACTTTTCGGCGGGTACCGTTCGCCATACTGCTTCGCAACTTCGGTAATGAACTTACACAACCAGACGTTTACCGTATACAGTACGTAGTCATTTCATGTATAGGAACAGTTAAATCCCGTACATTAGCTAAAACCACTCCCTCAAAGCCAACAGTCTCTTGTAATGCTCTCTTGTTTGAGCGAGTCGACTGCCATACTTCAAAAACCTTCAATGCCCATTTGGTATTATAGACAGTGTTTTTAGGTGTTGCTTCTGCAAGTAAACACTTTTCTTCTTCTGCAGTTTTTGCCGCACGAAAACATTGCATTGACATGTTTACTGCAACCACGTTAACTTTGAAATGCAATAAACAAGTGTATAACTTATAAATTCAAATTAGACAATCGCTAGAATACGAAATGGAATATAACTCTCTACATACGTAATTATTCATTATAATACTATTCTGAACTGTCGTTCATCAATAATCCATTATTAATTTCACAAGTATCGAGCGGCCGATCTGTATGGGCATTAACAATGCCCATACAGACCGGCCGGTCGTATTTATCTATTACATAAAAAATACTAAAGTAGTAAAGTTACCAATGAATGCTTACCTTCAAAATTTCATGTTTTCTTATTTCGCCTTTTGTCTTTTATTAAAAACAAACTCTGAACTAAAATTTCTCTAAGCAAAGACAAATTTTCAAAGTATAATGTTTCGTGGTATGAACTTTCATTTCATTTTCATCCTGCTGATGATCTACACAGGCTTTACGTAGCTTAGTTGTCCTGGTTAAATTTGCAGCATTTTCTTTGGATTGGGTTGGCTTGGAGCCTGGTGGCGAGGGTGCTAATCTCGCCTCGCGTGGAGTACACGCGAGTTTGAGAACCAATGTGGAAGTAATCGAGCAAAAATTTCTATGTTTGTATGCTCAACTCCGCCTCCGGTCACTTTCGCTGTGCTTGCGTCATAACCACCCACGCGTTATCTTGTCTTATATAATCAGGCCTTAAAATATCGGTTGGTCAGAGACATAGTGTGAAGGCCCGTTCTGGACAAAATACACTGTTTAATATTTCCTGCAAGAAATTAATGATGTATACTGTATGCATATAATTAATATTCTATATCTGCAGCAGCGATTTTCTCACCATGGAATTAATTTTTACCAAAGCGAATTAATTTGTTGTATTTATCAAGAATTATTGTTGTATGTATCGGGAATTAATTTTGTATATATCGGGAATTAATTTTCTGAACAGAATTATTATGTTCTGTCTTGAATTAGCTACCATGAATTAATTTTTATCTGTACAGTATATTGTGAATTAATTTTTTGTGGTAGAGTGAATTATTTTTGTTGTTTTTTAAATTACATCCCCTATGATCCTTTGCGGTACTCGGTACGCGGGAGAATTGCGCGCCAAAACTTGGCCGTGCTTTATACAGTGCTACGATAGTTCTCATAGTAAAACATGGCCATGGGTGATCAAGATCCTTCCATTGCCGAAGAAGTAAGGTATATCGCGCGACCTGCGATCCAGAGTACTGTATATTTAAATCAATTAACATCGTTGATTGAACACGGGCCTTCGTGTTAACCAAGGTCAACGACAGTGTCAACTCAACCTGTAGTAAGTTTACTTCACGATCTCCATTTAAGTGGCCAGTCAGGCGAGGCAAGACAGACTCGACTTTTACTTCAAGTCCAAGATCGCCAGACAACGCAGACTCGCCGCAGAGTAACGAAAGAAACGCGTACGGAACTTATGAACAGATTTCCTACAGTCTCAGGTCTAGCAAGAGGAACTAATAGAGATCGTAGAAATGGAAGGTATAACAGATCTTCTCCTTATACAACAACTCGACCTATCCCTAGACGCACGTGCTGGTCGACCACCAACAACCGACACAATTGCAAAGGATGTCATTATACCTGGCAGTGGGAAAGACAAAGTACCGACTAAGCCAGAAAAACTTGAACTTGAAAAGAATGGTAGAATCATATCAGTAGGCCGGCGGCTGTGGGTCAAAAACTAGCCTAGAAATGAAGTTTCGCTGGACACATTTAAAGAATAAGATTTCTTTAGTGAAAATGCATTTAAATGCCATGCAGATGCCAAATCAACTAATTGGCCCCGGAGTTAACAACCAGTTTGGTCAAAAGGGGGGTGTGCTAAATAATGACGTCATCTGTTGTTGGAAAAAATATAAATTTTGGAAATCTGCAAGTTAAACATTTCTGCCAGATAGATCTATATAAGTGGACAAAAAAACTCAATTGCACTAATTACTTTCAGTCATTCGTTACAGAAATATCGTACACCAAAGTTTTTGAAAATTGCTGACTAAGCAGTTTTGGTTTGTTTTATATGTCCAAATGGTTCATTTCAAATCCTTTATTTTTCTACCAGTAAAGTTCCTGCTAACAGATCATCTCTTAGAGAAAGATTTACATAGCACTAGTATCTTTAATTCGGCACTCCAGTTGTGCATCAAAAGATGGTAAATTTATTTAAAAAATGTGGAGTAAAATTTGGAGAGCAAGCAAAAATTAGATTTTCTGCCACACTCCTAAGCATTCAATGAATCATCCAGGTCCTTAAAAATTAAGCGTAGTATCAAAATGCCACTTCAATCAATAGTATATCAAAGCAAAATAACAACTAAACGCTTATTTTGTAGTACAATGACCTTCTGAGGTGCCTAAAAACTGGACAATTAAAATAGTTGTGGCAGAAATGAAGAAATAATTAGCAACGTTTCTTGTTTTTCTCCTGGACGTTTAATTTTAGCTTGATTTCCACAGTTTGTCGATTACCATTTTAAGAGAAAAGCTATCATCCTTTAATGGACAGACTTGAGTGCTGAATTTAAGGTCCTAGGGCAAAAGAAATATTTTAGACCATTCTCTTAAAGATGGTCTCTCAATAGAAGCTTTGCTGGTAGAAAAATAAACGAGTTACAATGAACTATTTAGAGATACAAAATAGATAAAAAATGCTTAGTCAGCATTTTTCAAAAACTGTGGTCAACGATATTTCCGTAACGAATGACTGAGAGTAATCAGTCCAATTGAGTTTTTTTGTCCACTTATCTAGATCTATCTGGCAGAAGTGTTTAACTTGGACATTTCCAAAAATTATATATTTTTCCAACTACATATGACGTCATTATTTAGCACACCCCCCTTTTTGACCAAACTGGTTGTTAACTCCGGGGCCAATTAGTTGATTTCACATCTGCATCGCATTTAATTGCATTTCCACGAAAGAAATCTTATTCTTTAAATGTGTCCAGCCAAACTTAAGAATATCGAGGCACAGCCACCGGCCTACAGGTTTTGATATTGATAAGAGATGGGATGCAAACTTCAGCAACATTTAGCCACCTTATTGGTTGGTGAAATGCAAGGTATGGTTTTTGAGATTGTTAAGAATTGTGGTGGAACTTTATGTATGGGGAGGAATCTGTTGACCTTGGTGGACCCCGCAAGGAGTGAATCAGATTGATTAACCATGCCAAGTACTTTGATCATGGTTTACGGCCATTGTTTTCACAAGATTACTTTTATGTAGGAGTTATGATTGCAGTTGCCATGCTTCAAAATGGACAACTGCCTGTGTTTCTCAATGAAGACATTCTGGACAAAATTCGGTCATCAAGAAATTGCCCTGATCCTTGCATTTATCAAATTCAACGTGGCTTGGAGATGTTGGGAATGTTGTCTGCATTGATGCAACTCCCAATGCTTACTCATCTCTTAAGACCTTGGGCCAAGTATAAAGTGAATGTGCCAAAGCTGCCACAGATTCTGAAGTCCAAATTTTCTGATGAGGGATCCAATGCACTTACAATGGAAAAAGAGACTTACCAAAGGTTTGTCAGATATGTTCGGGAAATAGCAGCCTCTAGGAGGGTTTGTGGGCAGGTGATCTTGGATTTGAGTCACATTCTTTAGTTCACTACAGGAGCAGCAGACGAACCTGTGCTTGTTTTTTTTACTAGCTTTCTGCTCTTTGCACATACCTGTACTAATATTTTGGAATTACCAAGGGCAACCATCAACCATCCTTTGCCTGTTATGGAGAAGCTCTTCGAGTTATATGATGTAGCATTCCCTCAATGTTATTTTGGCAAGAAGTGATCAGACTCTGCTTTGTTTGTTTGTTTGTTTGTTTGTTTGTTTGTTGTTTGTTTGTTTGTTTGTTTGTTCGTTCGTTCGTTCGTTCGTTCGTTCGTTCGTTCGTTCGCTCGCTCGTTTGTTTGTTTGTTTGTTTGTTTGTTTGTTTGTTTGTTTGTTTGTTTGTTTGTTTGTTTGTTTGTTTGTTTGTTTGTTTGTTTGTTTGTGTGTTTGTTGAGTTGCTGTTATATTATTGTAAATTGATATGGATAAGAGGCTCATAGAAACATTGTGAAAGAAAGTTGATTACAAAAAAAGATGTACTATTTTATGTTTTTGTAAAATAAATATTAAATATTAAAGATACTGTATATAATTTCATCAATTTCTTAGTGGAAAGCTTTTATTTAAATAGGATAAAATACTTGAATGTCTGCATGGTGACAAATTACGAAAACTAGTAGAAGTTTTGTTCTATTGACTCAAGTGGTGTCACCACAGGGGGGGGGTGAATCCGTCACTTCACACTACTTAAAGTTGAATTTCTAATTGTTCCAAATCCAAAAGGAAAATGTTGGTGGGGGGAGGGGGGAGGGAGGGGGTTAAGAAAATTGTTAAAAGGCATTTTCTGAGATTGGATGTGAAAAAGACTCCCACTCTGGTGACCGAAACCACCACTGCAGTGATTTTTGACATTTTTGTGTCACTCCTTGCGCGGTGGAGCAGTACCAAGCATTTAATTTTCCTTCTTCAAACCTGTATGATGTCATCAAACCTGTTCTATTTATTGTGGGTAACATAATGTTCAGTATTTTGGATTCTGATAACCAAATGACCCTCACAACTAAAGTGATTAATGTACCGAATTTTCTCTATTAAGCCCCTTCTCTTTTAAGCTCCTTCTCTTTTAAGCCCCCTTTCTGGAAGTAGATAAATATTTCCATATCCCGAAAATGATCCCTAATTATTGGATGCTAATACCCAAGCAGGAAGAGTGAGAACGGGACTCGAATACTCATGCGAGGCGCTCTCCTGTTGAAATTATAAATACATATAAGAACCAAAACGTTATATACACAGAGTCTTGACCAATTGCTCAAAAACCACAATGCGCCACTACACACACACACACATAGCTCCAACCCCATTCCTCCGAATTCTACTGAATGAATACAACTAATAAAGTTGAAAGGAATGATGTGGAGGCCACGTGCACACAACGAGCACTGATAAATAAAAATAAATAAAAGTTGATAAATAAAAGAGAATCAGAGTTTTTCTACTTAAAATCAGTCGATAAATAAAAGAGAATCACGCTTTTTGTATTTATTTGAAATACGTGTAACCCCCCCCCCCCCCCCCCCCCTAATTCGCTCCCCACTCAAAGAAGCTTGAAAATAATTAAGGCTCAAAAAAATTAAGAGAATTACGGTAATTGGGCACACTGGCATTGATTTTGCAGAAGGAAAAATCCCTCAAGATGCAGGAGAGAACCAACCACTCACAAGAGTGGTCAGGTCACCCCAAATACAAATCCTGCGCGACTATATCGCTGACAGCATGTGGTGCCCATGCCTCCCAAAAATGTAACATTTTAGTAACACAGTATCACTTTGAAATAGGTGCATGAGCCTGTGTTTCGGTGGGAGAATAAAGTACCTAAGACCACCCAAATAACATAGTCTCCTCAACAGGCAACTCTGAGGTCTTGCCAGGATTGGAGGTCCCAAGGCCAGCCAGAAAGTGAAATTTGTTATGGGGAAGGCTACTGGTGATATACAGTATCTTGCTTCAAGATCATCATATTCTCTTCCTCAAGTAAGAACCAATTATGGAAAATTTAATATTCGATATGTTGGTCCAAATGTGTGGAACTCGATTGATGAAGATCTAAAAGTACTAACTAAATCTAAATTTAAACGAAAATTGAAAAATGTTTTACTGAATTCGTATAGTAATCTCGATTAATATCTTATCTTGAACATGAGCCAATCACGTAATATCTTCCTATATTACTATATAGAAACATAATACTCTCTATTAGTATATTTTTGTCTGCGTTTTACCAAATTTTTATTGCAAGTAATCGTCTTATACCGATGTAATGTAATGCAAATCTGATACGAAATAAAAAGAAACAAAAAAAAAAGATTATAAGTCATAAACATAAAATCACGAACAAAAAATATACAGTAAGCTTTCAAATGGCTACTTTGGCAAATACCCAATTCCAAAAAGACTGTCCATATTGATGGATGCAGTATTTATTGGTTAATTTTACTATACTAATTAATTATATTACTTAATTTACTAATATAAGTTATTAAGGGTTTGGATTAGAAGGTGTAAGCGTAGCTATGGTTTCAACACACTGTACGTATAGTGTTTTACCACTGTTCCCATCATAATAGACAAAGGATATGGAAGTTGTACAATCTGTTCATCTGAAAAAATGATTACTGGTACAGAAAACTGTATCTGGTAATCTTGGTCTTCAAGCACACCAGCTGGGTCTATACCAAAATGATCAATTTCTGCCTCGTTCAATGCACCTATCCCCCTCAATTGCAACGGTGATAGGTTTCTTTCAGTTGACATAGGTCGATTATTTAGTTGTCTGACAAGCTCCTGTAGTAAATTCTCAATTCGTGGAATATTAGCCTGCGTAGCCGGCGCTGGGGATTGGGATGGACAGTGAAAGGAGCGCCTGCAGTCACCCATTGTTATTTTTCGTGTATAGCGTTCGCCGGCAAACGCTCGCAATCTATTGGTTGACACGCTAATGACCCATCAATCAAAGAGAGTTTGAATTTCCGTTGCAGACGTTGGCGAAGAAGAGCGTTATGAAAATGTGCCTTGCATATAATATTATTAAGGAAACGAGCTCAAAATAAGCTGAGATTGAGAAGAGAGTGGCCACAAGGCAGCTGCATGTGTATCAGAAGGAAAATGTTTATTCGCTGGTTTCCCAACAGTTAATTACGGTAAGATTTTCACGCAAGACGTGGCCCCTTCGGCGACTTCTGCTTAACGGCGAGTATTATTAAACTGAATTGTCTGACATTGGCTTGAGCAAAACATCATGTATAATTTCTTACACTCGCATTTGATTCGAATCAGTGGGATCTACTCAGGCGTACTTCTCCTGATGCATTGGCCATCAGCGCCAGTTATCAGTGGAAAATAAAATTCGCTATTAAATTTAACTCAGTATTATTGATGTGATTGCGAATGTCGCGAGATGTTATGATTATATTTATATTGATCGTCGTCATAGTCGTTACATATACATCTTTTATAACTACGAAAATAATCTGTCTGAGCTTTCTGTAGCCCACTTAACATAAATTGTTTAATTATTTAAAAGATTTTGCAGTGAACACTATTGACCGTAAACCAGCCAAGCTATAGATATAGCAACAGCAGAATAATATAATGTTGTCAGACGCTGACACAGCGAACATATACCACACAAATTCCTGAATCAAGAAAGCACTTTGATACACATGCTCATTCATAACTGTGCGATTTTAGTTAATTCTATTTAGTTAATTCTAGATACGTGTTTTTTAAACGGAGTAAATATTCGATCAACTTCCAAATTAATTAAGCTATTTAGCTCAGGTTTTTGAAATTGACAAATTTTCATGACAGAAAATAATAATTCTGTTCAAAAAATTAATTCCCGAAATATACAAAATTAATTATCGATACATACAAAATTAATTCTTGATAAATACAACAAATTAATTCACTTTGGTAAAAGTTAATTCCAGGGTGAGAAAATCGATTCTGCAGATATAGAATATTAATTCTATGCGTATACAAAATTAATAGCTTGCTACGGAAATATTAAACAGTGTATTTTGTCCAGTACGGACCCTCATAGACATTGTCCAACCTATTTGTGACGTTGTCCATCATAGGGAAGGAACTAGCTGCTGGACGTGTGAAATTGAGGTTATAGTTTGTCTGACTTGAGTGTATTGGTGTCTGACTGAAGTGTAACTTTGGCCGATGTAAAAGTATTCTGGTCAGGGGCTTGCGTTTTAAATGGAGAACCTGCAGACTTGCTCCGAGTCCTCTTTTCTCTCGAACGTATTTGGTGACGTCACAGAATAGGGATCGAGCGAGAGGACTAGCGGAAAATGTTCATCTTTATCTATCATGCATCCTGCTGGAGCTCGGATTCTTTAATCTTTAATCTTTATGAAACGCACGGTTCGATGATTAACCCATTGTTGAACAGTTTTATTTTTGTGAGTTTGGAGGAACACGCATATTTTTATAACGTATTCTTAAATTTGGATATAGTTTTCAAAAAGTCTTTATGATATTGCTAGACTGAGAACAAAAGGCAACAGAGGGACTAGAAAAAAACAATCTATATGCGTTTCGGGGGGGGGGGTGGTTGACAGGGCTATATTGCGGGCTCAGCCAGCTTCTTCTTTGTTACATGTTACAGCATGTTACACTACATGTTACACTGCATGTTAAAGTTCAATTGTTAGTTTATATTATCAAACTTTACATGTTACAACATGTTACACCTACTTTTTTAAAGAAAATATAGTTTATTTTAAAAAGTAGGTGTAACATGTTGTAACATGTAAAGAATTATAGTAGGATATAACAATTTTAGTGTAACATGTAGTGTAACATGTAGTGTAACATGGTGTAACATGTGGTAATTTTAGTCAGACTGTTTATTACTTATATAATAAAAAGACCTTCGTTGGGGAAAACATCCATTTTGTGGCAAATGCGTGTACATGTACATTGAAACCATATTCAATAATGTCAAATGTGTACCACGCTGACTGATAAAATTCTATAGGTAAGCCTTTTGCAGTACTGTTAGATGTCTCTCCAGTTAAAATATGTCAAAAATGTAATGATCAAGAAAGATTATATTGCATGTTAACCTATGAAACTAATACTTGCTTCTTTGACCCTTTCCTTCAATAACTGCCGTGATCCTTTTGTCCATGCTGTACAATAATTTTGTAGACAATTTACTTAGAACTGAAACTCAACGTAGTTTCTTTGACCCGAATAGATAAATCCTTAAAGCTTTCTTTGGTAATTTGCTTTTCTAAAGCATCATTATTTAATCGCATAATTAGAGTATGGAAAATTTTTTCAATACGATTCAAGTCCGGGCTTCGGGGAGGAATTTTGAACACTAATCCACACACTTTGTCAATAGCACGCATTGCCATCTTGGAATTTTGCCTTGAGCATCCATCCATGAGAAATCTCTTCGCCTTTGGGTTTGAAGATTTTTTGAATGCTTCCGGGAATGACGACTTGACAATTGCTGCAAATTTCTTGCCCATAATTGGCCCATCATACTGTCCACAGAGAACAACACCCTTGCCGTAGGATATAGCTACCATGAAGTTTACATTAATGGCACCTTCCTTTTTTCCTTTGGCAGTGCAATTAAATTTTAAACCCTCTCCCCGTTTTCTCCATTCCCGAGCTCGTGGTGCACGTGCCTGGTCGTAAGGGTTACTTTTGTACTGAAATCCTTTCCCATCCAAATAAAATGATATACCTGTTCTCCAGAATTCTTCTGCTAACTTTTTCTTTCTAACCTTCCTGCAAAACTTGACCCTAGATTATAGATCTTTGGCATGGAGAAGACCTATTTTTTCTCGTCTGTAAATACCAGTAACCCTCTTCATTCAAGTGATTACGAATAGTTCGACTGGTTACATGCTTTGCGCCACTTTCCAGCTGAATTCGCTTTGACGTAAAGGAACCTGCCTTCTCTCGGAGACTTGTTCCCGAGCGCACTATACTTCTCTTGTCTTGAAGGGATAATTTTGTTGGTCTCCCTTTATTTTGCTTTCTCTTATCAAACACGTCAACGTTTAAAAATTGGACTGGTCAAGTAAATTACCGGAACCCAATTGAATAAAATACGTTTCACCTGGAAACAGATCATCTACAGACAACATCCAAAACTGTCCAGCCCCCCCCCCCCCCCCCCCCCCCCCCCACTCAGTCATCAAAAAGAAATTAAATCAAGCCCTGAACTATATTCCTGATATACGGTCCTATATATTTCTCAAATTGTATATTGAAAATTCACGTTAAATTAATCTCAGAAAATGATTACGTGTCCTCTTTTTTCAGACTGAATTTTATACTATTTCCCCCTCCCCCCTACACAATGTTGGTATTCAGACGATATGACTTGCAAATCGACTTTACCTTAACCAACATTGTGTAGGGGGGGAGGGGGGGACAATTTTAGGGCAATAAGCGGATGAGTTTGGAGGAACACGCATATTTTTATAACGTATTCTTAAATTTGGATATAGTTTTCAAAAAGTCTACGGGTATTTTTCCCAAGATTGTTGTTACAATTTTATTGCGAAATAATGCAATCTCTGCTCCGGTAGTCGGTACTTCACAGAGTGATATTTAACAGTTATACCATGAGCTCGAGTTGTATATGAGCTCATAGGCAACGAGGCGCTTCGCCGAGTTGGCTATTAGTTCGTATACAACGAGAGCGAAATGTTTGAAACAACAAACGTCTGGCATAGGCAACAATACTTCCGCCATGCGTAATGATGCATTCACATAGAGTTTCTCGCTGATCGAGCTGTTCGGTGAACAGCTTCGAAATATTATATAAATATTGCTCGAGAGGCAAAAAATGTTAAGCAGATCAACAAAAAAGATTAAAAGGTACCTTTATGAAGTCAAAAGGTGGGTCAGTTGTTTATATTAGCGTTGCTGTCGTGAAAAAGGTTTTGATTTCATGCAAAAATGAAACTGAAACACCTTCGGCATTGAAACTAAATTACGTATTTGGTTGTTTTTGAAAAATAATCGAACATGCTTTTTACTACTCCAAATGCTTATCTAAATAAAAAAAAGTCTCTTTAATTTACTTGTAATCTCCTACGAAATGTGTGTTGTAAGCTTGATTTTAACCGCGAGTTTCTTTGTTTGGCAACAAATTAATATCAACCTGAGTAGTGATACCCCCCACTCTGGCCGATTCATAATTAATTAGGTAAATTGAATTTTTAATGAGGTCTGTCAATATCCTCCACAGGCTCCTTTGAGACCTCCTAACCTAGCCTCATTAGTATTCATGTCTTCCTGAACCCCCTAAGTCTATCTGTTACTCAACCCCCGGTTTTCATTACGTCATACAGACTCTTTATTTATTCATTCTCAGGCTCCTTTGGGACCTCCAAACCCTAACCTCATTATTTATGCTTACTTCATTATTTCTCAGGCTCCTTTGGGACTTCCTAACCCCAACTTCCCCACTAAACCCCATTCTCGTCCCCAGAGCCCTTTCATGAAAAGGGCTTTGGGGGAATCCATATACATCGCGATCTGATTGGTTGTTCAAATTCAAAGGCCTAATTAACGGAGCTTAGTGAATGTTTATAAATAAACAGTATTTGAAACACGAAAACTGACAACGAAGCAGAATTCTAATCATAGTTCTAATCCAAACAATTTAATCGAACGTTTTTGAAAGCAATCAACCCGTTTCTCAAAGAAAGAAGACAGACAGCAATTAGAAACCGATAGACGATAGACAACACACTGCAGGCTGTTCGTGTATGGCTCGGTGTATGGTACATATTTAATAAAAATCTCATTGAAATATACAAGTCAAATATAAGCGAACGGTGCAACAAATTAAGGAGAACTACCTTCACTAAAAGAGGCCGTAAATACGAAGAAATTCCGATGCGACTCTATGGCCAAGGTCTGAAGCGAATTCGTAAATTTTAATGTCTTTTGCCCCGCCAATGAACCACACTCGACAAGGACCTTCTTCGAACGGAATCTACCACAATCAGAATTGTTCCAAAGTCAAACGAATTAATACGAGACAGCCAAACCGCCAGAATCGAAAACGAAAGGAAAATTATTATATTCCAAACAACTGTCGATGATCTCGTGTCCAACTCCCAAACCGTGAATTTAAACGCATGCGCTTTAGAAAGAACACCAAAGAATCTTGGTGTTCCGATTTTGGATTCCCCCAGAGCCTTTTCCGCGCGCCAGCACGGGAGAGGCTCTGGGGACGAGAATGCCTAAACCCTAGCTGTTACTCAACCCCCTGGTTTTCACTACGTCATACCGACTTATTATTTATGCATACGTCACCATTTCTCCTTTGGGACGTAGTAACTGTAACTTTCCCCCCCCAACTCTAGCTTTCATCCAACCCCCCGTGTAATACGTCATAACCGATAGCTCTCCGACTGATTTCCGAAGTTACGTCATTATCAAAAGGCATCCGACTTATACTCCTTATAAGTAATAGTAATTACCTTTTCATTTATACACTTAACTCAAACGCCAGTTAGCACTTGTGGGACGTGTAAGCATACAGAGCATGCGTACAGTAAACTTTAACAAAGTAGACGTTCTTTACAAGGAACGAGAGAGAACTTGACAGAGACACTTTATATTTAATTATTTGAAACCTTGTTTGGAGGAATATAGAGAGTTTGGAGCAATCTAAATGTCTGAATCTGCTGAGATAACTTAACTCGAATATTATCTGAATAAGCTATGAATATTATATTAGGGTTAGAACCTAAATGGTCAACCACAGTAAGTCATCCTAGAATCATTACTAACTAAACTCTCGTTTATAAAACAAGTCAAGATATCGTAAGAAGAACTTAAGATATATTTTAGATGAGGAATCATTTCGAGAAGTCATGAAAAGAACGATTTTAAGTGTCGAAATATAAACTAAAGGCAAAGCGATTTATTACTTTGAAAGCGTTGCTACGCTTTCTGTTACTAAGTGTGATATTTGCGTATTTATTCTCAGTGCACGTGCAGGAGACAAAAGAGAAACTCATCAGGGGTCATAGACACTCTGTCGTATTACCTTAAACATTGTCTAGAAGAACATCGAGTACTATTCGACAGCATCAGTGACCAATTAGCCTACTTTAAAAAATTACAGAACTTGGTTATATAATTCGTCGCTATGGTTTAGTATGTTATAAGATTCTCGCACGTGCAGAACACAAAAGGGAAAAGTTACTAATTAATGGCTAAAACATAACCGGATTTGCATATAAGTAGAACATTTAATTCATTTTAGGGGGTGATCATGAGCTTTGAGGAATAATAAGGGGTATTAATGTGTGGGCAAGTTTAGGCGAGGCGTTAGTGTAACCATGGAGAACGTACAGCGTCGCGTCGTCTCATAAGGCAGAATTCAAAGTAATATACATTATTTGTAAATACTTTATTTAAATTCAGCATAGTACAGAAGATAATGTTTCAACGATTCAACAATAACTTTAATTCTTATAATTGGTGTCATTCCAACACAAGGGCGTTTAGATTGATTGTAGGAGTACATTAGTTTTTTGTAATAATGGTTTCTTTCGTTTGATGAAATCTAAACATATATTCAAAATGCACAGTCCTATATAGCCTTTAATAAACCATTATCAGTATGTCTCAATGTCGCTTTTCTCAGATCGTGCTACGAAGAGACCAGGACAAACGTCGATGAACGTATCTGGATAGAGTTCAACGAAGCGATGCAGGCGTTGAAATTACGAAACCAAAGAGACAATAATAAATACTCTCAAGACGCTACAGAGACAATGGTTGAGCCGGTGGAAATTGACGACTCGCCAAATATTCTTTCTATATCTGTTCTGTTTAGCTGTCCATTAAAGTATATGTACCAAGTAAAAGACACTGGTGTAAAATTTACCAGTACGATAAAGAATCCTCGGGAGGCTTACGAGGAGTATCTTCTTGAAAAGTCTAGAAACTTAACGACGAAAAGCAATCTGAACTATATGTGAACGAATGCTATATGTGTTATGAGAACATTATCGAGTTAATCCAAAGTTAAATTATGTTTTAAGTTAAATAAAATTTCTTGGACTATTTAGTGTGTAAGAAAGATGTGTAATTTTATATGTGTGTAATTTTATCTGAAGAAAAATTAATAACGACATATGAGCAACATTATAATAGTTCTTTGTAGTTTATTTTTATATTATAATAAATTACAGTGTACATATTGACAGCTAATTATTTACATAAACAAATGTTTTTAAATAAACTGTCCTGCGTTTACGGTTTCTTCTAGCGCACCCACTTCTTATAGATATCGTTTGTTTCTCTGTTTTCAAAGCACTGCTCGCTCTTTATAGGGAATTTTGATATTTTCCGTTTTTTGCGTTGTTTATTATTTACGGACTCCCCCTGCTGCTCTCTTAGATAATTATTGAAGTTTGTTGCCATTTCCTCTTGTCTCCTTATAATGCTTTTCAAAGTTTTCTCCATATTTAGTTCTGTGCTGTCTGCGATAGTTTCTTTATTCTGTAAAGGTACACATATTCCAATTTTACTCCATTTTAGCCATTTAGCGCGTTCTTTGTTATCCATGTGATGTACCTGATCAAGATGATTTGCTAGCCTTGCAAGATTAGTGCTTCCGCAACCGAAGACAGGACAGTTTCTACGTGTGCGACCCATGTTCAGTTGTTTACTCAAGCAATGACAGAAAGCATTTGACATTTTTTTGGCATGTTAGATGCTTTTATTAGGCCCGTTTAAGCCCTATTTGGCCTTTTTTGGCCCGTTCTAAGATACCCCCCTCACCGTGGGGCACCCCCAAAGATACTACCAATACCCCTGGGGTGCCCCCAAAGATATCCCCACCATCCGCGGTAACTTATACATTTAACCTGTACAAAAGGAATATCAGAAAGACATATACATTATTTGTAAATAATTTATTGAACTTCAGCATAGTACAGAAGATAATGTTTCAAGGATTCAACAGTAACTTTAATTCTTATAATTGGTGTCATTCCAATACTATGGTGTTTAGATTGATTGTAGGAGTACACTAGTTTTTGTAATACTGGTTTCGTTCATTTGACAAAATCTAAACATAAATAATCACGAACATTTTTTGTTAGGACAAAGTAACTAGCGTTGAGAGAGATGGTACGATGGTCTTTGCTTTGATGAAACAAAATTTTGCACAATATAAATCACGCTGAGCTGATTACCATGATGGGATTTCTTCGTGAACAGTTTGGCTATAATCGTATCTTTTTCACCCATCATGTCATCAATGACAAATAGATTTCTTATTGGGGGGTTAATACTATCCAATATAGATTTGGATAAACATTGCACAAACTGAATCCCAGGAATAAGAAGTTCCACTTTTAGCAAACGTGTCTTGGTAATATTTTCTGGGACAGGGTCGATCATGATTTGGGATAAATGAGTAACTCGTGAGTAAATGAGTAACTCATGAGTAAATGAGTAACTCATCAGTAAATGAGTAACTTGTGAGTAAATGAGTAACTCATGAGTAAATGAGTAACTCGTGAGTAAATGAGTAACTTATGAGTAAATGAGTAACTCATGAGTTACTCATTGAGTAAATAAGTAACTCATGAGTTACTCATGAGTAAATGAGTAACTCGTGAGTAAATGAGTAACTCATGAGTTACTCATTAACTCAATGAGCTACTCATGAGTTACTCATTTACTCATGAGTTACTCATTTACTCACGAGTGTTACGGATATGCCTATCCTAAGACAGTTAATTAACTAGACGTTATTTGATCACTGAACACTTAATAAGTACTTGTAACCAATCTGAATACTTTGAGGAAAGTGTTTTAAATTTGTATAAGAATCCCGATGCAAATCCAGAAATAGAAATAGAAAGAATGAAATTTGCAATGGAAGCAGAAAGATTGAAATTGGAATTAAAGAAATTAGAAATGGAGTGAGATAGAGATTTGAAAGAGAAGATAGAGAAAGGGAAAGAGAAGATAAAGATAGAGAAAAGGAAAGAGAAGATAGAGAAAGGGAAAGAGAAGATAAAGAAAGGGAAAGAGAAAGAGAAGAGAGATTAGAAAAGCAGAAATTTGAGTTGGAAATGAGAAAAATAGAGTTGCAAGGAAAATTGGGATCTGTTCATACTGGAACCAAACTAGATTCGAGTTTTGATGTTACTAAGCACATTAGAATGGTTCCACCTTTCCAGGAACGGGATGTCGATAAGTATTTTTTACATTTTGAAAAAATAGCCGAAAATCTTAAGTGGCCCAAAGAAAATTGGACCATGTTATTGCAAAGTGTTTTAGTTGGAAAAGCTCGTGATATTTACGCACAGCTTTCGTTAGATATAGCTTCGGAATACGATACCGTTAAGGAATTGATTCTTAAGGGGTACGAGTTGGTCCCTGAGGCATATCGTCAGAAATTTTGAAAAAACGGGTAGGCAGACCTATTTAGAATTCGCTAGAGAAAAAGAGCAATTGTTTGATCGCTGGTGTGCCTCCGAAAAATCCGATAAGGAATACGACCAATTGAGACAATTGATTTTGATTGAAGAATTTAAAAGATGCATTCAAAGTGATATATGCGTATTTCTAAATGAACAAAAGGCGACAACCTTAACAGCTGCCGCGCGTTTGGCCGGCGATTTCATTTTAACACATAAGGTTTCTGGTCTTTTCGAGGCAATAATTCTTCCTCATTTGATAGCAAGTGTGTATTTGGTGCTCAGAACCTGTCAAAGGAATATTCAGATAATTTTAATCCTGACGCTAAAAAGTCCAAACCACCCACTGCTAGATTTGAACCACCTTCTCAAGGCAAGCCTTCAAACTCTCCTTTTAACAACATAGTTTGTAGAAAGAATGGTCATGTAATATCAGATTGCTACAAATTGAAACGGAGACAACAAGAGCAAGGTGAAGTAAAACCCAATGGCTGTACTTCAAAACAGTCCATGCGTGACAATGTGCAAGACACATCTGTCATTAAGCCACTTCCTTCTCTTAACTGTGAGGTTAAGCCCTCTTTTGACCCTATTATGGAAGTCTTTCAACCATTTATTCATAATGGTTTCATATCACTTACAAGTGATCTGTCAAAAACAGTTCCTATTAAAATTTTAAGAGATACTGGGGCTTCCCAATCTCTTTTGTTGGCAGATACTTTACCATTTTCTCAGGAGTCTTACTCTGGTAAGAATGTTTTGATTAGAGGAGTTAATTCTGATACGTTCAGTTCTCAACAATTACACAAAGTCAATTTGTCGTCAGACCTAGTGTCTGGTACCGTTCTATTGGGTATTAAAACGACTTTACCATTCGAAGGAATTCATCTACTTCTCGGCAATGACCTTGCAGGCGAGAAGGTAGTCGTTAACCCAATTTTGACTGATAAACCGTGTGTAAATCAAACTCCTGATCCTATTGAGCGAGAAATTTCAGATTTATATCCCGCATGTGCGGTAACTCGAGCCATGCGTAAGCAGAAGCAATTAGAACATGACGCTAGTGAAGACGTCATCGATATGTCAGACGCCTTTCTTGGCCAAGCTTTCGAAGGCGTTAATTCAACATCTGAATCGTCTCAAGCAATCTTTTCAAAGCCAAATCTTATTAATGCACAACAAAATGATCCTGAGATCTCTGTCTTATTTCATAAAGCAGTTGACGAGGCCGAAATTTCGAAGAATCCGGTCTGCTACTTTATTAAAAACAATATTTTAATGAGAAAGTGGAGACCGCCTGATGTTTCGGCAGACGATGAGTGGTGTGTCAGATATCAGATCGTTGTGCCAAAGACCTACCGGTCTGACATACTTAGCCTAGCGCATGAAACCCCCCTGTCTGGCCATTTAGGTGTTACCAAAACGTATCTCAAAATTCTGAGTCATTTCTACTGGCCTAATCTTAGACGAGATGTAGTGCAATTTTGTAAAACTTGCCACACTTGTCAGGTTGTTGGGAAACCAAATCAGGTGAATCCAAAAGCCCATTTACAGCCAATTCCAGCCTTCGAGGAGCCGTTTAGTAGAGTAATTGTAGATTGTGTTGGCCCATTACCTAAGACTAAGGCAGGCAATCAATATCTGTTGACCATTATGTGCGCTTCTACAAGGTTCCCTGAAGCTATACCATTGAGAAATATTAAGGCAAAAACCATTGTTAAGGCCTTAATTAAATTCTTCACTTTAGTTGGCCTTCCTAAGTCTATTCAGTCGGACCAAGGTTCAAATTTCATGTCTGGAATTTTTCAACAGGTGATGCACGAGTTAGGCATCAAGCAGTATAAATCTACTGCCTATCATCCTGAAAGTCAGGGTGCTCTCGAAAGGTTTCACCAAACTTTAAAAAACATGATGAGAACCTATTGCCCCGACACACAAAAAGACTGGGATGACGGCATCCATTTACTTTTATTCGCTGCTCGAGAGTCAGTTCAAGAATCTCTGGGCTTTAGCCCATTTGAGTTAGTTTTCGGACATACGGTTAGAGGACCACTTAAACTCCTAAAAGAAAAATTCCTTTTGGAAGATGGCGGTTCGTTAAATCTTTTGCAGTACGTTTCGGACTTTCGCACAAAACTTACGAAAGCATGTGATCTAGCTAGGACAAATCTTCGATCAACACAGAAAAACATGAAAAATAGGTTTGATCGAAACGCAGTAAACCGCAAATTTAAACGCGGTGATAAGGTTCTTGCATTGCTCTCAGTTCCTGGAAATTCCCTTCAGGCTAGGTATTTTGGTCCCTATGTTGTAGACAAGAAAGAGAGTGATTTAAATTATGTCCTAATAACTCCAGATAGGCGTAAACAAAAACAGTTGTGCCATGTAAATATGTTAAAGCCGTATTACGATAATGATAGGGTAATACATTCTGTAAATGTAGTGAGTTCTGAGTCTGATAAAGACAAAGACGATGTAGACCTAGGAGAACTTTCTAGTCTGTCTGCCACATCAAAACTCAACAACTCTGATGTCCTACATAATCTGGATTCCAAGCTATCTCATCTTCCACCGAATCAACGTCAAGATCTTCAGAACCTGGTTAAAGAATTCGAACACCTTTTTCCAGATATTCCTACCAGAACAGACAAAATTTTCCACGATGTCGACGTTGGTGATGGATGCTAAACCAGTGAAACAACATCCCTACAGGTTAAACCCAGTGAAGCAGAAATACCTACGTGAGGAGGTTCAATATCTTTTGGAAAACGACTTCATAGAACCAAGTCAAAGTAATTGGAGCTCTCCATGTATCCTGGTGCCGAAACCTGATGGAAGCTATCGTATGTGTACCGATTACCGAAAAGTCAATAATGTGACTAAGTCGGATACATTTCCAATCCCACGAATGGATGATTGTATCGATAAAATTGGAAAAGCCAAGTAGGTCACCAAGTTTGATTTATTGAAAGGATTTTGGCAAGTTCCACTTACTGATCGTGCCAAAGAAATCTCAGCCTTTGTTACCCCAGAGGGTTTGTTCCAGTACAAGTTCATGCCATTTGGAATGAGAAATTCGCCAGCCACCTTTCAACGTCTCGTTAATAGCATCATTTCTGGCCTGGACGGTTGCGAAGCGTACATCGACGATATCATCATTTACAGCAATACCTGGGAAGAACATCTAAAGATCATCCGAGAGTTCTTCAGGAGGCTAAGCAAGGCAAAACTGACCATCAATTTGATCAAAAGTGAGTTTGGGTGTGCGCATGTCACCTATTTGGGTCATGTTGTTGGTCAGGGTTATGTAAAGCCTGTTGATGCCAAAATAAGTTGTATTTCAGAGTTTCCTAGACCTTCGTCAAAGAAACAGTTGATGCGTTTCCTGGGTATGGCTGGTTATTACAGAAAGGTTATTACAGACATTCTGTCCAAATTTCTCCACCATCACTGAGCCTTTGACTCAGCTACTTCGCAAGAACGCTAAATATATTTGGACAGATCAATGTGAACTGGCGTTTGGAAACCTTAGAGCCATGTTGAAAACTGCTCCCGTTCTGTCAGCTCCAGATTTCAACCATCCATTTAAGTTAGCTGTGGATGCAAGTGATGTAGCTGCTGGTGCTGTTTTGCTCCAAGAAGATGAAGACGGGATTGACCATTCGGTGTGCTATTTTTCCAGAAAGTTCAACAAACACCAGAGAAACTATTCGACAATCGAAAAGGAATGTTTAGCTCTGGTTTTCGCTTTACAGCATTTTGAAGTTTATGTCTCTTCCTCAAGTCTGCCGATCGTTGTATTCAGTGATCATAATCCTTTGGTATTCCTCCACAAGCTGAAGAACAAGAATCAACGCCTATTGCGATGGAGTCTAGTTTTACAAGAATATAATTTGGAAATCAGACATATTAAAGGAAAAGACAATTTGATTGCGGACTGTCTTTCTAGGCCATAGACAGGTTAAACATTTTATATTCTAAAAAAGAAAGTTCTATTAAACTTCTTTTTTTCTTTAAGAGGGAGGGTGTTACGGATATGCCTATTCTAAGACAGTTAATTAACTAGACGTTATTTGATCACTGAACACTTAATAAGTACTTGTAACCAATTAGTAATACTTATGACTTGGCATGAGTCAGCTATGATGTCATTTAGTAATTACGTAAATATATTATATATAGAATGAAGTATGTTACTATAATTATATACTCTAGAAACTATATAAGCAGCCATCGAACATATATCAGGCATACTCATTTATCCCAAATCATGATCGACCCTGTCCCAGAAAATATTACCAAGACACGTTTGCTAAAAATGGAACTTCTTATTCCTGGGATTCAGTTTGTGCAATGTTTATCCAAATCTATATGGGATAGTATTAACCCCCCAATAAGAAATCTATTTGTCATTGATGACATGATGGGTGAAAAAGATACGATTATAGCCAAACTGTTCACGAAGAAATCCCATCATGGTAATCAGCTCAGCGTGATTTATATTGTGCAAAATTTTGATTCATCAAAGCAAAGACCATCGTACCATCTCTCTCAACGCTAGTTACTTTGTCCTAACAAAAAATGTTCGTGAATATTTATGTTTAGATTTTGTCAAATGAACGAAACCAGTATTACAAAAACTAGTGTACTCCTACAATCAATCTAAACACCATAGTATTGGAATGACACCAATTATAAGAATTAAAGTTACTGTTGAATCCTTGAAATATTATCTTCTGTACTATGCTGAAGTTCAATAAATTATTTACAAATAATGTATATGTCTTTCTGATATTCCTTTTGTACAGGTTAAATGTATAAGTTACCGCGGGTGGTGGGGATATCTTTGGGGGCACCCAAGGGGTATTGGTAGTATCTTTGGGGGTGCCCCACGGTGAGGGGGGTATCTTAGAACGGGCCAAAAAAGGCCAAATAGGGCTTAAACGGGCCTAATAAAAGCATCTAACATGCCAAAAAAATGTCAAATGCTTTCTGTCATTGCTCGAGTAAACAACTGAACATGGGTCGCACACGTAGAAACTGTCCTGTCTTCGGTTGCGGAAGCACTAATATTGCAAGGCTAGCAAATCATCTTGATCAAGTACATCACATGGATAACAAAGAACGCGCTAAATGGCTAAAATGGAGTAAAATTGGAATATGTGTACCTTTACAGAATAAAGAAACTATCGCAGACAGCACAGAACTAAATATGGAGAAAACTTTGAAAAGCATTATAAGGAGACAAGAGGAAATGGCAACAAACTTCAATAATTATCTAAGAGAGCAGCAGGGGGAGTCCGTAAATAATAAACAACGCAAAAAACGGAAAATATCAAAATTCCCTATAAAGAGCGAGCAGTGCTTTGAAAACAGAGAAACAAACGATATCTATAAGAAGTGGGTGCGCTAGAAGAAACCGTAAACGCAGGACAGTTTATTTAAAAACATTTGTTTATGTAAATAATTAGCTGTCAATATGTACACTGTAATTTATTATAATATAAAAATAAACTACAAAGAACTATTATAATGTTGCTCATATGTCGTTATTAATTTTTCTTCAGATAAAATTACACACATATAAAATTACACATCTTTCTTACACACTAAATAGTCCAAGAAATTTTATTTAACTTAAAACATAATTTAACTTTGGATTAACTCGATAATGTTCTCATAACACATATAGCATTCGTTCACATATAGTTCAGATTGCTTTTCGTCGTTAAGTTTCTAGACTTTTCAAGAAGATACTCCTCGTAAGCCTCCCGAGGATTCTTTATCGTACTCGTAAATTTTACACCAGTGTCTTTTACTTGGTACATATACTTTAATGGACAGCTAAACAGAACAGATATAGAAAGAATATTTTGCGAGTCGTCAATTTCCACCGGCTCAACATTGTCTCTGTAGCGTCTTGAGAGTATTTATTATTGTCTCTTTGGTTTCGTAATTTCAACGCCTGCATCGCTTCGTTGAACTCTATCCAGATACGTTCATCGACGTTTGTCCTGGTCTCTTCGTAGCACGATCTGAGAAAAGCGACATTGAGACATACTGATAATGGTTTATTAAAGGCTATATAGGACTGTGCATTTTGAATATATGTTTAGATTTCATCAAACGAAAGAAACCATTATTACAAAAAACTAATGTACTCCTACAATCAATGTAAACGCCCTTGTGTTGGAATGACACCAATTATAAGAATTGAAGTTATTGTTGAATCGTTGAAACATTATCTTCTGTACTATGCTGAATTTAAATAAAGTATTTACAAATAATGTATATTACTTTGAATTCTGCCTTATGAGACGACGCGACGCTGTACATTCTCCATGGTTACACCAACGCCTCGCCTAAACTTGCCCACACATTAATACCCCTTATTATTCCCCAAAGCTCATGATCACCCCCTAAAATGAATTAAATGTTCTACTTATATGCAAATCCGGTTATGTTTTAGCCATTAATTAGTAACTTTTCCCTTTTGAGTTCTGCACGTGCGAGAATCTTATAACATACTAAATCATAGCGACGAATTATTTAACCAAGCTCTGTAATTTTTCAAAGTGCTTGGTCAACGATGCTGTCGAATAATGTTCTTCTAAGTTTACAATAACGATTCGCTACCATTCAAGGCGACTCTTATTAACTTCAAAGGGTTCCTATACGTATAAACATCACAAAAGCGAACCAAATATCTAATATAATATTCAAAAGCGAAGCAAATATCAAATATAATATTCAAAAGCGAAGCAAATATCTAATATATTATTCATATATAAGCTTTTCATTGCTATGTGCCAATATGTTTTTTCTGAGCTCACGGCTTTTCGGATTGATTATCCTAAGTTAATTAATACCCCTTATTATCCACACACAACTCATGACATCCCCTAAAATGAATTAAATATTCTACTTATATGCAAATCCGGGTATATGTTTTGGTCATTAGTAACTTTAATGACTTTCCCCTTTTGTGTTCTGCACGTGCGAGAATCTTATAACATACTAAACCATAGCGACGAATTAAATAACCAAGTTCTGTAATTTTTTAAAGTAGGCTAATTGGTCACTGATGCTGTCGAATAGTACTCGATGTTCTTCTAGACAATGTTTAAGGTAATACGACAGAGTGTCTATGACCCCTAATGAGTTTCTCTTTTGTCTCCTGCACGTGCACTGAGAATAAATATGCAAATATCACACTTAGTAGCAGAAAGCGTAGCAACGCTTTCAAAGTAATAAATCGCTTTGCCTTTAGTTTATATTTCGACACTTAAAATCGTTCTTTTCATGACTTCTCGAAGTGATTCCTCATCTAAAATATATCTTAAGTTCTTCTTACGATATCTTGACTTGTTTTATAAACGAGAGTTTAGTTAGTAATGATTCTAGGATGACTTACTGTGGTTGACCATTTAGGTTCTAACCCTAATATAATATTCATAGCTTATTCAGATAATATTCGAGTTAAGTTATCTCAGCAGATTCAGACATTTAGATTGCTCCAAACTCTCTATATTCCTCCAAACAAGGTTTCAGATAAATAAATATAAAGTGTCTCTGTCAAGTTCTCTCTCGTTCCTTGTAAAGAACGTCTATTTTGTTAAAGTTTAGTGTACGCATGCTCTGTATGCTTACACGTCCCACAAGTGCTAACTGGCGTTTGAGTTAAGTGTATAAATGAAAAGGTAATTACTATTACTTATAAGGAGTATAAGTCGGATGCCTTTTGATAATGACGTAACTTCGGAAATCAGTCGGAGAGCTATCGGTTATGACGTATTACACGGGGGGTTGGATGAAAGCTAGAGTTGGGGGGGGGGAAGTTACGGTTACTACGTCCCAAAGGAGAAATAGTGACGTATGCATAAATAATAAGTCGGTATGACGTAGTGAAAACCAGGGGGGTTGAGTAAACAGCTAGGGTTTAGGGGGGAAGTTAGGGTTAGGAAGTCGCAAAGGAGCCTGAGAAATAATGAAGTAAGCATAAATAATGAAGTAAGCATAAATAATGAGGTTAGGGTTTGGAGGTCCCAAAGGAGCCTGAGAATGAATAAATAAAGAGTCTGTATGACGTAATGAAAACCGGGGGTTGAGTAACAGATAGACTTAGGGGGTTCAGGAAGACATAAATACTAATGCAATCTCGTCCCCAGAGCCAAATCCCTCGCACGCGAGCGGTCTTCATGTCTTGCTGTTGTTTTCGTGAGAAGGAGTGAAGTAGAATACATTGAATACATGTTTATGTGGGACTAAAATCTGACAAAATGTGCGACAAGAGACAAGAAATACTTTTTTGCCTTCGTAATATGTTTGGAATTCCGAATTCGAGTTTCCATCCGAGAAAAAGAACGTTTGGGTATGACAGATATGGCACCGAACTGCTCGTGGCGAAATATACAAATTTCACATTCCCGTGCTTGTATGTACAAAAATAAATATCATTGGGAGTTTCAATAAAGTTTCCGTTGGAATATTGTCATGACTATTTGAATAATAACTTTAATAGATCAATTCATAATTATCTGAGTTTACCGGTTAAAAGGTACAATGTATATGACTTTATGTAATATGTTATGTATCTTCTGATTTTAACAAAAATATATTATTTTATCAATATGACACTGTTTATAGCTTTTATATGTGTAAAATTACTATTCCTTAATTGGCAGTATTGCCTGGCAGAAGGCATTGCTCTCTATTATAATGTGATAATCTATATAGTGGTCTAAAGTTAATTAGAAAAGTGCATTGTTTTACATGGTTATATCCAAATGGGTTAAGCATTAGTTGCCAAATTACACCGTCCTGGGTCCAGGGGGAATCTCCACCAGAAAATTTTTGAGTTTAGGGTCTCTGAAATTTCCTGCATTTTGAGAGCACTTATGAGTAAAATCTGAATGACAACCTGTGCAAGTCTGTTAATAGTTTGGGGTTTGGATGGGCCAATGGGCCCCAGTGCGGTGCACAGTTTGCACACCTGTAGTGCCACCACTGCTACTAGGAACCACCTACTAGTTTAGTTATAATGACTGCAGATGAAAACTTGGACCATGAAATATTAATCAATCAAACAGTAACAGTACTATGCCAACACACCACTAGCTTTTTTAAGTCATTTAGTGTTTATTATAATTACAGGCATTGGTAATTTTACACAGTAACACCTGAAAAAACATTTTCATGGGATACATTTCCACTAATTAATTTCAATTGTCACAACTATGAGATCACACAGTAGATTGGATGGAGGGCCCTTAGGAGTTGGGGGCCTCTAACTCTCTGTTTCATGTCTGTTATGCCACCAGAATCAGATGCCATTAAAAACAATAACAAAAAAAAGCTGACTTGTAACCATCACTGAAATAAAGTAGTGTGCTGCATAGGCAGTGTTGAAACACAAATTGAAATATAGTAAGGTTTGAGTACTGTACTGCTGAAAATATTTAATGTAGTTTCTAACGTGATATTTTCAGCAGCATTAAACCTTAATTAAGTGAACAAACATATACTTGCATCAGTTTAAAGTTTTCAGACTGTTTGACATATATTATGCTGGAAGGACAAAATGTTTAATATGGCATCAATCTCATTGAGAAAGTGATGCAGGATCAGTTTATCATGCTTTGCCCATACAGCTCTTGTTTACTCGAATCCTGAAGCATTTTCCCCCCAATATCGATGGCATTATAAAATGTTGTCCTTCTAGAATAATATATGTATGAACCATATCATGTGATTTTGAAAATGGCCTATTGGACATGTCTAATAGCTATACGGCTGTATATCATGCATATATCTGCATGGTAGTTTCTTAGCTTTCATTTCAATCCCATTGTTATAATATATTAGGTTAAGTTAGTTAACAATTTTATGGGGGTGAAAGCGGTTTGTCACCCCCACATGGGGCATGCTTCCACCACCCCTGCTCATGTCATTTAATAATGATACTGACAGATGGTATAATTGTAAGGCATTCATTCATGAAGTGAACAGTCAGTAATGGTTACAAATCGAATTATAGATTGTCTTAAGTTAGGACATAAAAGGTTTATCTAGGTGCTTTATTAGTGCATTCCTACCCAGACTGCCAGTGAGCCTGAAAATGGTTTACAGGAAGTCTAAAAATTCAAGCATGCCCGCATACCCCCTACATATGTCGTCACTTTGTGGGAGGGGGGCCCAAATTTTTTTCTCACACTGGGGCCCACACCCACATAGTGCTGCCACTGCCCAGTAGTTCTGTGTTGGGTCACCGATAGTATTGTGTCAATGATTTATTGTTGAGCCTAATAACCTAGTATTATGTGTATCCGACTGATTTCTAAATCAAAGCAACTCTACTGTTAAAATGTTCAGTCAGTTTTATTAACAGATACACTTTGGTCAAATATACTTTCATAACTTTAAGATTTGTCTTTATGTCTTACAAACATTGTGAACTACAGTACAGTGAATATATAAGCGTGAACTCTGTCAGCAGAAATCTTAAGGACTCATTCTGTCCATTGTAGATACATGTACTGTAGCTATCCATCTTAGAGAAAATATATTTTGTTTACATACACTGTATATGTTAACTATCCTAGAAGTTCTTTCTCTCAAAATTCTAAATGTCTTGTTATGCTAGAAACAACTCAGTCTTGCTGACGCTGCACACATCGAGCTATTATAGTCTAATAATAATATACTGTTGGATGATGTCACACGTCAAATGTCTTAATGTCATCATCCATCTGTTCCAAGTATACACCATAACATCCATTCCATTGTACTGTACACTAATGTCTTTGGTGATCAGCAAGTCAGGTTAGGATCTTGACACAGCAAAATATATATTTCACTGCTCTGGGTTTACTTCATTAATGTTTGCATTGATAATTAGTAAGCCCTAAAGACTCACACTCTCCTTTTCTCTGGTTTGGGTTGCTGTTGCAGTTAAAGCCAATTTAGCTGAATCAGGAAATCTTGTAGTAAGCAAGCCCAGTTTCCCATAAGCATGGTGAAAATCTTACCTAAAAGACAAAAATAATATAAATACACATCAAATCAAATGAGTTTAAATAAACAAATATATACTAAAATTAGAACCATACATATACTTTGGCTTGGTTTTAATTTATATTATTTTAGAAAACCAATAAATATTAATTGTATGTCAGTAAGCGGACAATTATCAATTATTGGACGAGTCTGAGCAAAATATCATGATTTGTCAGTGGCGAGCTACTAGTTATTTGCCGATGCCGAAGGCAGAGGCAAATAACTGGTAGCGAGACACTGAGAAATGATGATACTTTGCGATAGACGAGTTCAATAATTGATTTATCATTCATAAAATAGTTAAAAATCTGAAAGGCCTGAAGTTAGAGATCGCCACTCTTCTCTGTGTCTTCGGCATACTAAAATCTTTGTAAAACTTACTTTTTGTTGGCACGAGTGTTGCTTTTTATCTCACTAAATCTCCCTTTTAACTATTTCTTTTCTGAAGTACATTGTCGTTATGAACACTTCTAAATACTCTCGATTATTTCCTCGGATACCTGAAGAACTAGCTGCCATGTTTACGAAAATGATTTGCAGTCAAGCAGCGCCATTGCTAGTGCGCATGCTCATAACATTTGCAAGAAAAAAATTATTTGCACTCAGTTATTTGCAGGTGAATTAACCAATCAGAATGCAGGATAGGAACGAAATGAATGATAATATAACTTATTGGATTCATCTAAGCTCAACATGGCAACATATTTAATTAAGTTAAAAATTCAATATTGGGCAAGACCACAGGTCGAGCCTGTTAATATTAAAATTTGAGACTTAAATATTTTCCATATCAGGTGAAGATGAATCCAATTATTATATCCAACAAATAATTGTGCAATTCGGGAGACATTGTAAAACATGTTGGGCCTTTTTTATCGGTAAACAAATATTTTTCCTGGTCTTCGAACAAGCGAACGATCGTCGATGATTGTTACAAATTATAGGGAACTGGGGACCAGAGGACTGGGAACAATAACCCCAATTTTGGGGTCTTTTTCATCGGAGTTTCCCAGAGCCTCCGTTCCTTGGTAATGACCAAAAGGATCGCAGGCTCTGGGTACGAGATTGTGTTAGGAGGTCTCAAAGAAGCCTGAGGAGGATATTGACAGAGCTCATTAAAAATTCAATTTACCTAATTAATTATGAATCGGCCAGAGTGGGGGGTATCACTACTAACCTGTTAATTTAGTCGGGTTTTTGAAGTAAAAAGACGTAATTTTTAGGTGAAGTTTACCATTTAACGTGCTAAATTGTGTATTTGTTAGTGTATTTTTACACAATGTTGTTTTTTTATACATTGGTTTGAGGGTGTTGATGTTTTTCTGTATAAAAATCCGTCAATTTCAACTGTTTTCGGCAGTTTAAAAAAAACATGCCGCCATCTTGTTTTTCCTCTACTAGTAAGATATGAGCTGATAGCCTGGTAGTAGGGAACCAATTAGATTACGCAAAAACTCATATCCGATAGCATGCTATATAATAATAAAGAATGGCTGCGCGTATACAGGGACAATGATTGCACCTGCGACAGATATTCTAAGTACTAGCTAATAGTTTACAAGAAAATTAAGGAAGAGCTGTTGGTTTGTTTCGTTTATTTATTTATAGGTTTTATAGCATGAATTCTACTAAAATCATTCGTCAGACGCTAGTTACTATATAAAACTATCTAGTGTTTGTGTGGTGTTTATACTCAGAATATATAAATCTTTAAAGCATTGATCAAATTGAAGAAGAAGGATGAGAGCAGACCTAGAGTCGCGACTCTCTCATTACATTGCTAATTCTCATCCACTGAAACACAGCCATTTCTTTGGAAACACCGGACCCACTACCACTGAAGTTAGTGGAAGATGTCATTGAAAGAGTTGACAAATTCAAACTCCTGGGAGTTTGGTTTCAGAACGATCTCAAGTGGAATACACATATTGAGAAGATATCTCGCAAAGCATCTAACAGTTTATTTTGCCTAAGAGAATGCAGAAGAGCGAATCTGCCAGTTGTAGTGGGCCTTACTACCTACTTATCTAAAATTAGGTCCGTGCTTGAGTATGCATCCCCAGTGTGGGGTGGCCTACTCTGGATATCTCAAGGAGGAACTAGAATGTGTGCAAAGGAGGAGTCTACGAATTATTAGGCTCCCCCATGATCATCTGCCGACTCTCGATGTAAGAACTAAATTTCTTAATGATTTTATGTATTCAATTTCTATGCTTGTGACTCACGGGATGTGACTCGCGTGATGTGACTCGCGTGACGAACTTGAGGGTGATTTTTCTCTGAAACTACTGGTCTTAAGGTACCACAAAGTATTTCTAAATACCACAGGGTTTTCTCAAAATATACTTCCAGTTGTCCAGCTTTAAATCTTGTTCTAAATTATTATTGAAAATGGTATTAATGGCTCCAGTCACAATGGAATGACTGATTTGATTCCCATTGTGAAGTTGTTGTTGAACGAATTTATCTGTTTAGTCTTTCTAACACAGACAATTTTACTTGTTAAAGAAGATGTTTCGAAAAGCCGTGGATATGAAATGGTTAATTATTATAAGTAATAGCATAACATATAGGTTTATTAGTGATTAAATGTACCCCAAAGCCGAGGGAGGTTTAGTAAGCCCCCGGGACTTTTACTAAACCTCCCGAGGCTTGAGGATATTTAATTATTATTAATTTATTATTGAGTCGGTTTTCTTTGTTCTTCCGAGCGCTTTATATCGCATGAAGCCCTTGAATTATAATTAGATACGAAATGAAGAAAAAAAACAAGGAAAATCTTTGCCCAAGGTATATAAAGGTCTTCATATAGCATACATCCCTCGTTCTCGGGATTTATCCATTACTTAAACCTATATGTTATGCTATCACTTTGTAATATTACGGTTACCGAGGAAGAACGAGAGTAAAAGTCCCGAGGGCGAAGCCCGAGGGAATGTATCTGGCATAAAACCGACATCCAAACGTGGCCATGTATCGTGTGTTGTAAATTTTTTACGGTAACTATCTTTATTTGAAATGCAATCGCCATTTATATATCTATATCTGTAAATACAATTACAAGCGCTTTTAAATAACAATACCTGTGTATGATCAGGTTCAATGGTTACCATTGATCTAATGCAAATTCACGCACATAAACTAATATTAGATAGTTGCCTATAAAAACAACAACAGTGTTTTGACATGCGCATTGATTTAGTATTAGTCCCACATTTTATGTTCTAGGCTAACTGTAATAAATTCTTGAGAAAACAAACCAGTTACACAATGAAAGTTTTCCTTTCGTTTAGGGCGCTGCTGCTACAAGCGGGTTCAGCGAAACTACTTCGAGATAGGCAAACACTTGTCTCTACTTCTCGATTGGGGGCGCTACCGGTGTACTCTACTCGAGATGTTTTAGGCAAGGTCCCGTTGCATTGGGCAACGATATTGCCTATTGCAAATTCACGGGAATCGTACTTTATCCATAAACATTAGGTAATCGTACCTCATCTTTATGAATCGGGTTATTTCGATATTAAATGTGCGTGTGGAAACAATGAAAACCGAGGTGGCCGTGATATTAGTATATTTAAATGCTTAGCATTAAAGGCAATGAGGTAAAAAAAGAATACCTGGGTTTCTTTTATCTTTCCCCCTTTTTTATTAATTTAGCGCCCTGACATGACATACATGTAATTATTTTTTTGCGTCCGGTATCCATCTGATTCGCGCGCTCTGATTGGCTGACGAGCGGTCCGTATCCTACGATACGGACCCCGATATGGACGGCTCGCGGATTGAAAAGAGAAGTTTAAAAACAAAATCATTTTACTAACATCGATTTTTCTAACTATTTTGCTTGACACTGGAGAAAATATATTTAGACAAAAGGTATAGGTGTTACGATACGAATGGGTTATTTTTTTTATCTATTATTCTATTTATGACAACTGTGAGAACAACAAAGTTGTGGAAAAAAGCCAGGAAAACTGTTACAAAGAAAAATCACAAATGAGCGACGACATTCACCAAAACACTTTAAATATACATTGCATGTAGACTGTATTTCGAATTAGTTGTTGAACTATATATATATAGAAATATAAAATATAGAATACATACCACTATGACGAAGGCTTAAAGCTATTGAAAAAGCTTTATCTATTTTCCATATTCGAAAGTGCCAAACAAGGTCGTCACACTATAGCTGTCACGTCGGGGGAAAAAGGAAAAAACAACGAAGCTTCTCCAAATGCAGACAAATCTTTTTCACAAGCCAACACTCGTGTTATGCATGTCTTTGAAAAAAACCTACAGATCGCTTATCACAAGCATTTTTGTCTTTACACTCGAACGATGCACTTTCAGTATCCAGTATTTTTAAACCAACGTTCCAAGCGAATAGCCATGCATAGACGAGCAAGCGACGGGGAAGAACGATGAAGAATCTTTATTAACGAACTAAGCATTGACAACACACAGACATGATTTTACCTCTTCTTCGTGACTGGATCGGTTAAAGTTTTGACTGTTTTGCCGTTCACAAAAAAGAATTACAAGCTTGGTGTCAGCCCAGGCTTGTTGACTTATTAAACTGTCAAACACTCAAACTGACCGTGAACTGACGAACTTTAGACTTTTTAAATAATATCACGTGAATATCATGTTTTTGATTACGCTACTTCCTATTACGCAACATAATTATGATAAAAAATAAATATGTTATTTACCGGTTTTGGTCGGTCCGTACTGGGAAATATTTGCCTTCGGTCTCAAAAACAATCCTCGGCCTCCGGCTTCGGGCAGCTTTTGAGACCTCGGACAAATATTTCCCAGTACGGACCTCCCAACCGGTAAATAACATATATATATATATATATATATATATATATATATATATATATATATATATATATATATATATATATTATTTCTAAAACCAAATATCAATTACAGTAGCACATCTATTAAAGCTAATTTTGAGCACATTACTGCAGTAGATTCGGCTGCCCTACCCCAAGATGCAAATCAATATTGATGCAACTCTGACCGATTCCCCTCAAAAATTCAATAAAAAGTTTAGCATTGGCATTTTGCTAGCCAAAAACTAGGTAGGGCCAGGAAATGGGAATCGCAGATATTTCTTTTTTTAACCTGACTTTATGAATTGTAATCTATTTTATCGTTTAGATTGAGACAGCCGTAAAGTTTTTGCAAAACCCCAGAGTGAAAGAAACGCCACTCAATCAACGCAAAGCATTTCTGACTAAGAAAGGTACGAAATGTTTGCACGACCATGCATGACTTGTTGGTGTATACACACCCATGCTTGCATACTGTAAATAACTATGCTTCCATTATAAATACTATAGCCATGCTTGCATTATAAATACCCATGCTTGCATAATTACTTATGCTCGCATAAATAACCATGTTTGCATAAATAACCATGTTTGGATAAATACACAGTGTCATGCTCACATAAATACCCATGCTTGCATAAATACCCATGCTTGCACTAATACCCATGATTGCCAGTTCGTTCATGTTTAAAGTGCACTGATGAAACGAAAATTAAGTTTGTCTTATTTGAAAGAACACTTAAACACTTGCAGTTTTTCGTTTCCTTGCTTCGTTGTTGAGATATTTCAGTTTTTTTGATATGTAAAGTAAACAACTTGACGTCACATGTGCATAATGAGTTATCAGAGAAGGTTATATATCTTTGCTATTATCAAACATAATCACTTGAAAATTCTACATGTTTGCAGGCGTTGTGAGAGAAACACACGCATATGCTTCCTTCGAATTAAGTTTGGTTTGATAATAGCAAAGATATATAACCTTCTCTGATAACTCATTATGCACATGTGACGTCAAGTTGTTTAATTTACATTTCAAACAAACTGCAATATCTCAGTCAACAGCGAAGCAAGGAAACGAAAAACGGCAAAAGATGTTACTCTACCATTTTAAGTGTTCTTTCAAATAAGACAAACTTAATTTTCGTTTCATGTGCACTTTAAATGCCTAGTATGCCTACGTAAATGTCCATCTCCCGTATTGACCTTATCATCATAATTTCTTGTTACTTTAACTTTTAATAGGGTTGTCTGCAGATGAAATTTCACTGGCATTAAAGCAGTCGGGGGAATCTGATCAGGTAAAATTTAATACATATATTGTTTATATTGTATATTCCATGTTCTTGTTGACCGAATTATGTATGATTTCTTAATTTGGTATCTGTAATAGTTAGGGTCGGATGATCTTGTCTGTCTATGGTTTTGAAGAGTTGGTAGAATGTTCTTGTTGAGAATGTTGACACCATGGTTAGGCTTGTGGAAGAGTAAAGCCAAACAAAAAATGTTATGTTACTGGTGTCACAGCGGATAGTGTCCCCTCGAACACTATCCGCTAGTAGATAGTGTCCCCTTTAATTAGATTCCCGCGGATCGTGTCCCCCACATGTAAGTGGAAGACAAAAGCTCAGATTTGCTAGGAACTCTTTCTATTTCTTCTATTTGACAAAATCAGTTTTAAAATGTTTTTCAATTCAGTTTCTCAACAAAGACATTAGGGCTGTTCGTCACCAAAGCAAGAACCCGGCTTAATTTGGTAGAGGTTCGTCAAGCTAAATTACTCAGAAAAGATTTCTGAGACCCACAGAGTCTCAATAGACGATTGCAGGTTCGAACCCAGATGGAAAGCTAAGATTGCATGCAAATTCCCAGTCATATGTGCTCCTAAGTGGTAGCGTTTGAAAATGAGATCTAGTTAAAGTGATTTGATAAGTTGTACGTATATACATGTAGTACATGTGGTACGTGTATACATGTAGTACTACTGTACATGTCTCAGTGGCTGAATAGTTAGAACGTCCACAAGCGGCCCATTCAAGTGACTTGTCTGACTGATATTATATTATTATTAAAATGTATTAAATATGTCATCACAAGCACTGTTAAAAATGCATTTAAATATAAAATACATGTTGTTGTGTTGTTTCCTTTTGTATTTCAGTCTCATATCGGGCAGTATTGCTCGCTTTGCGGTATGCTTGCTCACCCTTGCAGAGTAAAATAGGAAGGCAGGCGACTCAGATTCCAAACGCCAACACTCGATGGACGATAAGAAACGAATAAATCCTTTAATCTCGACCAAAATCACCACATTCGCAAAGATAAGTAACCGTCACATCCAGAAATCGAATTCGAGCTTGAAATTTGCAAACCAAACTGCATAATTTCGACGATTTTCACGAACTCAGAGCTTCAATATACCGTGTAATTCTCCATTAGCCTCCGAGATTGGACTTACATCACAGGACAGCTGACGCGTGTTCATCAGACGTAATTCTGAGTGGTCAATGGTTACCGGATAGAACGTAAGCGAAAATTCAAAATCTGCGACGCTCCATCATCCCCCAAACGACAAAAATGTAAAATCAGGTTTGAATTTTGAAAAGCGAAACGGAACTAGCCAATGTTCCCTCATTGGTCCCCTGATTTTACACTTTTGTCGTTTGGGGAGTGATGGAGCGACGCAGATTTTAAATTTTCGCTTACGCTTAATCCGGTGGACGGTACTGTTGCATCACACCATTGACCAATCAGAATTACGTCTGATGAACACGGGTCAGCTGTCCTGTGACGTAAGTCCAATCTCGGAGGCTAGCGGAGAATTACACGGTATATTGAAGCTCTAAGTTCGTGAAAATCGTCGAAATTATGCAGTTTGGTTTGCAAATTTCAAGCTCGAATCCGATTTCTGGATGTGACGGTTACTTATCTTTGCGAATGTGGTGATTTTGGTCGAGATTAAAGGATTTATTCGTTTTTTATCGTCCATCGAGTGTTGGCGTTTGGAATCTGACTTGCCTGCCTTCCTATTTTACTCTGCAAGGGTGAGCAAGCATACCGCAAAGCGAGCAATACTGCTCGATATGAGACTTATAAAACAAAAAGAAACAACACGACACCAGGTATTTTATATTTAAATGCATTTTTAATAGTGCTTGTGATGACATATTTAATACATTTTAATAATAGTATAATATCAGTCAGACAAGTCGCTTGAATGGGCCGCCTGTGGAACGTCTAACCGAGGTTCGAGCCCTGTCTGGGGTCTCAGAAATCTACCAGCACGTGACGCGTCTCAGCCAATGAGAACACACGATTTCAACGGAAGTAACTTGTGCCGTATAATAAATGCCCATAAAGATCGTATTTGAGCTGTTCCTTGAAATACCAGTTTCAATTTGGTGTAATAAAGTCTAGTTTTTCAAATTTTATAATCCCTATTTTCCGTTGTGTTGTTTTTAGGTTATTGAGCCTGGCGTTCAGCCGTCAAGGTACGAAGTGTAGATTATTTTCTTACAAGACAAAATAAAATAAAAGCAAACGAATTGTTTTTGCAGCTGTTTTGTTAAAAAAATTGTATTAAGAACTTGTTTGAGCTTGAGCTTTCGCTGCAATGACACCACAATGAACGACCAACACAACATCACCAGCACCACAAATACAATCACCATTACCGTCACAACCACCACCACAACCACTAAAACTAATACCACCCCCTCCAACACAATCAGCATCACAACCATAAACGCCAACACAACCACCCACCCCACCATAACCTCAACCACCATTACCACTAGCAACACAACCACCACGACAACCACCACCAATGCTACAACCACAAACACCACCATCAACACCATCAACAGAACCATTACAACCACCACAATTACTAACACCATTACCACTAAAACACTAAAAACAACACAAATACCATCACAACCACCACCACCACCACCACCATCAACACCACCATAACCACCAACACAACCACCAACACAACCACCAACACAACCACCAACACAACCACCAACACAACCACCAACACAACCACCAACACAACCACCAACACAACCACCAACACAACCACCAACACAACCACAAACACAAACACCAACACAACCACCAACACAACCACCAACACAACCACCCAACACACCACCAACACAACCACCAACACAACCACCAACACAACCACCAACACAACCACCAACACAACCACCAACACAACCACCAACACAACCACCAACACAACCACCAACACAACCACCAACACAACCACCAACACAACCACCAACACAACCACCAACACAACAACCACCAACACAACCACCAACACAACCACCAACACAACCACCAACACAACCACCAACACAACCACCAACACAACCACCAACACAACCACCAACACAACCACCAACACAACCACCAACACAACCACCAACACAACCACCAACACAACCACCAACACAACCACCAACACAACCACCAACACAACACCACCACAACACCAACACAACCACCAACACAACCACCAACACAACCACCAACACAACCACCAACACAACCACCAACACAACCACCAACACAACCACCAACACAACCACCAACACAGCCACCACCAACACAACCACCACCAACACAACCACCAACACAACCACCAACACAACCACCAACACAACCACCAACACAACCACCAACACAACCACCAACACAACCACACACACAACCACCAACACAACCACCAACACAACCACCAACACAACCACCAACACAACCACCAACACAACCACCAACACAACCACCAACACAACCACCAACACAACCACCAACACAACCACCAACACAACCACCAACACAACCACCAACACAACCACCAACACAACCACCAACACAACCACCAACACAACCACCAACACAACCACCAACACAACCACCAACACAACCACCAACACAACCACCAACACAACCACCAACACAACCACCAACACAACCACCAACACAACCACCAACACAACCACCAACACAACCACCAACACAACCACCAACACAACCACCAACACAACCACCAACACAACCACCAACACAACCACCAACACAACCACCAACACAACCACCAACACAACCACCAACACAACCACCAACACAACCACCAACACAACCACCCAACACAACCACCAACACAACCACCAACACAACCACCAACACAACCACCAACACAACCACCAACACAACCACCAACACAACCACCAACACAACCACCAACACAACCACCAACACAACCACCAACACAACCACCAACACAACCACCAACACAACCACCAACACAACCACCAACACAACCACCAACACAACCACCAACACAACCACCAACACAACCACCAACACAACCACCAACACAACCACCAACACAACCACCCAACACAACCACCAACACAACCACCAACACAACCACCAACACAACCACCAACACAACCACCAACACAAACCACCAACACAACCACCAACACAACCACCAACACAACCACCAACACAACCACCAACACAACCACCAACACAACCACCAACACAACCACCAACACAACCACCAACACAACCACCAACACAACCACCAACACAACCACCAACACAACCACCAACACAACCACCAACACAACCACCAACACAACCACCAACACAACCACCAACACAACCACCAACACAACCACCAACACAACCACCAACACAACCACCCAACACAACCACCAACACAACCACCAACACAACCACCAACACAACCACCAACACAACCACCAACACAACCACCAACACAACCACCAACACAACCACCAAACACAACACCAACCCACCAACACAACCACCAACACAACCACCAACACAACCACCAACACAACCACCAACACAACCACCAACACAACCACCAAACACAACCACCAACACAACCACCAACACAACCACCAACACAACCACCAACACAACCACCAACACAACCACCAACACAACCACCAACACAACCACCAACACAACCACCAACACAACCACCAACACAACCACCAACACAACCACCAACACAACCACCAACACAACCACCAACACAACCACCAACACAACCACCAACACAACCACCAACACAACCACCAACACAACCACCAACACAACCACCAACACAACCACCAACACAAACCACCAACACAACCACCAACACAACCACCAACACAACCACCAACACAACCACCAACACAACCACCAACACAACCACCAACACAACCACCAACACAACCACCAACACAACCACCAACACAACCACCAACACAACCACCAACACAACCACCAACACAACCACCAACACAACCACCAACACAACCACCAACACAACCACCAACACAACCACCAACACAACCACCAACACAACCACCAACACAACCACCAACACAACCACCAACACAACCACCAACACAACCACCAACACAACCACCAACACAACCACCAACACAACCACCAACACAACCACCAACACAACCACCAACACAACCACCAACACAACCACCAACACAACCACCAACACAACCACCAACACAACCACCAACACAACCACCAACACAACCACCAACACAACCACCAACACAACCACCAACACAACCACCAAACACAACCACCAACACAACCACCAACACAACCACCAACACAACCACCAACACAACCACCAACACAACCACCAACACAACCACCAACACAACCACCAACACAACCACCAACACAACCACCAACACAACCACCAACACAACCACCAACACAACCACCAACACAACCACCAACACAACCACCAACACAACCACCAACACAACCACCAACACAACCACCAACACAACCACCAACACAACCACCAACACAACCACCAACACAACCACCAACACAACCACCAACACAACCACCAACACAACCACCAACACAACCACCAACACAACCACCAACACAACCACCAACACAACCACCAACACAACCACCAACACAACCACCAACACAACCACCAACACAACCACCAACACAACCACCAACACAACCACCAACACAACCACCAACACAACCACCAACACAACCACCAACACAACCACCAACACAACCACCAACACAACCACCAACACAACCACCAACACAACCACCAACACAACCCACCAACACAACCACCAACACAACCACCAACACAACCACCAACACAACCACCAACAACCACCAACACAACCACCACAACACAACCACCAACACAACCACCAACACAACCACCAACACAACCACCAACACAACCACCAACACAACCACCAACACAACCACCAACACAACCACCAACACAACCACCAACACAACCACCAACACAACCACCAACACAACCACCAACACAACCACCAACACAACCACCAACACAACCACCAACACAACCACCAACACAACCACCAACACAACCACCAACACAACCACCAACACAACCACCAACACAACCACCAACACAACCACCAACACAACCACCAACACAACCACCAACACAACCACCAACACAACCACCAACACAACCACCAACACAACCACCAACACAACCACCAACACAACCACCAACACAACCACCAACACAACCACCAACACAACCACCAACACAACCACCAACACAACCACCAACACAACCACCAACACAACCACCAACACAACCACCAACACAACCACCAACACAACCACCAACACAACCACCAACACAACCACCAACACAACCACCAACACAACCACCAACACAACCACCAACACAACCACCAACACAACCACCAACACAACCACCAACACAACCACCAACACAACCACCAACACAACCACCAACACAACCACCAACACAACCACCAACACAACCACCAACACAACCACCAACACAACCACCAACACAACCACCAACACAACCACCAACACAACCACCAACACAACCACCAACACAACCACCAACACAACCACCAACACAACCACCAACACAACCACCAACACAACCACCAACACAACCACCAACACAACCACCAACACAACCACCAACACAACCACCAACACAACCACCAACACAACCACCAACACAACCACCAACACAACCACCAACACAACCACCAACACAACCACCAACACAACCACCAACACAACCACCAACACAACCACCAACACAACCACCAACACAACCACCAACACAACCACCAACACAACCACCAACACAACCACCAACACAACCACCAACACAACCACCAACACAACCACCAACACAACCACCAACACAACCACCAACACAACCACCAACACAACCACCAACACAACCACCAACACAACCACCAACACAACCACCAACACAACCACCAACACAACCACCAACACAACCACCAACACAACCACCAACACAACCACCAACACAACCACCAACACAACCACCAACACAACCACCAACACAACCACCAACACAACCACCAACACAACCACCAACACAACCACCAACACAACCACC
>JAWNZC010000324.1:1502500-1833987 GCA_035771165.1 Paragorgia papillata | reverse complement strand
CACAACCACCAACACAACCACCAACACAACCACCAACACAACCACCAACACAACCACCAACACAACCACCAACACAACCACCAACACAACCACCAACACAACCACCAACACAACCACCAACACAACCACCAACACAACCACCAACACAACCACCAACACAACCACCAACACAACCACCAACACAACCACCAACACAACCACCAACACAACCACCAACACAACCACCAACACAACCACCAACACAACCACCAACACAACCACCAACACAACCACCAACACAACCACCAACACAACCACCAACACAACCACCAACACAACCACCAACACAACCACCAACACAACCACCAACACAACCACCAACACAACCACCAACACAACCACCAACACAACCACCAACACAACCACCAACACAACCACCAACACAACCACCAACACAACCACCAACACAACCACCAACACAACCACCAACACAACCACCAACACAACCACCAACACAACCACCAACACAACCACCAACACAACCACCAACACAACCACCAACACAACCACCAACACAACCACCAACACAACCACCAACACAACCACCAACACAACCACCAACACAACCACCAACACAACCACCAACACAACCACCAACACAACCACCAACACAACCACCAACACAACCACCAACACAACCACCAACACAACCACCAACACAACCACCAACACAACCACCAACACAACCACCAACACAACCACCAACACAACCACCAACACAACCACCAACACACAACCACCAACACAACCACCAACACAACCACCAACACAACCACCAACACAACCACCAACACAACCACCAACACAACCACCAACACAACCACCAACACAACCACCAACACAACCACCAACACAACCACCAACACAACCACCAACACAACCACCAACACAACCACCAACACAACCACCAACACAACCACCAACACAACCACCAACACAACCACCAACACAACCACCAACACAACCACCAACACAACCACCAACACAACCACCAACACAACCACCAACACAACCACCAACACAACCACCAACACAACCACCAACACAACCACCAACACAACCACCAACACAACCACCAACACAACCACCAACACAACCACCAACACAACCACCAACACAACCACCAACACAACCACCAACACAACCACCAACACAACCACCAACACAACCACCAACACAACCACCAACACAACCACCAACACAACCACCAACACAACCACCAACACAACCACCAACACAACCACCAACACAACCACCAACACAACCACCAACACAACCACCAACACAACCACCAACACAACCACCAACACAACCACCAACACAACCACCAACACAACCACCAACACAACCACCAACACAACCACCAACACAACCACCAACACAACCACCAACACAACCACCAACACAACCACCAACACAACCACCAACACAACCACCAACACAACCACCAACACAACCACCAACACAACCACCAACACAACCACCAACACAACCACCAACACAACCACCAACACAACCACCAACACAACCACCAACACAACCACCAACACAACCACCAACACAACCACCAACACAACCACCAACACAACCACCAACACAACCACCAACACAACCACCAACACAACCACCAACACAACCACCAACACAACCACCAACACAACCACCAACACAACCACCAACACAACCACCAACACAACCACCAACACAACCACCAACACAACCACCAACACAACCACCAACACAACCACCAACACAACCACCAACACAACCACCAACACAACCACCAACACAACCACCAACACAACCACCAACACAACCACCAACACAACCACCAACACAACCACCAACACAACCACCAACACAACCACCAACACAACCACCAACACAACCACCAACACAACCACCAACACAACCACCAACACAACCACCAACACAACCACCAACACAACCACCAACACAACCACCAACACAACCACCAACACAACCACCAACACAACCACCAACACAACCACCAACACAACCACCAACACAACCACCAACACAACCACCAACACAACCACCAACACAACCACCAACACAACCACCAACACAACCACCAACACAACCACCAACACAACCACCAACACAACCACCAACACAACCACCAACACAACCACCAACACAACCACCAACACAACCACCAACACAACCACCAACACAACCACCAACACAACCACCAACACAACCACCAACACAACCACCAACACAACCACCAACACAACCACCAACACAACCACCAACACAACCACCAACACAACCACCAACACAACCACCAACACAACCACCAACACAACCACCAACACAACCACCAACACAACCACCAACACAACCACCAACACAACCACCAACACAACCACCAACACAACCACCAACACAACCACCAACACAACCACCAACACAACCACCAACACAACCACCAACACAACCACCAACACAACCACCAACACAACCACCAACACAACCACCAACACAACCACCAACACAACCACCAACACAACCACCAACACAACCACCAACACAACCACCAACACAACCACCAACACAACCACCAACACAACCACCAACACAACCACCAACACAACCACCAACACAACCACCAACACAACCACCAACACAACCACCAACACAACCACCAACACAACCACCAACACAACCACCAACACAACCACCAACACAACCACCAACACAACCACCAACACAACCACCAACACAACCACCAACACAACCACCAACACAACCACCAACACAACCACCAACACAACCACCAACACAACCACCAACACAACCACCAACACAACCACCAACACAACCACCAACACAACCACCACCAACACAACCACCAACACAACCACCAACACAACCACCAACACAACCACCAACACAACCACCAACACAACCACCAACACAACCACCAACACAACCACCAACACAACCACCAACAACACCAACCACCAACACAACCACCAACACAACCACCAACACAACCACCAACACAACCACCAACACAACCACCAACACAACCACCAACACAACCACCAACACAACCACCAGCACAACCACCAACACAACCACCAGCACAACCACCAACACAACCACCAGCACAACCACCAGCACAACCACCAGCACAACCACCAGCACAACCACCAGCACAACCACCAGCACAACCACCAGCACAACCACCAGCACAACCACCAGCACAACCACCAGCACAACCACCAGCACAACCACCAGCACAACCACCAGCACAACCACCAGCACAACCACCAGCACAACCACCAGCACAACCACCAGCACAACCACCAGCACAACCACCAGCACAACCACCAGCACAACCACCAGCACAACCACCAGCACAACCACCAGCACAACCACCAGCACAACCACCAGCACAACCACCAGCACAACCACCAGCACAACCACCAGCACAACCACCAGCACAACCACCAGCACAACCACCAGCACAACCACCAGCACAACCACCAGCACAACCACCAGCACAACCACCAGCACAACCACCAGCACAACCACCAGCACAACCACCAGCACAACCACCAGCACAACCACCAGCACAACCACCAGCACAACCACCAGCACAACCACCAGCACAACCACCAGCACAACCACCAGCACAACCACCAACACAACCACCAGCACAACCACCAACACAACCACCAACACAACCACCAACACAACCACCAACACAACCACCACACAACCACCAACACAACCACCAACACAACCACCAACACAACCACCAACACAACCACCAACACAACCACCAACACAACCACCAACACAACCACCAACACAACCACCAACACAACCACCAACACAACCACCAACACAACCACCAACACAACCACCAACACAACCACCAACACAACCACCAACACAACCACCAACACAACCACCAACACAACCACCAACACAACCACCAACACAACCACCAACACAACCACCAACACAACCACCAACACAACCACCAACACAACCACCAACACAACCACCAACACAACCACCAACACAACCACCAACACAACCACCAACACAACCACCAACACAACCACCAACACAACCACCAACACAACCACCAACACAACCACCAACACAACCACCAACACAACCACCAACACAACCACCAGCACAACCACCAGCACAACCACCAGCACAACCACCAGCACAACCACCAGCACAACCACCAGCACAACCACCAGCACAACCACCAGCACAACCACCAGCACAACCACCAGCACAACCACCAGCACAACCACCAGCACAACCACCAGCACAACCACCAGCACAACCACCAGCACAACCACCAGCACAACCACCAGCACAACCACCAGCACAACCACCAGCACAACCACCAGCACAACCACCAGCACAACCACCAGCACAACCACCAGCACAACCACCAGCACAACCACCAGCACAACCACCAGCACAACCACCAGCACAACCACCAGCACAACCACCAGCACAACCACCAGCACAACCACCAGCACAACCACCAGCACAACCACCAGCACAACCACCAGCACAACCACCAACACAACCACCAGCACAACCACCAGCACAACCACCAACACAACCACCAACACAACCACCAACACAACCACCAGCACAACCACCAGCACAACCACCAGCACAACCACCAGCACAACCACCAGCACAACCACCAGCACAACCACCAACACAACCACCAACACAACCACCAACACCATTACTAACCAACACCAGCACAACTACCACCATTGCCAGATCTACCAACACTACCATTACCACAACCGTCACTTATACAACCAAAGACAACTGCATCAACTGGGAAAGGAGTAGGGTGGAAGTTACTATAATGGTCAAATGCTGCCTGACCATGACGTGAAATTGAATACGGAAGCATCCAGAAGTGCAGCAAGGCAGCACACTAAGGGAAAACGCTTCAGTAGCTCAGTGGTTAGAGCGTCTGAAACATTTTCTCTGAGTTTTTTAGTTTAACGAACGACTACAAAACTTTGATTACCTTTTGCTGAGTATCAACAGACATTGTGACTTTTGCTTTGTCTGACGTGTGTATTATCTTTATCTTTATACAACAGACTGCCTTATCAAAGTCAAGCTGTTTCCACACGTAAGTTTGTAAAATACATTGTAATAAAATATACACAGACATACACACTCAGACAAACAGACAGACACACTCGGACAGACCGACCGACAGGCAGACAGACAGACAGACAGACAGACAGACAGACAGACAGACAGACAGACAGACAGACAGACAGACAGACAGACAGACAGACAGACCGACCGACCGACCGACAGACAGACAGACAGACAGACAGAACTTTATTTAAACTCGGAATTTTGTCAGTATTTACAAAACTACTTTACACGAGAATATTATCAAGAGATACATAAAGATAAAGAGATTATTACAAGAGACTATTATAAAAAATGTTGATATATATATATATATATATATATATATATATAATATATATATATATATAAGTGAGTTATGGTTCACGAAATGTTAGAGAGTGCTCAATACCATATATAGATAGAGAAAAATACAAAGCATGAAGTATAGTTACCTTAAAGTCTTCGCTACCAGAGGTTTCACCCTAAACGGGATCATCAGGCGACTGGAAAATATCGGTTAGTGGGCTGCTTAAATGTGTTGGTTGGGGCGTGGGTGCGGGCGTCGAAACGTCCGGCGTAATCCTTTGGAGCGTGGGTGTGGGCGTCGAAACGTTGCGCGCATTCCTTTGATTGTTTAGGTTGTTGATCCGAAATCTGTTTTTGTGCCGACAGGTCGAAACTATTTCTGATCTTTTGTTTAGTAAAAATTGTTTGTCTGCCTTCATGATGAAACGTTTTTCGTCCAAACATAAATTGCATCTTTTTTATCCTCCCGTGTAAGAAATTGAGTGTTTTAGTATAGACCAGGTTATGTCGAAACTTTGGGGTTTTTTCTTTTAGATTCCAAATGTATTTCGGAAGTTCCGTCTCGTTTGAATACTTTTTATTCTGGAAAGATTTAGTATGGTTACGATATCGCTCTTTAAATGTACTTGCTGTCATGCCAATGTATTGCTTAGTGATGTTCGTGTTGCTTATGGAAATAGATGCCTTGTATACTATGTTGTTTGTCATGCATTGCCTACGTAGGGGGCAATTGTCCTTGATCCTGCAATTGCAACTGCTTGTAACTATGCTTAGTGGCTTGCTTTTCCTGATTGTGCGTGAATTATGTTTCGTGATAATAGACTATATATATATATAATAGTTCAAGTAGTCGTTTACAATAGACCACAGAGTGCTCGATACTTTTGAAGGTAGAGCAAGATAGATTTTATTTTAAAAAATGAACGTTGCTACTCCGAGTTTCACGAATTTAAATATATATATATATATTTATATATATATATATATATATATATATATATAGTTCAATCTACAGACACGGTGTTTCGCTGTACATATATATATATATACAAACGAGCACGTGTGATTTTCTTCACGGAATGTCGGAAAGTGCTCAATACCATAAAGGTAGAGCAAATATCATCGGACAACACAACATTTAAGGAATCCGCACCAATTTACCAAAATGCATTAAGACACAGTAATTTCAATCAGGAATTAAATTACACACTGCAAAACCCACAACAACCACGCAAAAACCGACATCGCAATATCATTTGTTTCAACCCACCATACAACAAAAACGTAAGATCAGAGATAGGACGCAGCTTTCTTAACCTAATCGACAAACATTTCCCACCAGAAAACAAACTCCATAAAATGTTCAATAGAAATGCAGTGAAAGTCAGTTACAGTTGCATGAACAACGCCAAGTCCACAATCATGAAGCACAACGAACACATACTAAAAAAAAATCGGGTACGAAATGAAAACACAGCCAGTTGCAATTGCAGGGATAAAAGCAAGTGCCCACTTCATGGACAGTGCCTGACAAATAGCATAGAATACAAAGCAACTGTTTCCACAAGCGACATAAATAACACCAAACACTACATTGGCATGACAGCAAACAATTTCAAAGAGCGATACAGAAATCACACTAAATCTTTCCAAAACAAAAAATATTCAAACGAAATCGAACTTTCGAAACACATCTGGGATTTAAAAGAAAAGAAACAAAATTTCAACATAATCCGGTCTATTTTAAAACGCGCGGCTTCCTACTCCGGAGGACCAGGCAGATGCAATTTATGTTTGGAAGAGAAACTTTGTATCATGAAAGCAGACAAACACTTTTTACTCAATAAATCGTTTCGACAGGCATAAAAATAAATTTAATATCAACAATCTAAACAACAATCAAAACAAGGAAAGGAGTTTGAGGAATCCACCGCCCACACACCCAGCTTTCGACCAAAACCATTTGAGGGATGCATTCACTGTTTCACCACCCACACGCCCACCTTTCGACCAAAACCATTTGAGGGATGCATTCATCGTTTCACCGCCCACACGCTAACCTTCTGACCAAAACCATTTAAGCGGCCCACGAATCGAAACTACTCAGTCGCCTGAAGATCGCCCCGCGTGAAACTGACAGTTGCGACACTCAACATTTTGAGGTAAGCCCACTTAAACTATACTATATATATATATATATAATCAATAATATCAATAATGGCTAACTTAAATTTTGATATACAACATTTGCATTTTCATGCAATATTGCTAAAAACGGCCTATCAAATATTAATACAGCAATAACAGGAAGATTAGGCCAGCGTATTTATACTTGAGCATTATTTATACTTGCATATTCTATACATATCCAAATTCTTTGGTCCTTCGTTAAACAAGGCATATTTAAAAAGAAAGATGTTTCCTTCCTGGCACATTAGAATTTACTTCCCCAGGGACATCGAACATGTTTTGAACAAAACGTTTAATCAAAATAGCCTTATTAGTTCATTTTCATTCCCAAGGGTCGTAAAACAATAATAAAATAGTATATCCATCCAGGAAACATCCTCAACTTGAAGTTCACTTCATTGAAATTCCCAATACTTATGATAAAATAGTCATGGTTTTCGAATTAGTTTACGTTTTTTCGTCGTTTTTAAACAAATTTTTAAAAGTTCATGCAAGAGTTGTATATCAAAATTGAAGTTAGCCATTATTGAATGCAAAGAACAGGGGTACTTTTTTTTGGTCCACCCGATATATATATATATATAAATAAATAATCGATAAATCCAGATAAAAGTGCTCAATACAATATGTAGAGCAGATAATACTTGTGGGGTCAGAGAATGAAGACAGAACTACATGTTAACTCTACAAATCTGTGTCATGAGGTAAAGACTACCTCACTCATCAGGAGTTTAATCACTGTACATGCTAATCTTAAAAAGAGAGCTTTAGTTGTTGTACGTATTTACATTAAAACCAATGTGTTTGCATAAAATCCGTATATATCCTTAAAGCGTTCCCTTGTGGAAAACACTTATCCACAAGAGTAAGGAATCTTCTACCAATGTCATTGCCAACACTTTTGCTGAATGGTGGGTTATACCATAAGATATTGCTTCGCGATCTGTTTTTCCTTCTGCTTCTTTCGTGGGGCTCGAATTCTAGTTTATAGTTGTATCCACTGTCGTTCAATGCTTTCTGATATATATTCTGATATATATATATATATATATATATGTATATAAGAATATAGAAGTTACTTATGTTAGTTAACAAGATTAAGAATATATTATGATAAATAAATAAATTATGCAAACGGTTAGCAACAACAATGTTAGGGGTGAAAGAGCACGCTTGAATGACAATTTGAAAGATTTTAAATATTCAGTCCGAGGTTTGGGTAGTGTTAGCCAATGTTCTCTGTTCCTTAATTTATATGTAATGTTAGCCGTTGACATGGAGAAAGCATTCGATAAATAAGGTGGGACAATGCCAGGTCCATGTATTATTTAAGACATCGTTATTGCTTTAGGCATATTTCGTCTTTCAGACAACGTTCTACAGACAGACAGACAGACAGGCAGGCAGACAGACAGACAGACAGACAGACAGACACACACACACACACACACACACACACACACACACACACAGACACACAGTTATGTTTTCACGTCTGTGAAAACATAACCTCCAGGCGGAGGGAAGAAATGGGCACTCCCGGGTAAGTAAGTTAATCACTAGCAATACATGAACGCAACAACCCGTCGCTTGCTTTTTTATAATTTTTTAACCCCCCCCCCCCTTTCAAATAAGCATGCGATTAGTTTTTGTTAAAATATTATAACCCCCTGTCTCACGCAGTTCTTGCAATAGCTCTTGTCATCGAACCGAATAGTAAAATCGAACTGTCAGGATGAAGCAAAAAACACACAAATCTTTATTCGAAAATATACACTGCAAAACCTCCAATTCTTGTCAAGATAATTTTTCTTCTTTTGAGATTTTATTTCTTGTTTTAAGATATTTAATCTTGTTTTAAGACAAAATATCTTGTCAAGAAACCGCAGTAAGATAATTATCTTGCAAACGGGACAAGAAAATCTTAAAACAAGTATTTTTTTCTTAAAACAAGTTTTTGGTAATTTGCAGTGTAGAAGATTACAGTTGTTGACTAAATGATAAAAAAAACTTGTGTCACGACCTAGTCATCCGACTGCATGGCATTCTCAGTGAGACACGGCAAACTGAACAAACGATAATCGCATGCAAAGACTAAAGTGACTGATTGTTTCAAAGTTGAACAAAAAGGAAAACTTAGTTTACGCTCTGTATATATGATTGCCAAATAAATCCTGTTTACATGGACGTTGCCAAAGTGATCTTATTTTAGATTTTGCAAGCGTTAAATGACTTCCTTGACTCTGTTTCACAATGACAGAAAAACCAACGTATTAAAATTAATAGCTCGAAAACTATAAGTATAATAGAACTAACAACAAACCCGTACAATCAGATTGCCATGAAAAAGTAACAGGCAAGGTTTCGGTCAAAAATATGAGAAAAACAGCGGAGGAAATTGATAAAGTTCATATCAGTAAAAGTGTATGCAGTTAACGTCAAAGTCAAAAATACTGAAAAACACCTTGAAAAACACCACAGACTGAAACAAATTAGCGAATCTATTTAAGAGTTTGAATACCAGAAATAAGAGAAAAACAAAAATATGGTAGTATAAACAGACTTTTTTGATGAATCAAACGGCAAATTTTCATTGAAAAATAGAAAACAGTCGTCAAGAAAATATGGAAAACATGTATACCACGTCCTAAAAGATTGGCGTCAACCATCAACATAATAAAATTGACATTTGTCAGGATGAAACAAAAGGAAAACTTTCATTCGAAAGTATATTTTCAATGGTCGAGAAAATATGAAAAACTTAGTCTTACGCAACTTTGTTGACCTTCTTTGTACCTTTGGTTTTATTCTTGCTGCCCTCTTTTAGTTTCCATTCTACTCAACAATCAACAGTTTCTCTTCAGTTTTTCTTCATTTCTTTCTGTTCCTTAAGGGCGACTTTCTTTATTCTCATCAACAATAAATGAAGCAATATTAAACAATTGTTTACTTATCGTGATCATTAAATTATTTTAAATGTTGATGTCAACCATTCAATTATGTTGCTCCATTGTTACCAGTGCCCAAATAACGTAACCACAGAAGTGAACGTCCTACCGTACACTATCTATATATACAAATATTCAAATCACTGATATATCTTCACGCGTGGAAAATGGACTCCATGCGTGTCGAGATTAGCACCTGCACCTCTAGGTTTTGTCATATATAAGTTTGAATAATATACAAGTGGGGAGTTCTGTTTGTCAACCATCTTGGTGCGTATCTCATTACATCGGCTGCGTAGCTGGCGGTATTAGGGAGTTCGGGCGCGGGCGGTAGGCGGGCAACGCGAAATACCGCCTGCCCAAAAACCATATGTTTTTGAGTGGTCTCCGTCCGCTGGGTGACGGAGCATTCTGATTGGTCAGAATATTGATTTTTAATTTCAGGAGTTATCATATTACAGACGTGAGTGGACAAACGTTCTGACACACTTTTCATCAAAATTTCTGAAGTTTAAAAACATATTTTTTTAGCAGATTTTATACTTTTTTTGAAAATTGGATTTGGATTAGTGAATTCTTGTAATAGTTTGTAAGTGCGTAGTTATTTTTTTCTAAAAAGAAGGCAATACAACAAACAGTAGAGATATGTGATTATATTTAATTACTAACTTAAAAAATATATGGTTTTGCTCTATGTCAGAGCTCATCAGCATGCCTTGGAGACACCAAAAAACATATTCTTGCAGTCAGTGAATTCAACATGGACAGCCTCATCAACATAAGTAAAGGTCTAGCTGAATTTAATGTTCTGCATAACCCAGAGCAAGGGTAATGGGTCTACATCATCCCAGTCATCCTAATGTTACTGGTTTACTACAATCTGGTTTTCAGGTGCCAGATACTCACGTTTTACACATCTACCCAAGCAGACAATGTCTTGTTAAGGAATGCTTTTATTTATGACCATAATGTGACATGGACGTAAAGGAGCTCAACTCTCAACATTATCCCAGTCATCCTAACCCCCAACTAATCTAAGTCATTACCTGTTTATATGATTTCAATTTTGTAGACTATGAAAGTATATAAACATTGAATACTAGAATTAAGCAGATATTGTATTTAAGCCAGATAATAAAATGTAAATAATAATTGTAATACAGCACATGTAGTTATTGGTTCATGTGAATATCAGCACTTAGTACTGTAGCTACTGTACACATGTAAATTTATATTAAAAGAAGAAACCAATCATTAATTTACTAATCAAGTTTATTATGACACCACATACAGTAATCATACAGGTCACATACAGTACATGACATGTTGTGTATATATATTATATACTGTAATAATTAATATTAAAGGAACAGAAATTAGCAATGTATGAGAAGAGTGCTTTAACTGCCAGGTTGGCTGGCTACAGTCTCACAAAGATAACATTAATCATATTACTGATATTAATAAACCATGAAATCTCCAAGCAAGATCAAATTTCCAGCATACAGTCCATACACTAGTCCGTCCGATACACGTTTCATTGCAAAGCATCAATTCAACATGTTATAGATCAAATACAAGCAAACGCGAAGTCTAGCCCAAGAGTAAATCTATAAATTATCATAAAGACTATAATGATATTCAAAGCATACAGTATAGTAGGGTTTCTTACCTCAGACGACCTCAGAGCGCATCACTGATTCACTGTATAAAATTCTCGCAATTGATATTTCGATACATATCTTTTTCAATCCTCTATAAAAGGTCATCTTCAGTGCATAAAGCACTTGATGAAAGTTTCACGAATATTTCATCATAAAGGTCTTGTAGATATCCTTGCTATTGAGTGTTGGGAATATAAAAAGACGCAGAATATGCGCATGGCCTCATAGAACCACAGAAGCGATCGCTAACCATACTGATTACTCAGAAAGGCGCTTATCCTGCAAGTGACGTTTCAGCCTCTACACCAATCGTAAGTCGTAATGAGGAAAAAATTAACCAATCAGGAACGTTAAAAGATCTTAAAAAACCAACCAACTTCGTCAAAAAGTGACTAACTGCTTTCCTTCGTCAAATTCATCAAGCCGAGAGCCTGCATCGCATTTGTGGCCTGGAAATGACTGTGAACCCGATCCTTGATTCTCGCATTATGTCCCATGCATCCCACTGCTTCCCCTCGAAATCAGTCGTAGCACAGAATTAGGCCTCGCGCGTAAAGAAAACGGAAAAACGCCATGCAATGGGGAAATTTTTTTGGCCTGAACTGAAGCCTCTGTAGATAGGCATTTTAAGAATAGAACATACTCCTTCCTACTAGATAATTATTTCTCATTTGCAGGATTTTATTTGTATATTTTTGACAACGTGCAACAAACGAAAATTATATATTCACGTCAAATTTTCACTTCGTCGCGCGACTTAGTTGACGTAGTCTAAATCCGCCCCTGAGATGCGATTGCAATTTTGCCAACTGGATTTGGTAAAAGTATGATATTTACCGTGTATGCTTTGGCGAAGCATGAGATGATGACAATATCTGGAATTATTAATAACAATCGAAATATAGTAAGGTTAGATATACTGCCGAAACAGAGAACGTAGGAGTCTAACGTTTCGAGCGAAGGCCTTTCAAACGTTAGACTCCTCTGTTCTCTGTTTCGGCAGTATATCTAACCTTACTATATTAGGCGCCCTAGACAACAGTCCAGAGAAATGAAAAATTATCGAACGTCGTCGCCAGTATTAGCCATATTCCCAAACAGAAGCAAGAGTAACTATTTGCACAATACTAAATAGGTACAATACTGATCACTTCGTTCTTTAAGAAATACCAAATGATTTTCCGTGCAGGATACTCTGATCCAAACACGCGAGAAGTTGCGAGACTTAAGAAAAGCGTAACAAAACACGAGCCGCTAGGCGAGTGTTTTTAGCTTTTCGAAAGTCGAGCAACTTCCCAAGTGTTTGGATCAGAGTATCCTGCACGGAAAATCATTTGGTATTTCTTTTATAAAATAACGACACAGAAATAACGATGAAGTTTATTTAAAAAAGAATGGATGAAGAGTGTAATTCTCCCAAAAGGTATCAACTACCAATCAGAGAACCGGAATACTCAGTGGACCCCCAACATGTCAATCAATCGCCTTCGAACGACTGACAAAAAAAATATCGTCGTGCTGAGAAACAAGTTAGGTTATAAATCCAACGTTTTGAGTAACAATATAATAACAGGGATACAGTATTAAATTCATTGTGGTAGATTAAAATTGACATGTACGTTTCCAATTGAACAACTGTTGAACAGAGAGCCAAAGTTTGGAAAATTTTCGACCTGAACATTTGAAGACTGCGAACAGTGCGAAGCGAAGCTGGTTGTTGTCGTGGCCGAAGCTGTAGAAGCATTTGAGCTGAGAAGACTGTCATCCTGGATACGCCTTCGTTGGGCTGCTGGATTGGAATAAAAATGACCAGCTTCATCACCAAGAGCTTGCGAGAGAACATCGCTGCAGCGTTTAAGCTGGGATGTGGATGGCCGACGGTTGTAGTGTTGAAGTGACTGCTCATTTCGATGGCCTGAAATCGACATAATGTGTCGGTTGGTCAAGCCAGCATTTGACCAAAGGGTAATTGAAGTCGCTCTTACACAGTGGTTTGTGTAGATCGTGGACAAACCAGCAGCATTGCTTACGATCTTCATCATTTCGCCAAGCTTGTTGACGCCAAGGGGACGATTTTCGTACCAAGTTGCATTGGTTGACTTCCACTGTCGCTTCGGGTACTGAAACAATGCTGGACATTGTGGATTTAACTTGCTGATGTACAGCTTCAAGGCACTATACCCATCATTTTCTTCCTTTGTCTTGTACATTCCACGCAGGTGTTGGAAGCTCTCTGTATCGTTTATTCCTCCAGGATGGTTTTTGGAGGCTTCACAGTGTGTCATCGTCACATGCTCTTCGCCTGTTGGGTCTTGTGTAAACACGAAGCTGTCTTTTGTCAAACTTCTTTGTCCTTCGCGGCCACGTCGGCACCAGAATAACACCGTGTGAAACCACACATTCCACAACAGTCCAAGGGGATTTGACGAATCAAATACACCACTTGTTTTGAGCTTTTCCAGGTCTTCGGGCTCAAGCGGAGGTTTGTGCTTTACATTTTGTTTACCTTCCTTTTTGAGGGATTTAATTTTTGCGTTGAGGACCACGTTAGACCTCTTGAATTCTGGGTTACCAGTTATCGTGACGCCTTTGTTGTGTTGTGTTGTGTGGTGGGGAGTTCAGATATCTCTCCAGACCATTTCTTATACCCAATAGAGTTGACCTACTGTAGTCTTCGCCGTTGAGGTTTTTCACTTCTGCATAAAACAAACGTAGGTAGCTGTCCAGTGTGTTGTTGTCCATTTCATGCAATTCGCTTGTAATGTGACGAATTTTGGCCCATTCTTTAAAATGAATATGTTTATTTACTTTAATAAGTGTTTAGTGGTCATGGGATTTATTAAACTGTTTAAAATTTTACTGTAGCTTCTTAAGGTATCCGCCCTGGCAAAATTGTATTTTTTTGAAAAATTATTAAAAATCACAGAAACACTCACTGGTGTACACATTTACAGCAGATATAATATGATGTTAAAGGAATAGATTCTTATGTGTTTCGAGTCTGAACACAATCGCTAATTTAATTAACAAGCACCCCCCGTGGATCATCAAAATTCAGAAAATCACATTTAGAGCTGTATTTGTGTTATATTTTGCGTTTTGAATTTTGATCATCGAATTAACCCTCCTGACGGTCCTTTCTGTGCTTGCTCCACTTGTGGTATGTTTTGGTTCAATAATTATTGTGTTTCCTATTTTTACGTTTCTAAAAAATTAAGATTTCATCAATGTGTGCGTGAAACATATGGAGCAAGCACAGAAACTTTCGTAATTATATAGACTAATACTCTGCAAGTTTCATACAAAAAGGATAAGCTGAACAAAAGTAAAATTAAAAATTGTGTCACCTGTCTTTATATTGTCCTAGCAAATAATAATTTATAGCAAAAAATAAGGTCAAAACAAGAAGAAATGCCAAGCAAATCGGTCATTCCTGCCCTTTCCGCCATTTTGAATTTGAAAACCGCTGGTTAAAATGAATGCTGTGTGCGTAGACTGTCTTTGTTATAGGTTTGTTTTGGTTTGTTGGTTCGTTGCTATGCGCGGTCTAATTAGGAGGCGCTATGATCAGTTCTCTTCCGGTTTCCTAGTTACCAGTACTTTCTCGCGCCCTTTGGAGGCGCTCATTTTCATGGTAATCATGGCGTCTTTACCAAAGAAAAAAAAGCTTTCAAAGAGTGAGAAAAAGAAGATGTTGTCAGAGAAAGGGAAGAAAGGTGCTGAAGCAAGAGGAATTGGTACGGTCGCGCGACAAGAATTTACACTGCCATCTCAGTGGGAAACAGAAATACGGCAAGGGGAAACGCGAAAGTTGGTTGACTATTATTCCCCTGGGAAGACTAAGTATCGAACCCAGAGAGAAGTGGGCGAATAGCTTCTTAGCAGAGGTATGGAATTATGTTTCGAGGAAGATGAAGAAACATCACAGCACACTTCGGAAAGTGAAAGCAACGATTGGCCTGAAGATGAGATGTCTATACCATCGAATTCTCAGGTGGTCAACGACAGTAAAGTAGAACTGGAACAGCGTTTGGTTGTGTGTGAGGCCACACAGATAACCAGGCTTGTGGATGACATAAATAAAACTTCTCGGTGTTCTACCAAGGATTGTGAAGGTAAATTTCCTGTGTGTTTTAAATGTTAAACCGTTTTTAAAACTATACGAATTATCACAATATCACCTTGTATGATATCATAACAATGTCATAAATATAAAACTCATTATACATGCATGGTGTTGTCTAGGATAGCATCCTTTTGTGTTTGACATACCTGTAATTGATCAAAGTATCATACTCTTTTGTCCTCTGACTGTGTCCTATGGCAAAACTGGTTATATAAATTCCTCTACATTATACTCTACTTGTTGAAATAAATATATTTTGTAATTTACAGGAATTCTAGTGGTGACAAAAGTAGAGCCCACAGGACTTGGTGAATCAATCAACTTGACATTTTCGTGTACTGGATGTCAACTGCGAACGGTTAATTTTAATGGTTCGACACTTGTTGACGGTTCAAAAAGGACTGTTGTTGGCCTTGCTCTCACAGTAGCATTTTTTATAACTGGGCATGGTTATGCAAAGTTTTCACGGACACTGAGACAATGCCTTGGCATATCTTGTATTACCAAGAATAGATATTATGATATTATAAAACTTGTATACCCTCAAATAACAGACATCCTCAATGAAATGTGCGAGGAAGAGAAGGAAAGGATGAAGAAAGTGCCTGTTGAGGAATTGCAAAGTTGGGAACGAGCAGTGGTTACCTCTGATGGTGTATGGCAAACCCGAGGGTATTTCAGTAAAAATGGCTCCTTCATTGTGAAGAACTATATGACTGGAGGATTAATATGGTATGGGCACAAGTGCATGCGGGGAAATGATGATGTTGTAGAGGATGATTTGTTTGGAGGTACTGCCAAGTCCATGGAGGGAATTCTTGCTGAAGAGTGTTACAAAGAGGCAAAGGATGAATCTTGAAAAATTGAAGTGGTATGGCAAGATGCAGACTCAAGTGCAGCACTCTCTCTACACAAGCACCATCCTGATGCTAAAGTCTATAAATGTGGAGGACATGTTGGCAGAGCCCATCTCAACCAGCTAAAGGAAGCAGCAAAGAAAAGGGTGTTCTCGGTGGACATCAAGAGGGTTTACAAAGATCGGTTTTCCTCAGTCCTCACTGCAAAGTGTCATTGTGAAAGGCACAAGTCAGGCTGCGGATGTCTTGGGGATGCCTTCCTAAAGAATGCCAGAATTAACCACTTTTGTTGCCTCCAACAATGTGATAGTTCTGAGGAATATGCAAGGAGAATGAGAGCCCTTGGGAAATACCACAGTAGAGATATCCACGAATGGGGTGAAGGAGAATCATGTGGTTTTCATGCTATTGTCCTATGTTCATGTAACAACTGCGATGAAGATGATGATATAAAATGCCCCGGGAAGCCCTACAAAACCAAAACCACATTGACATGTGATTATCACTGGTTGGCTTATCAGATCGAATGTGAACGACGAGCAGCTGATGCGAATAATGTCATCCATCCGACAATGGGACGAGGTCATTCGAATCTCTGCGAGGCTCATTTCTCTGTCTTGCCTGCTTTCCGCTCAAAGGATCAAAGTCTTTGTAGGTAAGTGAAATTATCAGATTAAAAGTAAAACTTGTATGTATAGTGTACGTTTGTATGTTTGTATGTATGTATGTACGTATGTATGTGTGTATCGCATCATTAAACCAATTGTCTGGGTTGGCAATTGATAGCAACATCTCAATGACAATAAGTTACAGGTTGGACCCATGAGTAGGCTCACGAACATTTTCTGGGAATTTAAGTTCGCCAATTTTTGTATCATCTGTATATCACAGTCTTTCACATTCACTACTTGAATATATTAATATTAACAAACATGGTTCTGTTACTCCACTTATTTTAGACTACACTACATGACCTCAACTAACTGTGGCCTCTGCCAAGGTAATATGTCTGGTGCTTCCAAGTGAGAGGTCAAAGGTACCACTGGATAACAGACCTCTACAACAGACTCAAGCTGCCAGTAATTCCTGCCATTGTTGAGGGTCTTCAGAAGCAAGTTGTCGACAGAATGAAGGAGCTAAACAGGGAGAAAACGGACAACAAGAAAAAGAACAGAGTGCAAATGAAAGTGGCCAGAGCAGAGGATCAAGCAGCAAGGAAAAAGTGGTAAAAAATTCAGGCTTTACAGCATACATATGGGAATGCTGATGATGAGGACGAAGAGGAAGAAGAATTGAACATGGATAAAGAAGCGGGAGAAGCTACAGGTGTTGGAAGGACAGAGGGAAATGGTGGGACCACCGTAGTCATCAGTGGTCAAAGCTGCCGATGTGGCTCCAAACAGCACAAGAGGACATCACATTCTACGTGTCCTCTAAACCCAAGAAAAAACCCCAGTTAAAGACAAATATTTATACAGGGTGTCCCAAAAAAAATGCCCCCATCCCACTTTTGACAACAGCTTTGTGGCATCTGAATGGGTTTCACCAGATCCATAGAATATTCGCACAATATAAAATCACGATAGAGCTTTCATATACATATACATGTATATTCAAACTCGTGCTCTGCCCTTAAACAAAGCTGTGGTCAAAAGTGGGATGGGGGCATTTTTTTTGGGACACCCTGTATTGTAATAAAGTAGTGTGTTGTGTAGGCAGTGTCAAAATAGAAATCAAATGTAGAAACGTTGGTGTACTGCCAAAATAAGGAATATGAGTTCTAACGTTTTGAGTAAAGGTCCTTTGTCAGAGAGAAGCGTAATGTGAATTAAAAATGAGAGTGAACTTATAAGTGAACTTATATACGAAAGAGGTCATTTTTGGACCAGGATGTAATTGGGGTATCGTCAATCTAGCCAATTACAAGCACATATTCAAACAATGTCATTATGCTAACGGAATTTACTATTCAGAATTGCTTATTAGGTTTAAATTCATGCAAGTGAAACAATTTGACTGCTCATGACTTCGCCACTTGCAGCTCATCTTGTGACTTAGCCACTCTTTGCACAACACAAATGTGACCAACTTGTGGGTTGTGGCAAGTGTAATATGCCAGTATAATATGATTGTATAGATTATAAATAAAATATATAATATAAATATAAAAAATATAATATAAATAATGTAAATATTTTTAGTGTAAATATTTTCAATATTATTGCATTTTCCTTCAAATTAAAAATGCTGATGAGTTGTATATATCAAGATCATGCAATTTCGTGAGGAAATTAAAAAAATGAAAGACTGCAATTATTTTTGTTTTTATTAGCAATATAATATTATTTTTAAATGTGCACAATGGTTTCATTTCCTCCTTGATTTTGCTTTTTGGGGCCATTTTGCATTGGCAAGGTCACCAATATTTACCTTGTATACCTAAACAGTGGCAAAGAAATATTAAGTAAAAACAAATATTTTCCAATTTCATAATACAGTGGGAATATAAACTTACCCTACGACCACTTGGATCATCATGGTCAGCCACATGTTCTGGAAGAAGAGAGCGAACAACTCTCTTCAGGGATGGCGGGTATACATAGGTTGGCATTTCTCCTACAGATACCGCATCTTTGCTAACCGACATTCCAAACTGAAATAATAATTTAAGTAGATAAATTCAGGAATAGATCTTGAGTTAAAACTAAACGTGAAACACGTAGCATAAAATTAGTCTGTTCAGTATTCATTTACATAATTTGCGCAAACAAGGAAAACTTGAAGATCCTCACATAAAACAATCCAAAAGATGACACCTACCCACATTATTCACCACATACCTTTGTATATGCGACTCCTAAGGTCCGTCGAGGATTCGCCTGGTTTAGGTCCATTTCGCAAGTAGGACTTCAAAAGATCTATAAGGCCTTTTGGAGCCTCACCAAAGCTAGCAAAGGGCGGAATATAAATAAACATTGACAAGGAATGATTTTTATCGTGATTAAATGCAAAATACTCACCCATTTCTTTCAAATTCCGCATTGAAAGCCATTAACGCGGCTTCTCTTTCCGCAACACTTGCCGCCATACTGAAATTTTCGTAGAAGCAGACATGCTGATCAAAACAAAACTTCCAGTGAAACTTGACACTCGAACAAGACTTACCCTAGCAACCTTGCCAGTCTTCCGCTCAACTATAATGGCTACTTCCGGGGAAAAGGGACATTTTCAGTGTATTACCAGAGGAAAACTAAAGCCCGACACGTAAAACGAACGACATTATCGAAAAATAGAGGACATAAACTTTATCTAGACAAATAATCATCGCATGTACTTCATGTGAAATTTTGCCAGGGCGGATACCTTAAATGGAAAATGACAATCTTTCAAATAAACATACCTTTAAAAATGTTGACAGCGTAGATTGTTTTGTATTTTGTGTTTTGGGCTACCGAATTTTCGACCAACTCGTCAACGTCTTTCTCCGTAGTTAAAACGAATCTTTGTTTTATATTCTTGTCATCAATTTTAGATTCATTTAAGGTATTCTCATTGTCAAATTCAAAATTCTCAAAAATATTTTCGTCTGACATTTTTGAAAAGCCGCTAAGGCGGGAATTTTCCCTGCAGGATACTCTGATCCTGCACGGTTATTGACCAATCAGAGCACGCGTAGTATAAATGTTATTTTATAATTCTTTATCTTTACATGATTATACTATATATAGCAGGTCCGATATTTCACTAGTAAAGTCCGAACAAGCGAGGTCAATAAGTAGTTTATTATATGACTACAAATTATACATATATTAATTTCTCCAAATATGGCTTTTCAGTAATTAATTACAGAAATAAAGTCTAAAAGAAGTATAGAATATGAACAAATGTGAAATTATTAAAAAGCTAAGATATAAAATATTAAAAATTACATTCTTATGTGCTCCAGGATTCTTCAACGAGAATGTTTTTACAGTACTTTTAAAAATTGTAATACTAGCCGTGTCCTTGACGCTGTCCTGTAGTTCGTTCCATAATTTAGTTGCCCTGAACAAAAACGAACGCTGGCCCACAGCAGTTCTATAGAGCGGAACGTCTAGCTCATCCTTGTATCTAGTATCACGATTATTATGTGTTTGTGATCTTAAAGTAAATCTATTGGTAAGGGATGATGGAGCTAAACCCTTCAAACATTTAAAAGTCATACCTGCGTCCCTAAAACGCCGCATGTACCTAACCGGTAGCCAGTTGAGTTGCTGCAAAGCTGGCGTTATATGATCATATTTCCTCGTGCCGGTAACAATTCTCGCAGCGAAGTTTTGAACGCTTTGGAGTTTAGCGATGTTTTTCTTGGAAGTGTTTGCCCAGACAGAGGAGCAATAGTATAATTTACTGAAGACCAAAGCATTTATAATGGTTTTTAAGGTATGGCTATCTAAGATGTGCTTGATGCGGTTGATTTGGCAAAAAGTCTTCGTGCATTTTGAAACAATCTGAATAACATGTTCATCATAACTCAAACATGCGCGTCCATTTCGACACCTAAGTCTCTGGCAGAAGGCGTCGGCCATATTTACTTCCCAAGAACAGTTACACGAAAGTCCTCTGGCACCCGGTTAAGCATCTGTTGTGTTCCCAGCAGAAGGAGCTTTATCTTTCCAGGGTTCACAAACAGACTATTATTTTGAGCAGCACCATGCAGCAATTCTCCTTAAGTCACCTGTAAGCTGAACCTCAGCGACTTCCGCGTTGATTGAAAACGACAAATAAAGCTTTGAGTCATTGACATAAGACTCTAAGGAGCACACATCAGGGATACATGGAAGGTCGTTTATATAAATATTAATAAAGCCGGACCAAGGATAGAACCTTGGGAGTAGTATACAGAGTGGGGATTCTGGCGCTGGTGGATCTGGTGGATCTCCTGATCCACCGGTGACGTCACAATTTTAGTCTTATATTAATTTATGCGTTAATTAGCAGCGTAATCTACAGCGTAATTGACTGGCACTCAACCATAACATACTTTATCAATTATTTACAGGGACATATGTGTCCCGGAGGGACTTTTATTTGATAATTAGTCCCATTTCAAGAATACACCATGTCTCCTTCCATAGCCCCATATCCCCATACTCACTAAACACCACCTAGCTAATTACCCTCAAGCACCCCAAACACACCTAAGTTACTCCAACACCCCAATCTTCTAACCTGCTCCTACACTGAAAAAAAGACCAAGTCATACTAGTTATTAATAACAACATTTATTTGAACCAATTTAATCTAATACAAAAAAAAATTATAAAACTACAAAGGCAAAGCCGTATTCACGCATGTACCAGTATACTTATATTTACTACACACAGCAGATATAGTTAGTCTTATAATGTCCATAAGCAAAAGTGTCAGACCCATTATCTGAAATAAAACGTTTTAATAGTATATGATGAATATTATATTAGTTTAGAACCTAAATATTCAAACAAGTAAGTAAGAAGTAACAAGTAAGTAACAAGTAAGTCATCCTAGAATCATTACTAACTAAACCCTCATTTATAAGCGAGGAAATGGTAGGAAGATAGAATGAGGATTCACTTCGAGAAGTCATGAAAAGAACGATTTTAAATGTCGAAATATTAACTAAAGGCAAAGCGATTTATTACTTTGAAAACGTTGCTACGCTTTCTGTTACTAAGTGTGATATTTGCATATTTATCCTCAGTGCACGCGCAGGAGACAAAAGAGAAACTCATTAGGGGTCATTAAGAGGATTAAGCGCTTGGGCAAGTCTAGGCGAGAAGGTCATTAGCAGTGTTACCATAGCGAAACCGCGTCGCGTCCTTCTTTCGTCTCAGGCTCCTTTGGGACCCCTACTGTTACTCAACCCCCCGTGTAATACGTCATAACCGATAGCTCTCCGACTAATTCCCGAAGATCGTCATTATCAAAAGATGCTCGACTTATATAAGTAATAGGAACCAAATTTCATTTATACACTTTACCTTACTGATCGACAGTCAGCAGTTGTGGGGCATGTTGTAATATTCAAACAGAATAAGTCATCCTAGAATCATTGCGTGCTAACCCTTGTTTATAAGTGAAGAATTCGTGAGAAGATAGAATGAGGAATCACTTTAAGCCGTATATAAGAAGAACTTAAGATAGTGTGAGGAATCAATTCGAAAAGCCGTGAGCTAAGGGGTTTAAAACGTATTAACACTGGCACATAGCAACGTAAAGCTTGTATGTGAATAGTATATTAGATATTTGGTTCGCTTTTATGGTGTTTATACGTTTAAGAACTGTGCAAAGTTCATCAAGGTTCGCTTTGGATGATAACTCTTAGCGAGTTGTTAGTCTAAATATATTTTATTGTCGGAGTCTACTTTGGAATATTACAGAGCTTGGTTAAATAATTGGATACTATTGTTTGGTAGTTTAGGGCATGAGGAGGTATTAATGCGGGGGCATGTTCGGACGAGAAGGTCATTAGCAGTGTTACCATAGCGAAACCGCGTTGCCGGCTTTAAGCGGCTCCGAGCCCTCGGCTCTTGGCTCCGAGCGACTCCGAGCCTTCGGCTCTTGGCTCCGAGCGGCTCCGATTCCCATAGGAAGAGGAGGAGGAGGAGAAGGAGGAGGAGAAAGAGGAGCAGGAGGAGGAAGAGAAAGAGGAGGAGGAGGAGGAGAAAGAGGAAGGGAAAGAGGAGGAGGAGGAGAAAGAGGAGGAGAAAGAGGAGGAGGAGAAAGAGGAGGAGGAGGAGAAAGAGGAGGACCCCAATCACCCCTAGGCCTGGGGTAACCCCCAAACACCCCGCGGGTAACCCACAATCACCCCTGAGGTAACCCCCAATCACCCCTGGGGTAACCCCTAACACCCCGGGGGTAACCACCAATCACCCCTGGGAAACCCCCAAACACACCTGGGGTACCCCCAAACACCCATGGGATACCCCAAACACCCCTGGAACACCCCAATCACCCCCGAGGTAACCCCCAATCACCCCTTGGATACTCCAATCGCCCCTTTTATCTTCGTTTATCTTCCTCTTATCTTCCTTATCTTCCTTTTATCTTCCTTTATCTTCTTCTTATCTTCCTTTTGTCTTCCTTTATCTTCCTTTATCTTCCTTATCTTCCTCTTATCTTCCCCTTATCTTCCTTTATCTTCCTCTTATCTTCCTTTTATCTTCCTTTATCTTCCTTTATCTTCCTTATCTTCCTCTTATCTTCCCCTTATCTTCCTTTTATCTTCCTTTATCTTCCTTTATCTTCCTTTTATCTTCCTCTTATCTTCCTCTTATCTTCCTTATCTTCCTTATCCTCCTGAATAAGAGGAAGATAAAACGAAGATAAAAGGAAGATAAAGGAAGAGAAAAGGAAGATAAGGGGAAGATAAGGGGAAGATAAGGGGAAGAAAAGGAAGATAAGAGGAAGATAAAGGAAGATAAAAGGAAGATAAGAGGAAGATAAAGGAAGATAAAAGGAAGATAAGGAAGATAAAGGAAGGTAAAAGGAAGATAAAAGGAAGATAAAAGGAAGATAAGAGGAAGATAAAGGAAGATAAAAGGGGTGATTGTTGTATCCCAGGGTTGATTGGGGGTTACCCCTTGGGTGATTGGTGTGTTCCAGGGGTGTTTGGGGTATCCCATGGGTGTTTGGGGGTACCCCTGGGGTGATTGGGGGTTACCCCAGGGTGATTGGTGTTACCCCGGGGTGTTTGGGTTTTACCCCAGGCCTAGGGGTGATTGGGGTCCTCCTCTTTCTCCTCCTCCTCCTCCTCCTCCTCCTCTTTCTCCTCCTCTTCCTCCTTCTCCTCCTCCTCCTGCTCCTCTTTCTCCTCCTCCTCCTCCTCCTCTTTCTCCGCCTCCTCTTTCTCCTCCTCCTCCTCTTTCTCTTCCTCCTCCTTCTCCTCTTTCTCCTCCTCCTCTGGGAATCGGAGCCGCTCGGAGCCAAGAGCCGAGGGGGCTCGGAGTCGCTCGGAGCCAAGAGGCGAGGGCTGGGAGCCGCTTAAAGCCGTCAACGCGGTTTCGCTATGGTAACACTGCTAATGACCTTCTCGCCGGAACATGCCCCCGCATTAATGCCTCGTCATGCCCTAAACTACCAAGAAATAGCATCCAATTATTTAATAAAGCTCTGTAATATTCCGAAGTAGACTCCGACAATAAAATATATTTAGACTAACAACTCGCTAAGAGTAATCATCCAAAGCGAACCTTGATGAACTTTGCACAGTTCGTAAACGTATAAACACCACAAAAGCAAACCAAATATCTAATATAATATTCACATACAAGCTTTACGTTGCTATGTGCCAGTGTTAATACGTTTTAAACCCCTTAGCTCACGGCTTTTCGAATTGATTCCTCACACTATCTTAAGTTCTTCTTATATACGGCTTAAAGTGATTCCTCATTCTATCTTCTCACGAATTCTTCACTTATAAACAAGGGTTAGCACGCAATGATTCTAGGATGATTTATTCTGTTTGAATATTATAACATGCCCCACAACTGCTGACTGTCGATCAGTAAGGTAAGTGCATAAATGAAATTTGGTTCCTATTACTTATATAAGTCGAGCATCTTTTGATAATGACGATCTTCGGGAATTAGTCGGAGAGCTATCAGTTATGACGTATTACACGGGGGGTTGAGTAACAGTAGAGGGTCCCAAAGGAGCCTGAGACAAAAGAAGGATGCGACGCGGTTTCGCTATGGTAACACTGCTAATGACCTTCTCGCCTAGACTTGCCCAAGCGCTTAATCCTCTTAATGACCCCTAATGAGTTTCTCTTTTGTCTCCTGCACGTGCACTGAGGATGAATATGCAAATATCACACTTAGTAACAGAAAGCGTAGCAACGCTTTCAAAGTAATAAATCGCTTTGCCTTTAGTTAATATTTCGACATTTAAAATCGTTCTTTTCATGACTTCTCGAAGTGAATCCTCATTCTATCTTCCTGCCATTTCCTCGCTTATAAATAAGGGTTTAGTTAGTAAGGATTCTAGGATGACTTACTTGTTACTTGTTACTTACTTGTTTGAATATTTAGGTTCTAAACTAATATAATATTCATCATATACTATTAAAACGTTTTATTTCAGATAATGGGTCTGACACTTTTGCTTATGGACATTATAAGACTAACTATATCTGCTGTGTGTATACGGCTTTGCGTGAATACGGCTTTGCCTTTGTAGTTTTATAAATTTTTTTTATATTAGATTAAATTGGTTCAAATAAATGTTGTTATTGATAACTAGTATGACTTGGTCTTTTTTTCAGTGTAGGAGCAGGTTAGAAGATTGGGGTGTTGGAGTAACTTAGGTGTGTTTGGGGTGCTTGAGGGTAATTAGCTAGGTGGTGTTTAGTGAGTATGGGGATATGGGGCTATGGAAGGAGACAAGGTGTATTCTTGAAATGGGACTAATTATGAAATAAAAGTCCCTCCGGGACACATATGTCCCCGTAAATAATTGATAAAGTATGTTATGGTTGAGTGCCATTCAATTACGCTGTAGATTACGCTGCTAATTAACGCATAAATTAATATAAGACTAAAATTGTGACGTCACCGGTGGATCAGGAGATCCACCAGATCCACCGGCGCCAGAACCCCCCACTCTGTATACTACTCTTGGGGCACACCGTGTGCGACCACACAAGCTTCTGATAGTTTATGACCAATACGTATACTGAGTAACTCCTATCTGACAGGTAACTTTTAAACCAATCGATTGCATCTTTAGACACGCCTACTGAACGAAGTTTTCCAAATAGTAGCGAATGTTCAATGCTGTCAAAAGCTTTTGATAAGTCTAATAGGACCAGGGCAGTCACTTCCTTCTTATCCATAGCGTCCAGGATCATGTCCAACATGAATATATTTAGCGTCTCTGTTGAATGTAGATTCTTATTCCCGCTCTGATGCCCAGTTAGGCGCTTTTTCCTAGACATATATTCAGTTAGTTGGTTGAGAGCTACACGTTCGCAAACCTTAGAGGCCGCAGGCAACAACGACACAGGGTGATTATCAAAGTCTTCGGTGGAAACACCGAAGTTAGTAAGGAAGTGTTTACGATCTCAGTCAGAACTGGGAGGATAACAGGCAGAGCGTCCTTAATTACAGCCATTGAAACCTTGTCTCTTCCTGGTGCCTTATTTGATGGAAACGAATTCACAATTTTACGTATTTCGGTGGACGACACTGGATGAAAATGGAATTCATCCGTCTCGTGAATAAGTACAGGTGTTTTTGGTTGTATTAATGGTAGATTGTGTTCAGCAGCTAACTTCTTAGATTCTTCTGCCGCTTTAGCCCCAACTGATGTGAAGAATTCATTGAATTCATCAGATAATTCCTTCATGTCACTGGAATAGATGGGTTGTGATACCTCTTTACGAGGGATACATTTCCTGACGACTTTCCACATTGCATTTGTCTCTTGGTTGTTATGAATTTCGTTTTGGACATACGCCTTCTCAGCATCTCGTAACTTTTTCTTTACTTCCTCACGGGACAAACGGAAACTTTCCCAGTCAAGGGCGTTATTGGTTTGACGGGCAATCTTACGTATCTGGTCTCTTCTGTTAATCTCGTTTTTTATCTCTTCGTCCACGAACGGGCATTGGCGATATCTAATCTTCATAGTTGTTATGGGCGCGTGCCTGTCCAGTATCCCGAGGAAGTTACAATTGAAATGATCTAATTTTTCATTCACGTCGTCGATTAACAAATTATTCAACCATGGGACTTGTGCTAAGTCTTCTACGAACCTGACAGGGTCATAATGCTTATAGCTTCCGGCGATGACGTAAGTGCATGGGTTGTGGTTTTGGTAATTTCAGTTTCAGCACAGTAAATATCAGATAGTGATCACTGATATGATTTTCTACTACTACACTCTCAGCCACTAAGGCAGTGTTAGATGTCATGATGACGTCTATCATGGTTGATGACTGTGGTGTAACTCTTGTTGGCGAGGTTATAAGCTGCGTTAAATTTAAACTGGAGCAAAAATCCTTCAGTGCATTCGCCTCTTGGGTGATTTTCAGCATGTCGCAGTTAAGATCGCCAAAAATAAATACCTCCTTTCCATAGGTAAGAACCTGCGAATACTTCTCCATCAAATCATCCACAAAACAGTCACAGGACAATCTGGAGGCCCGTAAGCGGCACACAGCAGAATAGATTTCAATTTCTTGTGCTGGATTTGCATCCATAACTGATGAAAACCAGCAGGTGAAATTTCGGTGAGGTCTTTCAGAACTTTGGTTTTCAGCGAGGTGCGAGTATACACGCATACACCTCCTCCAGGCAATTCCTAGTTCTATCCAATCTCGATAACTTGTAGCCTTCAAATTCCACCTCGGCGTTGGTGACAGTAGAATTTAGCCAAGATTCTAACACTGCAAGGATATCATAGTTCTTTACCTTCACCAACTTCCGTATCTGAATAAGATGGTCCCTGTTTTTCAGCGATCGCATGTTTAGGTGGGCAATTTTGACTTTGAAAATTCTCTCCCAACTGACTGTTAGTCGGTACTGTCCTACTTCTTTTGGCAGTGTTTGATTCGGTCGATTGTACACAGTTTGAATTATCGAGTTGAATATTTACTAAGTTCCGCTTGATTTGGTGATATTGGGCATGAAAGGTTTGAGTGTTTACTAGGTGTTTGGCTCGCTGGTTTGTGATCCGGACTGGAATTCTATTGCTGTGTCTTTCTGTTCAGTTAATTCTTTACTGATGTTACGTGTGTTGCACATACTGAAGGTACTCTCTCCAAGTTCTGACTTGCTCTTCCTGATTTACATAATTGACTTGTATTCGTTTCGTGTCGGTGGTTTTCTTTCGTCTCATCATATTCCATTGATCTGTTCTTCTGGTGCCAAATTTCCCTTGTTTCTTGAATATTGGTTGTAGCGGCCCTTGATTGATAGATCCTGCGGGAAAATTTCGACCATCACAGCGAGTGGATGACTTAGGTCGAGCAGCGGGTTTCGACTGTGTTTCAGAGGAATTTACCTTCTTCGGCTGCGCTGAGGGTGGGCAATACAACTTTTTGTAAGCCTTTTGCTGCTTTTTTCGACAAACTTGTAGCTGTGTTGCGACTTCGTAGGCATTTTGTTGCTTGCTTCGATAATCTTGAAATTGTATTGAAACTTGATCTTCTTTGTTGACTGGTAAGTGGATCTCATTATGGTTGTTTATCTCCGCCGATGATTTACATTATTCCCATTTGCACTCGGAATTCCTTGTTGTTCGGAATTAGAATATTCAAATGACGGGATTTGCATCGCATAATTTTGTAAAGAATTGGTGGTTTCTTCCTTGAAGTTATCGATTTGTTGTCGCAACTCGTCGAAATTAGTTTGGAGTTTAGTCAGCATATCGTTAATTTCCGTAACACTATGTGTATTAGACTGCATGTGTTTCCCTCCCTGAAATCACTTGATCCGGGTTTATTCCTTCGACATCTGTTAGTAGCTCACTGCATCTACACGAGCACGGGGAACGAATAGTTTTGTCCACTGACAAGGTTTTCTCACTTACGGCTTCGCTCTTCGCAATATCATTTCCAAGCAAAAGACACGTTTGATTTTACTCGCTTCTTCACCATCGAAGTATAAAACCTTTCTGTTTTTCCGCCATGAAATAGAAAAGGAACCACTGCGAAATACTTTTTTATCACCGCCAGGTTGGCTCCAAACACCATTAAGTTTCAGGTTCTCGCTCAATGTCGCTTTTGCGACAAGTAATCACCAGTCCAAGCGAGTCGTAGCTTATCACATACTGTTGAGACACCTTCCTCACTATAAGCACTATATTCGGAAATTCTGTTACCATCTGTGAGAGAACTAGACATCGTACAAGATCCGTAAATGTAGAGCACTCTTCATCGTGACCATCCGCCATCGTGAAGTTCTTGTTAATTTTCGTGTGTTTATGATAAACTGATGACAAATAATGTTTATAAACATGGATTTATTATTATTTTGAAATACGCATGTTTTTCCGTTAACTTTAATATTTATAATCAAACATGTAAGTTTCAAAACACACGGATTTATCTGGCTTTTTTAACCTGCATGTACTTGGCTTCCTGTAAGAAATTTATCTGGATTCCGTATTTTAATTGGTTGGACGATAAAAATAACTTTGACTTTTGTTCTCGTTGTGACACACACACAAAAACAACTTGACGAATTGCGGTTCTTAACAACTGCGAAGTACATTACTACATGTCTAAATGCTGCAAAAAGCATTAAAAAGCAATTAAAATGGTCAAATAACATGGTTAAGAAAAATCGTTAGTCCTCTTCATCACTGGATAGCAAGATTTGTCTTCCTCTTGAAGTCGATGGCGATTTATTCTGGACATGAGGAATTATGTTGAAGGTACAGTTGAGGATATTCGCCCCGGCGAATAAGGATTGTTGGACATTCAATGACGATATACTTGGTACGTGCATCTTAGCAGGAACGTTTTCTGATGATGAACCTGAACAAGCAGAAGAAGCTGATAATGCGGAGATCTGCTGGCAATTTAACGACCTAGTGGTAGTCGTGCTTGATGTGCAGAGCTTGGTGTCTTTTATGAGCTCAGACTTTCGATATTTTTATGGCCACTTTTATGGCCGATATTTTTATGGCCACAAAATTTTGTGGTACGTTTCCATCGAGAAGACGGGATATGCTTGTTTTCCGAACTGAATGGTTTGTTATCTTCTTTGACGTGTTATTGATGCCTGCATTTTTAACTGCCGTTGACAGAAACTTGCCGAGAAGGGTTTTTCCCAACGGTTGCCGTTTATACCAAACTTTGTCACCTGGTTTGACGTTTTGAAGAACAGCTATATATATATATATATATATATATATATATATAAAGATATATATATATAAAGTCACGAGAAGATAGAAAAGCTGAAACCTTTTGACACTAAACTGTCTTTCTTCTGTTATCCAACCGCTATAAAACTCAACAAAACCGCTACAAGTCTTTACCTTTTAGTCAAATATTTTCCACATGCCAACCTCATCGTGTCATGTCCTTGAAACTTGAAATTACAAATGGCTTACTACAAGCATTTTCGTCTTCAAACTCGAAGAACACACTTTCAATTTTCATACAGTCAGCCAAATATTGAAAGCGACTTTCCAAGCGAACAGCTAAAAACGAGCAAGCGACGAAGAAGAACGACGAAGAATCATCAACTAAACTTTAAAAACACTGACTGCATTTTGACTTCCTGCGTAACTAGATCTTCAAGTTTTGAATGTTTTTTTATCACAAAAAAAGGTTCCAAGCTTCCGTGTCAGACTACTTGTCGGCAGTTGTTTACGACTGTCGAACGATAAACTTTGGACTTTTGAGTATCACGTGAATGTCATCTCGATTACACAACTTAATTCAATTAAAGGACATTGGCAACGAAAATTTTTATTGCCTATTTTAAAAGTGTTGCACCATCTAACAATGGATATGGTATTAATTCCTTACCAAAGTCTTTTGTTCATGAGTTATGTGCATCTTAATTCACCGAAAATCTATATATCGTCCGCCATATTGGACAAAATTTAAAAAAAATTATCTTCGGGTCAAATTGCCGGATGTGACGTCATTAGATGGGTTGAACGAAGACAGAAATATATTTTGTAGTGTGTTTATCGAGATTTGTTGCGTTTTGATAATGAAATTGTAGGTTTTTATTATTGTGATGGAAAATATTCACGAGAACCAAGTAGGAGAAGTGTTACCTTACCAATATGAACCAGAAGCGGAGGCAAAAACAAGTAATTTAAGCGATGAAAGCGATTCCGAACAAGGCAGTGATTTGTCTTCGTCTGACGAGGAAGTCGATCACGAGTTTGAAAGAGCAAATGCTTGGCGCCTTCAAAGTCTTAGTTGGTGCAAATGTGGACATTGCGCTTTATCAACAAAGGCTATTGAATGTTTTTGTTGCCATGAGAAAGCGTTAGAGTACGACGAATATGAAGTACTTCTTGACCAAACAGAGGCACAAGGCGAAAAATGTTTGACAACACATCCGGACTTTAAAGACAACATGCTATCAGAAGGCGTACTGAAGATAGATGTTTGTCGTTATCTTGAGGAAAACTGGCCTATTGATGATGGGGATCTGGAAAGAATACACAAAAATAAGTATATGCATTGAAGAGTCGAAGAACTTTCGCTGATTCCATTCCTGTTGCGAGAATGCCAGATGCTAACAGCAGATGAAATGCTGGCATTTTGAACACAGACGGACCAGTTGTCCACTCAAAGTAATGTTCGTTTTGAGTCGTACACGAGCTGCAAATTTTGCACGATGAGCCAATTTGGTTTTCCATCGTCACAATACATTTTGATCCACACTGGCCGCATTTACCAAACACATCCAGTATTGCTTCTTCGAACGTCAACTTCTGTTGTTGTTGTTTGTGTAGGATCTGTTTCGACATTACGGGATTTTCCCTGAGTGTTGTCTATGGCTATGTCTGTAACCTCGTCTGTAACTTTACCGACCGCTTGCGCTTCCGAAATAGACGGATATTCCACAGCCACAGGCACCGCGGGTTTCATTTGAAAGAACGTGGAAGTTGCTGTCATAACTGTCTGCGTTTTAACTGATCTTGTTGCTTGTTTGTGTCGATCTTTCTCGAGAGTTGGGAAGAAACAATTCGGTCTCGAATGTCGCTGACGTACTCGGCTCTTCGCTTGGTTCGATTGGCTGATCTGGCATTTCGTCTGACACAGTTTCGGCTTCTTCTGTTGAACATTCTTCTTCCTTTGGTAGTTCTCCGGGATTTAGAAGTTCAGATAGTCCCTATAATTGTAAGTAAATATTTATAATAAATATTTTGGGGGCAATGGCAATCTGGCAATGACGGTAATTTGTCGATCGAGAATTCGAATTACCTTTTCTCGTTGTCTTCTTTCCGTAAAAGTCCTTGCTTTACTTGCGCTTGTAGCTATCAAGTAATGGTTTGTTCAAGGCTGGCAAGGCATCACTTTTCAATCGTACTCGAAACGTTTCGTCGCACTCTATACGTTCCAGGAACTGTGACGAATGTCCAGGTTCGTACGCGTCTTCAGCAAAATGAAGCGAGCAAATTCTACTGTTAGACAATGGCTTAAATGCTTTGCGTTTGCAGAATTCAACCCATGCCTTTCTTCTAATTTGATACCGATTTTCCGTTTGGAAACGCAAAGAAATGTATCCCACTAGGATTTTTTTTGGCGTCACTATTACAACCGTATACCGGGCAGTACGACATGTTTTCACCTTCGCTTCGGCTTGCAATAATGAAGCAGCAAAATTTGTTTATGGGCCTTATAGCTATTCCGCAAACAATGCTGTATTAGAACCTGTCAGCACCGACGCGGCAACAGTTGTAATTTTGATTTCTTGGTCAGGCCTCACCGAAAAAAACCCAACATTAAGGGCTGTTTACATGAGCTAAGTATGCCGCCATAATATATTTCTAATGCGCTAATGTCCTATTGTTGTTGCCCTAGCCGACATCATTTATGGCTAAAGACTTTCAAACTTGGTGGCCAGGGTCAGTGAAAGCCCACACAAGTCAAAACAAGATTTTCAATACTATCTTCAAGACAGGTGGTTCGCCCTTCCGTAATACAATTTCAGCACAAAGTCTAAATTGCATATTGTCGGTAGTTGTGTTCGATGTTTTTTTATAGAAATACTTCGAAGTATTAAAATCTTATATGGGGTGAAAATCTAAGCGCATTTAACAGTTCAAATATACGCGTTTATTGCAAATATTGTCGAAAACATATCCGCAGAACAGTGATACTTAGCTAGTGCACAATTATTTAATTGCATTTGCTCTGTATCTATCATTTTTTTAACAAAATGTTCTTACAACGTGTAAATACAATATAATTTGTATTGTCAGATTTGGCCTAACCCATCTAATGACGTCAGCAAATGTATGCATGCATAAATTAGCATACGCGTTTTTTTTCAAAATGGCGGACGACTGTTCAACATTTTCACAAATTTTCTCTACAACTAAATGCGATAGACACACGGAAACATGAAATTAGGTATTCCGTAGGTAAGTTTAATAGATATAAGGAATAAAAATTTTCGTTGCCAATGTCCTTTAAGTTAAGTTATCTAATTATATAACAAAAAAGTAAATACGTTATTTACCGTTTTGGTCGGTCCGTATAGAAAAATATTTGCCCTCGGTCTCAAAAATGTCCCTCGGCCTGCGGCCTCGGGCCTTTTTTAAGACCTCGGGAAAATATTTTTCTATACGGACCTCCCAGCCGGTAAATAACATATATTTATCTACATGGTATTTCTGGTACTACACTACATCCTCCCGGACTTATTCTAACACAAATATATAATTTATTATTTTTAATATCTAAAACCTAATATTATAGATTGTGACCTAGTAATATACAAAATCTTTATTGACTCTAGTCGACTTAGATACACTGCTGGATCTTGTTCTGATGACAGTCTGTTCATTCTCCGTGACTGTGTTCGTATCATGAGACTCAGAAGATAGAGACTCAGAAGGTTGCTCTACTTCTTCGTCCTCATTAATAATCCACTTTCTGCCAACATTTGCATGTCTATTGTGTTCAACATTTCTTACATTTCTTCTATATATTTTTCCATTTAATATATTAACCACGCTACATGTATCTCTTGCAGTAAATTTAATTATGACATATCTCTCTGGCCTAATACACAACATCAGCGATCTTAAATTTGTGTGATTGTACCTAATTATTTCTCTGACCATGATAAGCTTTCATGCGTTTTTGGTAGGTTTTAACTTGTGTTTTCACACCCTCTAAGGCATTGATCCAGCTTCCAGGGAAAATGATGGAAGCTTTGTACGTATTTCGCGCTGCAAAAGCATAACGGCAGGAGATTTTCCTGTCATAGGGTGACAGCTACTCCGGTAGGACATCAGTATCTTAGAAAGCTCATTTTCCCAAAACTTTCCTTCCGCAACTACAGCTTGAAGCTGCTTCTTTAAATATCTATGAAATCTCTCAATTTTCCCATTACTCCGTGGGTAATATGGAGAACTACGTACATGCTTAATACCTTTCTCACTAAGAAACATTTCAAATTCTCTACTAATAAATTGGGATCCATTGTCTGTGATGATTTCCTCTGGGAACTCGAACCTTGCAAATGTATTCTTTAACATGCGAATAATACTTGCAGATGTGATATCCTGAGTAACAAACACTTCAGGAATGAAGAATAGTAATCTAAGTAAGTAATTAGATACTTATTCTCAATCGGACCAGCAATATCAAGCCCACCCTTGACCCAGGGACCTTTAGGAAAACTTACAGGCTGCAACGGTGTATTTGAATTCTAAGGTTGATCAACTATACAAGCATGGCAATCTTTAACCATTATCTCTATTTGTTTATCCATTCCCAACCAGAAATACTTCGACCTCAACATTTGTTTCGTACGAACAATCCCCATGTGACTTTCATGAGCAGTTCTCAATATTCACCTTTGTATAGACTCTGGTATTATAATGCGATTTCCTCGCAAAGTAACACCCATATAAACTGAGAGCTACTCACGAATTGAGTGATATGCCTTAATTTATCTCTGGTTCCCATGACCATTTACCTAACTGAACTAGATTAAGTAATTTGGCCAAAGTGGTGTCCTTTGCCGTCTCTTCTTTCACCTCCGAGAGCGACATAGCATTAGCGTCTGACAGGGCCGATTCTATCACGAAATTCACATACACATCACAAACCTCTACCAGTGGTCGTTTTATCGTTTTATCGTTCTCTGCCAGAGACAATCTGGACAGAGAATCAGCAATATTTACATTTCCCGGGACATGCTTGATTTCATACTCATACTGCTGAAGCCGCCATGCATCGCCTAACGCTGAATTCTGGGTGGCAATATTTTACTACAATCTGGACTTAACAATCGTACTAAAGGCTTATTGTCCGTAAATAACGTAAACGTATTTCCAAACAAATACGCATGAAATCTTTCTACTGCCCAGACACATCCTAAAGCTTCGCGCTCAATTTGGGAATATCTTCTTTCGGTAGGTGAAAGAGATCGACTTACAAAGGCTATGGGTTTAGACATATCACCATCTCAACCTCGTACCCAGGGCCATTTGTTGGGGGCTGGGCCAGGATGGCGAATCAAAACAAAATGGGGGGAACAAATGGCCCTGGTGGAGGCTAGCTCAAAATGCGCAGTATATTGCGCATTTTGATAACTAGAACTCAGTCCTTTACACAATAATTATACCTAATTATTGCATAATTATGTTTTATTTCAAATATATTTCCCCGGGGCAAGACCAACCTGACATTGCTGACAATGCCAAAATACAAAACTATATATGTCGCTCACATTAAATTTTTTCTTTCGATGCGTTCGGAACGCACTTGAAAAGTCTAGTTACAATGATGTATTCCTTAAAGTAAAGCAGCTTATTATTCTTGAATCGCTGCTCCTTGGGCGAGATACAATTGCTATTTTGCCGACAGGATACGGGAAGTCAATTATTTTTCATTTGCTTCCCTTTCTGTTTGAACGTTACCATGGACCGGAGGCTGGAGAACGAATTGTGTTGGTCGTTGCCCCCCTGAACTCTATAATCTTCGACCAGCTAAAGGAATTGAACAAAAGGGGAATTAAGAGTGGAGTTTTGAAAGCTAAATGTGAGAAGAGAAGTCAAAAGTACGATGTTAAACTGGAAGAGCAAGACGAAGTCGAAGGTAATATTGTTGATGGTGACGATGTTGACAACGATATAAATGAATACTTTATTGAACAGGAGGGTGAATTGAGTTTAATACAAAGTGGTTCGTGTCGAATAGTTTTCACCCACCCTGAAGCATTCATTTCATGCAAAGAAGGCAGAAAATTATTGCGCAGCGATGTTTATCAACAACGGGTTGTTGCGTATGTTATCGACGAAGCCCACATCATGATCGAGTGGGGACATGATTTTAGAGTTGATTACAGCCGTCTTTGTGTCTTAGCATCCATATTCCCACATTCACCAGTAGTTGTCCTAACTGCAACAGCTCCTACCAAGCACATCAAAGCTATAAAAGACATTTTGGTAATAGGGAAATCCAAAACTGTCATTGGCGATCTAGATAGGCCCAACATATATCTAGAGAAGAAGAGAAGGAAGCCGGCTCGCCTAGGTGCTGAAAGCTACGAGTCAGTGCTTTTACCTTTTGCCATGGGGTTAAGAGATATGTTGGTCAATTATCCCCTAACCATTATTTATCTTCCATTAAAATGGTGTGGCTACGCTTATAAGTTTTTTCTTGAGGTGCTACGCAACAAATCCCATTACCCACCTGATGGTATCAAAAATTCTCAAACCAGCCTAATTGCCCAGTATCATGCACCCCAAACAGCATAAATGAAAGCTGAAATACTTAGGCAGTTGACAGGGGATTCCGGTCAGTCAGTCATTCGAGTAGTCTTTGCCACAGTTGCAATTGGTCTTGGGGTGAACATCCCAAATGTCAGACAAGTTGTCCATTGTGAAGTGCCAAGGACAATGGAGTCCTATTATCAGGAAATAGGTAGAGCAGGTCGGGATGGAAAACCTGCAAAAGCCATTCTGTATTTCAATGCCACCGATATTGCACCAAATAAACCAGGCATGACAGAAGAGATGCGCAACTTTTGTCTGGATGAAGACACTTGTATGCGCAAATGCATTCTCTCATATCTTGGTTCAACAATTTCAAATTCATATAGTGCAAACAACTGCTGCAGTAATTGTGAGGAGAACACAGATAGGACTTATTTATCAGCTACTAGCATATCACTAGTACATGATCCTTTAAGTGAGGAGAAGTGTCATCCTTCTGCTGTTCGAGTTACAACACATGAACAACGAGTGCAATTGCTTGTTAAATAGAAACAATATCGCCGGAAATTGGGCAGTAGTCGCTGCAAGTTTGGCAGTATTGATTTAAACACAGGTGTCACTTTGCAGTTACTTTCTGAAATTACTGCCAAATGTGAATATGTTTCAAGTGCAGAAGACATGTACAATTTGTTTCAGATCTGGGACATCACTGATGCCCATGCAATTTATGATATAATCCAACAAGTTCATAGTATTGAGTGATACTTATTATAATTATAATTATTAATAATGTATGTTGACTGCTTTTTAGATTTGACCATTCATCTACAATACAGTAAACAGTTGTAAGTTTTGATTAACTAGTGATTAGTAACACGTTATTATTTTTGGAGGGGAAATTTTGTTTTTTCTGATTTTTAAAAATGTATAAAAGATCCCCTTAGAAGATAGCTGGAATTTGATGACACATTCTGACTATCACCTGCTTGAATGAAATTATAAATTGAATAATTATCTGATGGTACATTTTAAACACATCATTCAATACTTTTAAAGGAATTGTATTACATGGTTATACTACAGTACATAAATGCTGCTGTATAAATTGCTATGAAACTGTGCTCTTCAACCACTGTTTCTTATTTGAAGTGGTCTGACTCAATTTCTAAACAAAATATTGAACATTTCCCCCATTGCATTGTTCTCTTCCACCTCCACAAATAGTACCTTGTTCTTTGTATAAATACTTTAGTTATTTACTGTATTATACTTTAAAATATCATTAATAGTTCATGAAGAAAATTCAAAAGAAATGAATGTTTAAACAGGTGTTGTAAATCGGATACAGCCTTGATTAATGAAACCTCAATATTGTATCTGATTTACAGCATATTAATTAGGACCGATCCATTGGCTCAAATTTGAGCTCTTTCCTTGTTTAAATAATTTGTTTTTGCTTTTTCTACGACTGCTAAACAAAGTATTCATGATATAAACTCATCGTAGTTTAAGTAAGATACAATACCTGTATGGGATTTACAATGGTTTGCCTTTGGCTCACCATTTGATTGTAAATCCCATACAGTTCGGCCACTCATATTGTATTCTTATTACTTGTAATGGACTTTATGAAATTACTGTGTTAAGTGTAAAGCCATTGTTTCGAAGCTTGCTAATATTTATAAACATGATCTGATGATTGTGATATATAAACTGAACATTCAAAATCGTTTAATTTGTAAATACCTGTAGTCAGTTAATTCTTGTGTTACTAATTCTGCATAAAGGCAGGAATGTGAAAATTTTATTTACTTAATATATGACATTGTATTTATGTACAAAATGGAAATACATTCCCACCTCTGCTTCTGTAGTTTGTTGTGTATTTCTGTAGCTGCTACAGAAATGTGAGAAGAATCTAGCGATAAAAGTCGCTTACAGTACTCTTGATTTATATTTGTTTGTTGGTATCGATTTGGGAGAAACATTCGTTATATTATGATTAAAGTCCATGAAAGCTAAATTATACTTTTTATTCACATTTTTCGACAAAAAATTTTCCTCGCACTTCAGTAGCAACTACAGTAATACACAACAAACTACACTGTACTACAGAAGCAGAAGTGGGAAGGTATTTCCATTTTGAATGTAGATTTTGGCCTAAAATGACCTCACAATTTGTTTAAAATAATTGACAGATAAATTTGAAATAAATGACAAATAGTTGCTTCAGATTACTTCAAATCCAACAAAAAAGGATCCCTATCTAAAGCCTCAGAGCTTGAAATTTTAAATTTTTGGCAGTATCCAAGTGGGGTACCAGGTTTCTGAATCTGGTATCCCTTCTTGAAATGTAGTATCCCACTTTTGAATACTAAACATCTCAACTTGCAATATCTCAGTAAAATTAACCATAACAGTTTGTGACAGTACCTACATTACGTTACATTATAAGATGTTACGCTCGACCATATACTGTAAGAAGTTACACTACATTATAAGACGTTACATTGTAAGACATTGCGTTACATTGTAAGATGTTATTTCAGATTCTGTGGTTGTGCGCTATCGAAATTTTTATTGTATCCCGTTAGGATACTGAAGTTAAGACTTCTAGTATAAAAACTAAAATCTAGTATCCCATGGATATCGGGATACTGCAAATTTCAAGCGCTGAGCCTTCATATATTTTTAAAACAAATGTATTGCGGGCTGTTATACCTTTGTTACACCAATTGGTGCACCTGTGGTGCACTTATGATTATTATTATACAACTGCATTAAAAACTGTCCAAATAACGCTAAAAATGAGTGCAAATATACAGTGATATTGGATAGTTAGTTATTTGCATGTTATAAATTTGGATTGTTAGCCAATCAAATTTATCACACGGGAGACTACTTCATGTATGCTTATTATTTTGTCTTGGTGCAAGTCACCTTTTTAGAGTTTTCTTTTTCCATAAAAATTTGTTGATCAGAGCAGTTGTATAATACATCTCTTATTAGATGTTTTGGTGTGTAGTATCGCTGTATATTTTTACTCGTTGTTTGTATTTTGATGAGCCCACAGGCACTCATAAAAATATACAGTGATACTACACACCAAAACATCTAATAAGATATATGGATTGATAACATTTTGAAGTACTGTACAAGTCATAACCCATCTGAAATGAAATGTTTAAAATGTGAAACTGTCATCATTTTATAATTTAGTATTTTGTTTCTATTAAATGTTACCTAGTCCAATTTGTCGCTTATGCATTTCCAGCCAATCGTACAATGCCTTCATGTCAATAGCAGATGTCAATGATATCGTTAAGTCCTTGAAACTGGAAAATGCTCGCCCTGGTATAGGTCTAAAAGGGCGAAGTTTTCTTAAGTCTGCCATCATTGACACTTCGTCTTCTTTGGCACTTTTTGTTGCATGTGCTGTGGATGACTTCTTTACTCCCGTACAGTTGTCAAATTGCTCCACTATATGATTGACGCCTGCTGCTGCTTTTGATGCTCGTGCGATACTTTGCTCCGTCTTATTTGCCCCCATACCTCGGACAACATCTTTGGTCTGCCTGTTACAAATCTCTTGTGCCAGGTCTGCCTCGATGTTTTTTCCCGCTCCTCCAGCCCAATTTACAAATCTTCCCCAAGATACTCGGTGAGCAAGTTTCTCGGACATCAATGCTTCCGTTTGCGCAATGGCAGTGAACATCTCCAAGGAGTACTTGGAAAACGTGCTTGCTGATTTGAAGTAAAGCATCAGCCGTTTCCGATTGATGTTACTCCTTATGCCATCACCTTCAGCAGTCGTGTCAATTAGCTGCATAAGGAACACAGTTAGCTCCATTATGTTAAGACCATAATATCTATGTAGGTATAAGAAAATATAATATAATATGCTGTAATTGAACACATCTGTATTGCATTATTAATGCAATTCACGACTTTGTGATTATAGTAATTGCAACAGGAATGAGGTATATGAAAGCTATTAGATGGGATTATCACAATTACCTTACTCTGTCAGGTGCTTGAATGTTGCAGTCACTCTCCTTTGATCGACAGGGTGCGGCGTAGCTGTGATCATGATGGATCGCGTTGACCATGGTCTCGTATGGTTTGGTATCAACATCATCATTCGAGTCGACCATCACAAAGTGATCCACGAAAGCCCCAATTACATCATCATAATAGCTCTTTTTTTCAGCTGTCGTTCTGAGGTTTTTTGGAGGAATGTGCCTTGTAGGATATGATGTTATATCATCCATTCCCCAAAACTCCATGGCAGCTTCTACCAGGTAGGCCTTCCCGACACTTAGGAGGAACTGCTCGCATCCCTCGTAAGAATCACTGACTTTCTTCGGCGTGACGTTCTTTCTCGCGTATTTTTCTCGGAAGAATTTCAGGGTGCCAACATCGCGAACTGAGGTGGATTGGTATAGCCTGTTATATACGTACTAAATAAAAAAATACAACAAATCTGAACAATTTGTATAATAAAAAGAGTAAAAATAAGTCATTTTTGTTAACGTTGTAAGGATCATGTACAACAGTATCAATGAAGATTTTTTTACTTGCAGAAAAGCCATTTTGGTGTGCCATAATTCACCAATGAAAGGGCTGCAGTGGTCAAAGCGATCTTTTGCTGTGTGTCCACCAGCTCTCAAATCTTTTGCTCCTGCAAATCTTACTCTCGTCATCTGATCTCCGCCAAATGGAACAGAAACGCCATTCATGTGGTCAGCTTTGTCATACTTCACGGAATGGGCACTCGGTTGGTCTGGTCGTGAATGCGTCATTGGCATTGTTGTTTCTGTACCATTAGACAGGGGATTCATATTACTGGTCGTAGCCGTGGGAACCTGCGCAATCCCAGCTTTAACGTAGACCTCTTCCAAGGCGTCTTCGTAAAAGCTGAGGATATCCACCACATCTGAATAGTTTTTCTCGTCTTTCATCTGCATAGGCATGGGGACGATCACTGATTTTTGCGACGTTTCCTTCAAATAGGAGTGGTGGATATGCTTCGGCACGACTTGTTTCAGGAAATGGAGGAATGCTATGACGTCCACGAATACTCTCGCTACTAACACCTTGAAATTTTCGCGTAGTTTGGTAGCTTCTTGGTCGCTCAGTAAAAAGAAACTGTTTGGTAGTGTTCTTATGTTCCTTTTGGGGGTCACGTCGGATAGTTTATCCGGTACTGGCACTCTTTCAAAGACCAAGTTTGACGCGAAGTAATGAACATCTTTGTTCTGGTTATTGCTTCGCATATCGTGTGCTTTAATTCTGAAATCCCAATTATCTCCCGTTCCTTGCATTTGCTTTCCTTGCTTTACGAGCTTTACTGCCTCGTCGTTAAAGTGGCCACCAACAATATCAAGTAGAGATAGTTTACTTCGATGCGAAAGCGTGAAACCAAGCTTTTGACACCGCTTTATGAGCTGCAAATGTGAAACAGAATATAGCAAAAATGAACTATGATACCAACTATAATAATTAGGCCCGACCAGGGAGTGGTAGATACTGATATACCCATATGTCTGTCTGTCTATCTGTCTGTCTGTCTTGTCTGTCTTGTCTGTCTTGTCTTGTCTTGTCTTGTCTTGTCTTGTCTTGTCTTGTCTTGTCTTGTCTTGTCTTGTCTTGTCTTGCCTTGCCTTGCCTTGCCTTGCCTTGCCTTGCCTTGCCTTGCCTTGCCTTGCCTTGCCTTGCCTTGCCTTGCCTTGCCTTGCCTTGCCTTGCCTTGCCTTGCCTTGCCTTGCCTTGCCTTGCCTTGCCTTGCCTTGCCTTGCCTTGCCTTGCCTTGCCTTGCCTTGCCTTGCCTTGCCTTGCCTTGCCTTGCCTTGCCTTGCCTTGCCTTGTTTGTTTGTTTGTTTGTTTGTTTGTTTGTTTGTTTGTTTGTTTGTTTGTTTGTTTGTTTGTTTGTTTGTTTGTTTGTAACATAATAAATTCTGGCGTACCTTTTTCTTTGCATTTCCCTCTGCCAAAAGTATGGTGTTTATTCTCTGAACTAAACTTAGTTCATTGTTCCGCTGCTGCATCAATATACTGTACACCAACCCGAGGCGAGGTATCACTGATTCGGATAGGCAATCTTCTTTCTGGGATACAACTGAAAGCATAACGTCGAGCAGCAATGGACATCGACTTTTCATTTCCTGGGTTAGGCTGGACCACTGAAATTTTGTCATCTCTTCATAACCTTTTAGTCGTAGAATGGATGGCGAGATTCTTCGGCATAGCCTATTACATTGACGCTCCAGTGCTGTTAGTAGGTGCTGCTTTACCACGAGCCTCAGTGATTCGGTTTTGTAAACCATCTCTCCTATCACTGATGGCAGCCGAGTTTTCACCGCTGATTCGAGTTGCTGAAGGTCTCGTTGATTTAAGGAGTTTCCAACCAAACCATCGACCTGTGCATACAGAATAAAATAGAAAAATGCATTATTTCATGATGTTAATATTGCGTAGCAACATTGCAAACTTATAAAATAGAAATTTATCAAGCAAGTTGCAGTTCAACAATACAGAATATTTAAGTTCCATAGATTTTCCAGCTTTAAAACTGAAACTGTTTTACTCTGAGGCTTTAGTAAATATAAGTGCACTATGATAAAATTGTAAGGCGTATTTCCCATTATCGCATTTCTTCTAATTAAACCCAAGAGGGTTTGTTAATTTTTGGCCATAAAAAAGAGATTTATTGGATGTAGGGGAATTAATAAAAGGAAGGGACTTATTTAAAGGAACAAGTAGTGTTGTATTAATATACAATTAATGGAGGTATTGCAGACGAGAAATATTTTTGGGGGGTTGGGGGTGGTGGGGGTTAATAAGGTGGTTTATATTCTAATTAGGGTTAGAGGAAATATGGTAGACGGCTTATTTATGGGGGAGGGGTATTTTTATAAGTTTACGATATAATGGTTATTATCTGAATTTTGATTTTCCCCGTGAATTTATGGCTACAATAAAAGCAATTTATACGAGAGATGTAGGAAACTAAGTATACTTCTTTCGGAAATGCACCCCCTGGATGGGGAAATCCACCCCCTGGTTTTGCCCCTGTGGTTCTGGATAGCCGAGTCAACACGAGGTCGACCTCGAGGCGACGAGGTCGACTGTTGTCACTCAGTATTTTAAGCCTTGATTTATATATCAAAAGGCAAACATCTAGTTGGGAAGGATACAAAAAAAGAAAAGGGATATATCGACAGTTATTGTAATTTAGTACAGGTGAAAGCATAGAAGATATGCTGGTGTGATTCATTTGAACTTACAGATGATGTACTGCAGTAATCTGATTGCAGTTCGACGCCGGTTGGAATCTTCTGTTTATCTTGTGGAAGTCTGATGATCTTATGTTTTGTAAGTACATTATATAATTCAATCCATAAAGAAAAATGAAAAGAACTTAATATTTAATCAATATTCGTAAATCAGTAGGAGAATCATCTTGTCGTGCACTTGATATCTTACGTCGACATTTCGTTCGACATTCGCAGATAAGATTATTTCTTTTAACCGGTAAAATCTTTGCATTTCCATGGACCACATGGACATTATCTGACATATTTGACATTTACATATGAAATAAAGATCGTTTTTTTATGTTTTATATGAATAAATATTCAATATACTTGCCCTTGTGTACGACGAACAATTTTCTTTGACAAGTTTTCTTGCATTTATAGAATACGGCTGGACAAGTTTCCCTTGACGACAAAAAAATAGTTGTATTTGTCTATATAAGTGCCATTATTATGAATTAAGCTTTATTGGATTCAAATTTCGACATCGACGATACAAACTGGCAGTGGATTTCGAAGTTGAGTGCGCAGTGACGTCCTGCGTAATTTATTGTTCATTTCTTGTCCAGTTTTTCTTGAAGGCCGTACACATGCACGAACAATTATTCCCTGCATGCTCAAAACTTGGCATCTCCAGCTTTTGAACAAGGCTCCTTGTCAAGGAAAAACTTGTCAAATTGTGTCGTACACACGAGTAAATAAAAAGTGTCAAAGAATTAAAATAAAACTTGTCAAAAGAATTAAAACTCGTCAAGAAAAACGTGTTCGTGTGTGTGGCCAGGTGAATTGTTTGGGGGTTTTTATTGCACAAAGTTTGTCTGTTGGTTGCTGCAGTTTTGCATATTACAGATGTTTTCTTTTTACTGAAATTGTCTTTGGGTACTTTTGTTTATTCATTATAAATCTATAGTAAACAGGCAGTTCGACAGTCTGTTTTCGTTTGTCTGCAAACAAGCAATTTTCCTGAGGTTTTATCTCAGTTGTAGCTGGTAATGTTTTATTAATTTTTTTATGGCTGTAAGTATAAGTGAAATTAACCTGTCTGTCAAACAAGTGTATACACTTGTATTTTAAAAATACAATTTTATTTATAAAAACCTCTTTGGCAAGGAAGTAAAATCATAGAGGGAAAATCTAATCATTGAAAGTGAAAGTAAAATATTGCCTATATTATATTTGCAAGTGAAGTGTCGAGTCGCTCTTCTAGACTTTGTCTACACATATTTTGTTGACTAGAAATATAAATGTCTTTGTCTTTTATGTAGTAAACCTGGGTATAGAAAAGTAGGCTTTTTTAGTTGCTTCGTTACATCACTGAATGTGCATGAACATGTATTATAAAATTGGAAAATAATATAATAGTCGCGCGAGTCGTCAAGTAATTATCTGACCGAAGACAAATTTTCTCATTTTATATAAACTGAGAAACACGTACCTGTGACTGTGTATGTGGTTCTGATAACTGAGTGTCATTTTCTAGCAACTTGCTTCTTTTCGAGTAGTTATAAATCTTCGTGCACTCCGAAAAATCGATGTATCTTTTTGTCGGGTTTTGGCTTTTCAAACTTAACGTTAGCTGCGCTTCGCCGACCATGGTATTAAATTTCTCCCAGCGTTGTAATTCGCTTTCGCATTTCCTGCAAACACATTTAGGAAGACAGTCATCTTTTGATATCTGGATAGACAGGAAATTTTCAATTTTCGTGGCCAAGTCTCTTCTTTCTCCAGATTTAGCGAAGATTTTAGTTCCTCCATGGCTTACTTCGTACGGCAGGGCGCATAGACGACATAAACTATCTGTATCAAGTTTTCTTCTCTTGTGCTTTGTTTCAGGAGTCTCACGAATCCATGTAATACCAACGTTTTCACTCATTTTACATTATGGAAAAGAAATGTTTGTTTAAATATCCCGCTACTTCGTCTTTGTTATTGTACGATCCTTTTAAACCTAACCTGCGAATTGGGGTTGGTTTCGGGCGGGAGGGATATTTGTTCAACCTGAGTTTATTATTATAATTTGATTTTAAAATAATAATAAAATGACGTAAACATCTAATTTATGCAATATGCTCTTGACCAATCAGAGGCTGAGATAGCCTAGCCTCCACCAGGGCCATTTGTTCCCGCCATTTTGTTTTTAGCCGCCATCTTGGCCCAGCCCCTACAAATAGCCCTGGGGACGAGGTTGATCACCATCTTTCTGTTTCTGCATTAATACTGCCCCTAGACCCACGGGACTTGCATCCGTAACAAGGTAAGTAGGACATCCCAATCTAAAACATGCCAATACGGGTTCACATGACAGTGCATTCTTCAAGCATTCAATTGCTTGCACTTGCTCATAAACACCTAAAATAAGTGGTTCAACAATTTTTGCATAATTGGGAATAAATTTCGCCAAATATCCACAAGTTCCTAAAACGACCGAAGTTCAGAAACGGCTTTGGTTTTCGCCGGATCAGATCTTATACCTTCTGCCGAAATAACATGACCTAAAACTACCATTTCGGGTAGACCAAACTGGCATTTCTTGGCATTAAGTTTCAGATTGCGTCCCCTACACCTCTCAAATACCTTACGTATTCTAACAATTAATTCTTCCATTGTATTTGCATGGATGATGACATCATCTACTGAGATTTCCACCCTGTCTAGTCCATACAATATTTCTTCCATCCATTTCTGAAATTGCTCACTTATATCACTTAAACCAAAAGGTGCATGTGAAAGCAACCCTTATGCTTGATAAAAGTTGTCAAATACCGAGATTCCGCCGCCAGTGTTAGCTGAAAGAACCCACTTCTGGCATCAATTTTTCCGAAATATTTTGAGCCACGTAAAGCATGCAAGGTATCCCCTACCTTAGGCAAAACATGCCGTTCTCTTACCATGGCTTTATTAACTTCACGCAAGTCGCAGCACACTCTTACTCCCCCTGATGTTTTTGGAACAACTACTAAATTCGAACCCACGGACTCCCAGCATCTTATCAATTTCTTGACCTGCAACCTTATCAATTTGACTTAAAGGGATACGTCGTAATATCTGACTTACTGCATGACTTAACGTTTGGGTCAACCTTTATTTTATGTCCAAAATTTGTTATTTTACCCAAACCATGAAATATATCATCTTATTTTTTTATCAGTCGTGAGCGGGCGGAATCCTAGGTAATGCTGCAATTTGCTTGGCTGCGTGAGCGGGCAGTTTTTTACGATATCTGACCACGGTCCGAAAGTGGTATTTTTTTACAATTAAGAATTTACTGTTGATCGATTTTCATAACTATTTCGCTTGACACTGCATGAGAAAATAGATTCAGACGAAAGGTGATAACGATGTGAATGAGTCATTTTATTATCCAAATGCTTCTGACAATTGTGAAAACAACAAATTTGTGGAAGAAAAGCCAGAAAAACTGTTTATACAAACAAAAATCAACGAGCGAAGACATGTCGACCTGACATTCAAGTTATAAATTGCTTAACGACGACATCCCGAAAACACTTTAAACATACATTGGAAACTATATTTCTAATCACTCGTTAAAATATATACAAATATAGATGACATACCACTACAGGACGTAAACCTTTTGAGAAAACTTCATCTGTTTTCCATATCTCAAACCCGACAAAACAACGTTAAAAAACAACGAAATAAAATGCCCCAAACTCACTGAAATCTCTTCCTGACATGCTGACTCTCGTCGTCTCGTGTGGTGTTGCTGGAGAAAACTTACAGATGGCTTATCACAAGCATTTTTGTCCTGATACTCGAACAATATAATGCACTTTCAGTATCCATGTTTATAATGTTTTCAAAGCGACCTTCCATTTCCAAGCGAACAGACGGCGAACAGCCATATAAAACCAACAAGCGACGAAAAACGATGAAAAATCATAGTTAACTAAACATTGGCAACACACGGACAGCGTTTTAGCTTTTCTTCGTAACTGTATGTTAAAGTTTAGACTGTTTCGCCGTCCACAAAAAAAGGTTATTACAAGCTTCGTGTCAACACCAGGAAGCTTGTTGTCATTGACTTAACTGAACTTTAGACTTGAATATCACGTGAATATAATTATTTTAATTACGCAACATAGTTATGATAAAAAAATAAATTTGCTATTTAACGTTTTTGGTCGGCGATCCGTATAGAAAAGTATTTTCCCTCGGTCTCAAAAATGTCCCTCGGCCTTAGGCCTCGGGCCGTTTTGGGGACCTCGGGCAAATAGAGAGCTTAAGCATATTAGGCGTTTTTGAGACACCGACGGTGACCGGAAGAACAGGAATACAATACAGAACTACTGAACCGCGTATTCTTTGAAAATACTTTTTTACCCAAAACAAAGGCTATGAATAATCACATATCTAAACTGTTAGCTCATAAGCTTAAATTCCATCTTTATATATATTTATATTGTAATGTAATGAAATTATCCCCCTTAAAATACAAGTTTTCTACTTTAAAAGCATGTCTATTGTAGTAAAACAACGATGACAGGCCTCAACGTTCTAGATGGTTCCCGTCGTCTCAAGAACGTGAAAATGCTCTCAATGACGTCTTGTGCAGAACGACGACGGCGTTCACTTTGCTCTTGGAATTTTAAATTGCTCATTATCATTGTTTTGAATGAAAAATGCTATTGAATTCAATCGCCGTCCGTGGCTCTAAAACGCCTGTATGCTTAAGCTCTCTAATATTTTTCTATACGGACCTCCCAGCCGGTAAATAACATATATGTATTCCTGAATTAATCTATCTATATTACTGTTCTTTATCTTTGGATTTCCAGCATCTGCTGACATAACTTGCTTAATAATTTCCAAGTCAAAACATTTCTTCCTTCCTTCCTTCCTTCCTTCCTTCCTTCCTTCCTTCCTTCCTTCCTTCCTTCCTTCCTTCCTTCCTTCCTTCCTTCCTTCCTTCCTTCCTTCCTTCCTTCCTTCCTTCCTTCCTTCCTTCCTTCCTTTCCTTCCTTCCTTCCTTCCTTCCTTCCTTTCCTTCCTTCCTTCCTTCCTTTCCTTCCTTCCTTCCTCCTTCCTTCCTTCCTTCCTTCCTTCCTTCCTTCCTTCCTTCCTTCCTTCCTTCCTTCCTTCCTTCCTTCCTTCCTTCCAAGAAGTGCTTCTCCTTGACCTTCAATAATATACACTTTAGGGTCATATCTGCACTTATATCGGCTTGGAAGTATTCCAGACAGTTTAGCGGGTCCTTCTGACCATATACGCGATAAACTTCTTATTTGTCAGTTTATGCACCTTGAACTGCTGACGGTAGAGTTGAGAGGAAATTATATTTTGTTCACGGCCTGTGTCGAGTACCATCTTTACTCTCCGCCCATTTAAGGTCATTTGAACAGAACTATCCTTACCATTCATGAAGAGAACATGTTCGCTCTCTTTTCCAGAGTCGGTTTCTTCTTCGTCAAACCACTCTCCCTGTTTTACAACGCGAATATTTCTATAGGATTGCTTCTTGGTTGAGGCTTCTCGTCGTATCACCTTTGAATTCTCTGGTTTTGACTTAGAGCGACAAACCCGAGCATAGTGACCGATCTTTTTACAGCTGTTACACTTCGAGTTAATTGCACGACACTCAGTAGACTTATGATATGAAAAACATGAGAAAATTTTATGATATGAACCCACGCATCTATAGCAAGAGAGTTTTTTCCTACCACCATGGCGATCTTCTTTCAGTCTATCGACGTTAAGGAGATCATCTTTCCTGCCAAGACCAGTAAGTAAACGAGTTTCTTGAACCGCGTTCTCATTGTATCTTGCTATTCTGTTTGTTTTAGCAAGATCTAAATTATCTTGTGTTAGCAAACGTTCCTTCAAATGCTTAGAATAGCATTTCACAACTATTTGTTCTCGTATCATCTCATCCTCTAAACCTTGGAACTCACACGTTTGCGACAGTTCTCTCGGAGCGGTGAGATATACATCGATAGATTCGTCAATGTTCTGCTTTCTGCTACGGAACTTATATCATTCAGCTACTACATTTCGTTTAGGAAACGCCTTTTCTGCTGCCTTTTACGTCTCCTTTGTTCCCGACAAGGTCTCAAAAATTATTTTCACGGAAGGACCAAGACAATGCAGCATTGTAGCCAGTTGAACATCTTCTGACTTCTTCTCTAACTGTGTGGTAACAGAATAGATGTGAAAGGAATTTATCCACGTTTTCCACTCAGAATACTTATCAGTTGCAGTGTTTTGATGAATATGCTAGCCCGGATATGAGATGTGTAATATGTTCGGTTATGTAAATGTTCTCCCCTTGGGAACTCAGAAATTTTTTTTCAGTAAAATAGCTCAAAGAACATTTACACTCAGTTGCAGTGATATTGAACGGTCTGTGTGGTGGCAGCAAGCTTTCTGCCATCGTCGCCAAATTATCTTCGTCACCAATGTAGTGGAGTCAACACGTGGAGTTAGAATCTTTTATTCAAAATATCTTGTCTATATATACATTTAGGCGTACATAAATTAACATAATAATATCTAATTATCTACATGGTATTTCCAGTACTACACTACAATAGCGCCCCGTCGTGATGACGTCTGGATTGATGATTGTCCGCTTTTACCCACAATTCTTGCAGTCCGAACAATAGATAATGGCTCATTTGCAATAATTTGAAAGTCAATTTTGGTTTGTTTGTCCGCTTTTTGTGCTATTAATAGCCGCTCGACGGTACGCTATTACATTACACTCAGAAACTGCATATACTAATTGGTTATTAGGAATGTTTATAGACAAACGAGATTTTTTGCTAGCAAACCAGGCTAGCTCGCCTGAGGTACACTTGAATGAATAAAATACTCGATTACTCTCGTACTATTATGAAAAATAACTTATTTAGTTTGATAGTTTTTTGTGTTATTTGTAGAATATGGTGCTTCTTATTCTGCGCTACGGTTGCGAGATTATTTCATGGTTGCACTCATCGGTGGTGGTTTTGGATATACTTTAGTTCATCTTGTAAAGGTAATGTTTGTTTTAAGAACAACTACAAGCTGTTGTAAGCAGTTAAGCTCAGTAAATAGTAATAATTAATTAATAATGATTTATATATATTACGCATTCTTCTTGACGTGATGATGAAATGCGCATAACTGTGTACAACAGAATAGGTAAATACGTGTATGTGAGGAGTAGGGGCGGCGCGCTAAGGTATTAAAGGTATTAGTCTAATACCTTTTTTCTCCAGATTGAAATGAATTGTAAAATAATATAATTATTCCAAGAACAGACAAGGATGGAAGAAAACAACATCTTTGTTTTTGATTGTTTGATTTCAATTCCGCAGTACCGTACCGTCCTCGCTGATGCGCGCAACAACCTTAGCGACTTTAGCGACAAGTGTTTGAAAGGCTTAGACCTCAAGGTATTAGAATCTCAAAACTAATACCTTGGCTTGACAAGAAACGCGGATTTTCGGTGTTAAATTTCACCACAGGTGGTACAATATTTATATTTTAAAGTCAGACGCTTTACTATTTCGATTTAAAACTGCTTTTATTTCGCAGCGAGAAGTCTGCAATTCTTTCCACTTCATTACATTAACAATAAATAACATCTCAATATATAAATCATCCATGTAGTATCGGCTGTATCGCCTATTTCACAAGGAAAAGCTCCCAACACTGGAGTTCAACACTTCAATAATATGGAAACAAAGAGCAATTATTTATAACAATTTTGAAGCTTTGATATGGTGACTAGAATTTATCTGACGAAAGGAAAACCTTCTTGAATCCATATTTAACAAAAAAAAGGCATCAGTCCTCCTTCAAAGGTAAGAACGATGCGAATATTTGTATATCTAACAACGCAATCCTACAAGGTATTAGTTTTGCGATTCTAATACCTTGGCCGCCTGCGTTCGCCAAACCAGGCAGACGTTGCGCTGATCATATATATTGTCGGCGCATCACGCAAGCTACTGTATTCACACGTGCAGCGCATCAGTATCGCTAAGATGGCGTTGCGGTGGCGAGGCGTGTGGCCATCGCTGGGATGTTTCAAAACTTTTTTCTTTACTATCGAGTCACAACTGTAAAGTGTAAACTTAAAAACTAAGTAAGAGAACAGTGAGCAAGTTTGTTATACATTGCCATTATGTTTCTGAGTTGTGCCTGGTTTGTATTTCCAACAATCCCACAATTTTAAAAACGAAATATCTTTAAAGTAGACTTACCGTTTGCCGTTTGAATATAAGGAATGTACCGCTACAATATTATTAGTCACATCTAGTCTCAGACAGATATAATTCAATGGATGTTTCCGTTAATTTGGTCGTGAAGTCATCGAACTGCGTAAAATGCTTAGCATTTAGATCTTCATCTCGCTTGATTTTTTCAAAGAATATCTTCTGTAGAATGCTGAAAATAGCATTTCAGAGCCTCCTAATACCAAAACATTTACGCTCCGCGCCGCCCCTGGACTGAGGAGTCTAAAAATGTTAAAGTCCTTATTTCAAAATCTATGGAACAATCGGCGACGACAATCACAAGGATTGTTCGTCCTTTGTTAGTCTTGTGAGACAAATTGACACTGGCCTGAAGTCTGGTTACAAGGAGACCGAAGTAGTTGAAGCAGTTATGCGTGCTGTAAGTCCCAGTTTGAAATTGCGTTCTTATCTGGAAATGATAAATGACTTGCCCCTGTCTCGTTTAAAGTAAATCTTAGGAGCTCATTTCAAGCAAAAAATCTGGTACAGAACTTTACCAGGAACTTGCACAATTGTGTCAAGGTCACAAGGAAAATGCTCAAGATTTTCTGATTAGAGCTATGAACTTACGCCAACAAGTTATTTTTGCATCACAAGCAATGGATAGCACATAGTGACAGGCAAGAAAAGCCCACAGATCAACCAGATCGGAACCCACACAAATAACCCAGAATTTGTCCAAGAACTCCAAAGTCTAAATATCGAAACAAAGACAACCACCAATCACGTTAAAGATACCAAACCAAACAACCTTGTTGCAGCCTTGGAGGCTGTACAGTCTGACCTGGCATCATTAAAGGAAGCGTTCAATCAGTCCCAAATATCTGGAAAAGAAGCTAGCAAAGAAGATCTGCAAAATCTGCCTAAAAGAAAGAGTACCTTATGCAGCTCATGCAAGGAGTCAGGTGAGGGGAAATGTGATCATTGTTTTTAATGTGGCTGAAGGGAACATTTTTCAAGAGGGTGCAAAAAGATTCAGGGAAACGACAAGAGGCTGCACCCAGGGGGAAGGGTGTAGCCAACCAACCTGTATTGTCCCATACCTGTTTTTTGAAAAAGTAAAGAGAGAGACACACTATTCAAACAGTGCAGTAAATGTAAAATTTTTCGATACTGCTCTCAAACATGTCAACACAGACATTGGGGCCAAGAACTTTGCTATTTGAATGAACAGAATAGTAGAAAGAACCAAGTAAATGAAGGTACATACACATGTCATTTATCCCCCCGGGAAGGTGCAACTGTAGTCCATCTAGTGGGAAACAAGTGTACTGTAAAATGTTCATTGAATGGGGTAATAACTACTGCTCTTTGGGATACTGGAGCACAAGTATCAATAGTCTATCATGATTGGGTCCTTAACAACTTGCCAGAGGCTGAAGTTCGTACTGTTGAGACACTTCTTGGGGTAACTGAGCTGGATTTAAAAGCAGCTAATGGGACTGCTCTCCCTTATAATGGGTAGATCAAAGCTGACTTTAAGCTGATGGAAACAAATCATGGCTATGGGATTAAAGTACCTTTTCTGGTTTCAAGGGATGCCCTAGACTTACCTATTATTGGGTATAACGTTATTGAAGAAATCACTGAAACTCAGCCAGTGGCATTTCTACTGACCAACAACCACTATACCTGGATGTTCTTACCTCGAGTCTAGTTGGGGTGGAGAGAGTGAAAGTAGAAGCTATAGACTTTATTAAGCCAGAAAAACGCAGTGAACTGTCTGTCCTCAAGACCACCAAAAGGGACACAGTAATTCCACCGGGTCATTCGATTCGCATCTCCTGCCATGTCAATGTTGGCCCTGTTGGAAAGAGAATACCAGTGTTGTTTGAACCAAACCCATAGTGCCCTTGGCCCGATGGTCTTTGAGATTCCAAGCGCTTCACGAGTCAATATTCAGGTTAATAACCCTACCAAGCATTCAATTACCTTCAGGAAGAGAACAGTAGTAGAAAGACTACAGCTAGTAAGATCAGTAAATCCTTTTGAAGTGAAACAAGTGAACATTTCTGATGAAAACGAGGAAACGTGCGAGAATCTCAAGGTTGAAAATGAAGTGTACGTTGCTAGTATGGTGACAAGTAAAGAAAGTAATGAGGATGATGGTCTAACAATTAGATATGACCTGATGTTAGTCTCGAAGGACTCTCTGTTGAACAAAAGCGCGTAGTTCAAAAGATGCTTACAGGAGGAAGCTGAATCATTCTCAAAGGCAGAGTAAATTGGGAATGCTGAAGGGCTGCAAATGAATATTAATCTCACTGATACAACTCCTGTACAGAAGAACTATATAGCTGTACCTCGATCTCTTTATCCCAGAGGTTAAACAATATGTCGAAGATATGCTTAATATAGAGGATGTGCAAAGGTCACGTTCAGCCTATTCTTCACCAGTTGTCTGTGTACGAAAAAAAGATGGAACATTTCGGTTGTGTGTCGATTATAGGCAACTAAACCAAAAGCCACCTCCTGATCGACATCCCCTGCCTAGAGTTCAAGCTACCTTGAAAAGTCTTGGTGGTAACAACTGGTTTTCGTTGCTTGACCAAGGAAATGCATATCACCAAGGCTACATTAGTCCCGAGAGTAGGCACTAAACAGCATTTATCACTCCATGGGGATTATTTGAATGCGTCCGTATCCCATTTGGTCTTATGAATGCACCTGAAGAATTTCAGCGGTTTATGGAACATTGTCTAGAGGGTCTCAGAGATGATATTTGCATCCCATATGTTGATGATGTAATTGTCTTCAGCAAAACATTTGAAGAGCATGTAGATCATGTTCGTCAAGTACTACAGCGACTTCGGGCTAAAGGAGTAAAACTTAAACCAAAAAAATGCAAGCTTTTCAAAAAAGAATTTCACTATCTCGGACAGATTGTCTCATCAGAAGGGTACCGACTGGATCCTGCAAAGGTCAATGCAGTGACAACCTTAAAGGACTCCACACCAGCGGCAGTAGGAGAAGTAAGAAAGCTTCTTGGACTCCTTGGGTATTATCTGAACTACATCCCAAAGTTTGCACGAATTTCACGACCACTGTTTGACTTGTTACAAGCTCTCCCTACAGATGAGGCCAAAACTACTCGCATGACCTGTAAAGCCAAGAACTGTGAGCCCTCCAATCGTGGGATATCCAGACTACAACCAACCATTCGTGCTGCATACAGATGCATCGCAAGAAGGATTAGGAGCCGTTTTATACCAGAAACAAAGTAGTAAGATGCGTGTGATGGGATATGGTTCCAGATCACTCAGCCCTGCAGAAAAAAAGTATCATTCTTGGAAACTGGAGGTCCTAGCACTGAAGTGGGCGGCCTGCGAACATTTTCGTGATTACCTTTACTACGCTCCCCATTTTACCGTCTACACCCACAACAACCCACTTACTTATGTGTTGACAACAGCCAAATTAAATGCTACAGGTCATCGCTGGGTTCCTGAGCTTGCTGATTTTACTTGAATATCAGGTATAGACCAGGACACTCTAACGGAGATGCGGATGCGCTCTCGCAGATGCCACTGGATTGCATCGCTTACATGGGAGAGTGTACTGAAGATATACCTCTTGACCACATCAAAGTAACTATTGATGGAGTTGGGGCACAGTATCACGGCGACACCATTTGGATTTCGGCACTAACGCACGACGCAGACCTTGTGGAAATTGACGAAGAGTTTCTCGTGGAAGATCAACCCGCCATTAGTAACGACACAAATCTACAGGCCCAGAAGCAAGATCAAATATTTGGTAGAGTATTGGATTTTAAGTCAGAGGGACAACGCCCATCCCTTCAAGACACTAAGCAAGAACTACCTGGTAAAGGCACTGTTGCGACAATGGCACAAGCTCAAGGTTGGAAAAGACGGTTTACTACGTCGAGAAAGCGGCCCTTACAAACAGCTGGTATTACCAAGAAAGTTTCACTCTACAATCTTCAACGAACTCCATCACGAGATAGGACATTTGGGAGAAATTAGGGTGGTGCAGTTAGCTAGAGAACGTTTCTACTGGCCCAATATGGAAAAGGACATCACTCACTTTGTAACCAACATTTGTGGATGTCTGAACGGTTTAATAGGACATTGTTGTTAATGCTACGAACTTTTCCAGAAGAAAGAAAATGCAAGTGGAAGGACTCAGTGAATAAGGTAGTGCATGCATGCATATAATTGTACCCTTAACGATGCCACCCGGTTTTCACCTTCTTCTTGCTGTTTGGTCGGTCACCACGCTTACCAGTTGACCTGCTATTTTGAACATCACCTTATGTGGCGAAAGGAAACCATACGGAATACGTAGAAAGATGGAAAGACGCCATGAGAAAGGCCTACGCGAAAACTATAAATAACTGTAGTAAGTCTGCAGCTATGGGGAAGAAGCACTACGACCACAAAGTTCGTTTTACAGAGTTGTAACCAGGAGATCGAGTACAAGTACGCAACCTATCTGAACGTGGGGGATCTGGAAAACTCAGGTCGTGCTGGGAAAACCAAATACAGGTGGTAGTGGAGCAAAAAGGAGAGTTTCCCATTTTTTAAGTTAAACCAGAAGCACATGGTATTGGCAAGTCTCGAGTACTCCACAGGAATCATCTTCTCCCTTGTGACGTTTTATCACCAGACACTCCTGTCAGACCCATGGTGCAAGAGCGGCGAAGGAAAGAAAAACGCGTGGTACAGAACGATAACCGACAGGCGATAACCAATGACTGCGAAAGCAGTGACGAACTAGTATTTCAAGGACAGAGATCGCGATGACCCATCCCACAATGGGTAAGTGGGCCCAATTTTGAAGGAGAAGAAGAAGTAACAGCGACAGAGGAGCATGAATCACATCCCTGTGAACTCGTCCAAGAGAATGTCGGAGAAACTGTTCCGGATCCACCTACAGCAACCCCAGTGATACAACCAACCATAGAACCTAACGAAGAGCATATTGAAGCAACGGACGGAGATGTACCACGACGTCCCCAGCACGAGACCGCCCTCCTCCTAATATGTTGAACTATGTATGGTTCACTGGGTAATCCAACAGAGTTTCAATCCTACGCGTCAAGTGTCCAGGCTAAACTAAAACTAAACTAAACTAACCTTATTTATACTGGATTAACTCTATCAGTTATATCTAAACTGTTATCCTCAGAGGTCCAGTAAGGGCCCACCCTCATTGGTCCAGTGTTACTACAGACATCAAATGGTAGCGTTTTCATCCAGTCAAGGATTCTCTGGCCTCAACCACAGTTTTGGACGACAACCGCGTGCTTTTGCCACCCAAGTAATATATACTATGGACCACCATTTATGGCTTACTAGACAGATAAATAAAGTTTATCTTCAACGTTATCGCATTCCCCAAGATATCTCGATGTTAGTTCATTTCCATGTTTATGCCACGTTATTTTTAGCCTCAATTGCTCTATGTTGAAATTATGTACTGCAAACTTCAAAATTAAAGCTGTACATTAACTCGACTGTGAAATACGTGTAACCTAACAACTATGGAGGATTTCCGAACCTTTAAGATCAAGTTTTTACACAAATTGGCCTAAACTTTATTGCTGCCGGGTTAACGGAAATCAAGATGTCACATTTGCAATCCCTTTCGATCTCGCTTTAATTTTGACCGTCCGTACTTCTGTGCAGGTTTCTAGTACCTCTTTTATGTTCTTATGTAATATAAAATCGTCTGTTTGTTTGCTTGTTTGTTTGTTTGTTTGTTTGTTTGTTTGTTTGTTTGTTTGTTTGTTTGTTTGTTTGTTTGTTTGTTTGTTTGTTTGTTTGTTTGTTTGTTTGTCTTTCTGTCTGTCTGTCTGTCTGTCTGTCTGTCTGTCTGTCTGTCTGTCTGTCTGTCTGTCTGTCTGTCTGTCTGTCTGTCTGTCTGTCTGTCTGTCTGTCTGTCTGTCTGTCGCCATGCAGGATATCTCACAAAATACTGCACAGATTTTCATGAAAGTTTGTGGAAAGACTGAAGGACCAAGGAACAACCCATTCAATTTTGGTTGCATTTGGTTGAAATTTGGATGAGAAATTAATAAAAATCTGACCACAAGATTTTCCGTGTGAGAAGAAATGCTTGACTGTGCTCATTATCCTTATTTTGTGCAAACCTTTTGGCATAGGTCTCGTGAGCTAGCGTGGTTAGCGGAATGGCTCGTTTTCTTTTTACTCGGACTACCTGTGTTAGCCGAGTCTAGGTTTCGGTGGCTTTCCTGTATTTTTCTTGGTTCTTTCGGTGCTTTTCCTGTATTTAATTGCAATTATTGCATCATCCCGTTGTGGCTCATATTTCATGCGCCATTTTCTCTGGTCGCTATTGCTCGATCGAGTTAGTCGTTGACGTGGTTTGAAACATGTAGAAGATCACAAGTGACTTACTTGACACTGTTATTGATCATTCATGTGGCTGACAACTGTGTTAATATTAAATATGCTCACTACGCTTACAACTGCATACATTGGTGGCGGTATTCTACGCTAATAGATGCTGAGCTATTTATACTTCGATCTGGGTTATATTCCGCCGTCTCGATCAAGACAACTGATTATAAACGATTTATACGTGGATTATGTATTGTTGTGTTACTTACTTACTTACTTACTTCAACTTTATTTAAAAACACGGTACTATTTCACCTAATTACATGCATGGTGATCTTCCAAAAGGCCGTGTGTTCACACCAGTAGTTACAAATATAAAAGTATGTACAAGTCTACTATATGTAATACAATAAATACAAAACAACAAAGGAATAAATAGAAAAGAACAACTATATACTATTATTTACACAATAACTTCTTAATCTACTTTTAAAAATTGAAAGTGACGATGAACTCTTGACTTCATCGGATAAATTATTCCAAACCACTGAGCCTCTGTAACCAAACGTCCTTTTCAGATAATTTGTACTGGGTTTAGGTGGAACGAAATCATGTTCAGCCTGCCTAGTATTGTAGTCATGTTGTTGATTTGTTCTCTTAAATAATTTTCCTAATTGGCTTGGTACTTGATTATGACTCACTTTATACATTAATATGGAGAGTTGTTGATCCCTCCTTGTTTCTAAATTGATTAGTTTTAATTTATTTAAGCATTCAACAGAAGAGATGTCATAAGTATCTCTTGTAATGATGCGCCAAATAAAGTTACGCCAAATAAACTCGATGTGATTCAACTTGAACGCCGTGAAGTTAGCTGCCAGATCGCCGCTGCACCAACGTTTTGCCGGTCTTGTAGCTCGTTCAATCCAGCTTTTTCGCTAACGGCTGGCGAACGGGCAGCTAACTTAACGGGGTTCTCTAATGATCGCTTGAATCTACAGAATCTAGCACTGTAGATTGCACTGTAGATTGTTTTGTACTTTTTAACAAACGCTTAATATGTGCACGCTGTTTCGTGCATAGGCTATGCCAAGCTGCATTGCTATGAGTAGCCCGACTGGACGCCTAAGCAGGCGTCTTGTTAAGTATAGTTTAGTTACCGAACCCGAGGTAACTAACGTTCGTTATCACAGAGGTTGTCTAAAAAACACTTCGGTCGCCATGGTAAAGCCTTTATCACATTTGTGACCATTGATTAAAGCTTATTTTCCCAACCACGCATAAATCAAGTTAATTTCCCTGGGCTAGTATCCACGCATAAATCAAGTTAATTGCCCCGGGCTAATATATATTAGCCCGGGGTAATTAACTTGATTTATGCGTGGTTGGGAGTAACTATTATAAGTAAACAACCGTGGTACATCAAAGAAAACCGAGGTGACCGTGAACTAAATAAGAGTTAATTACTGAGGAGGTGACTTCGAGGTAATTAACTGATTTAGTTTATTCGTGATACAGACGATATTTGTCATTATTTACAACAAAAATAGTATTCTAGACGTAGTTTTAAAGCGATCTAGTAGGTCATTTAATATGCAAGGTCAATAACCTATATATTAACCGCGGCACATGACCCAACATCAAAGATAATTTATGCATGAATAATGAAGGCTGTTGTCAACACATAAGTAAGTGGGTTGTTGTCGGTGTAGACGGTAAAATGGGGAGCGTGGTAAAGGTAATCACAAAAATGTTCGCAGGCCGCCCACGTCAGTGCTAGGAACTCCAGTTTCCAAGAATGATAATTTTTTTCTGGAGGGCTGAGTGATCTGGAACCATATCCCATCACACGCATCTTACTACTTTGCTTCTGGTATAAAACGGCTCCTAATCCTTCTTGCGATGCATCTGCATGCAGCACGAATGGTTGGTTGTAGTCTGGATACCCCAGGATTGGAGGGCTCACTGTTCTTGCCTTTACAGGTCTTGCGAGTAGTTTTGGCCTCATCTGTAGGGAGAGCTTATAACAAGTCAAACAGTGGTCGTGAAATTCGTGCAAACTTTGGGATGTACCTCCGATAATACCCAAGAAGCTTTCTTACTTCTTCTACTGCTGCTTGTATGGAGTCCTTTAAGGTTGTCACTGCACTGGCCTTTGCAGGATCCAGTCGATACCCTTCTTTGGACAACCTTGCATTTTTTTGGTTTAAGTTTTACTCCTTTAGCCCGATGAATAAAAACGCCTGAGTGCCCTCTTGTTCCATATGCGTATTGTTACCCGCGATTAGCATTTAAATAATAGACCTAGAATGCAGGCTCCTATTTCTTGTCAGTAGAAAAAGTGACTCTTCTACGTATAGGTTAGTTACCGAACCCAAGGTAACTACGTCAGTTATTTTCCGAGGCCCGAAGGGCCGATGTAAATAACTTACGTAGTTACCGAGGTTGAGGTAACTAACCTACTTAGTTCAAGATCACCGAGGTTGCCTGAAAACTGAGATACTGAGTTCGTTACCACAGAGTTTGTCTAAAAAAAACACTTCAGTCGCGATGATAAATCCTTTATCACATTCGTGAGCATTGATTAACGCTTATTTTCCCAACCACGCATAAATCAAGTTGATTACCCTGGGCTAATATATATTACCGCGGTACATCAAAGAAAACCGAGGTGATCGTGAACTAAAGAGAGTAAAAATGGCCGGTTTATAAGGGCAAAGAGAGCTCGCTCTAGGATTTTCGATAGTTTTTAACACGGTAGAAGTTGGTGACCATGTGGAGTGGACGATGGATTTCTATATCTTATATAGTTTTTGAAAGGACAAAAAGCTGCGCTGAAGTGACTCTCTTTCCAACCAATACAAAATTCAAAATGGCCGATTTATATGGGCAATATTGAATTTCAACTGGACCCTTGTCGTGTAACAGCCCGCATTCTAGGTCTAAGGGACATGCTTTGTGGACCATGAGTAGTTAACGGTGTTAATTGTTATTGTAGACTTACATTCTGCCATATTTTGTGGAACAAACGTGTGAGAACGAGCAGAAAATTGATCAACTGCAGTCTTCAGTTAGTGAATTAAAAGAGAACTTGAGTCAGACAGGTAAGACAATAGAGCACGTTATTTTAGTGCATGTTGTTGTTATTGCTGATATTGCCGTTGTTGTTGTGGTGGCAGGGGTGTTAGTGGTGGCAGGAGTGGTATTTGTGGCCGCATGGGGTGGTTGGGTGGCGGTGGCGGCAGGTGTGTCGATGGTGGCAGCATGAGTGCATGGTGACGGTGGTGGGTGTTGGTGGTATTGGCAGCAGGGGGTGGTTGGGTGGTTGTGGTGGCAGCATGGATTATGGTGATTTTTCCGATATATAACTTGTAGAAATTTGTTGCAATGTCACACGTCAAAAATCACTGTGCAAATTTTGTTTACATTTACAAATTTTGTGTTTCCTTTTTTTGTGACGCAAGTTACAGTATAACTGTGTCTTTTTTTGTTTACATCTATTTTTTTTCTTCGAGATAATTGTCATAAATATTGTGACATTTTCTATTCTATCGTTTTTAGTGTGTGGAATACAAAATACATTAGATTCTGTTCAGGTAATAACAAATCATAAATATTTACTGGGTGAAACTTTTTATGATGCATAGCATTGACGGCTATTAGAAGGTGTTTACACGATCCCTCTTCGCCGGGCTAGCCCTAGAAAGAGGGCTGGAATTTACCTCGTGTTTACATGGGCTTTTTTGGTAGGGCAAGCTCTAGAACACGCACTGGATTTTAACTCGCGTTGGCTTGTTTACCGACTTGTGCAGCTTTCTTCGAAGCCCGAAATCATGTTTGAATTTGTAACAAACCAAAGTGCCAACGCAGCGAAATTTCACCCCAGTTTTTTATGATTGCATTTGAAAGAACACTTAAAATGACACATTAACATCTTTCATAGAATTTCGTTTCCTTGCTTCATCCTTGAGATATTCAGGTTTGTTTGATATGCAAATGTCATACTTATGATATAATGACTTTGTAAAATATTTGGACCATCCTAAAATTGACGCTCTTTCAAAAAGTCATTATGCAATGTGATGTCATAAGTATGACATTTGCATATCAAACAAAGCTGAATATCTCAAGTATGAAGCAAGGAAACGAAATTCTACGAAAGATGTTAATTTGTCATTTTAAGTGTTCTTTCAAATGCAATCATAAAAAAAACTGGGGTGAAATTTCTAACAAGCACATGAACAAACACAACTTGCAAAATAAGAAGTTGACCGAAAAATATTAGTCAGAAGCAAAAAAGCAAACTTTATTGCGTGTACTGAGCTTCGATTTCCTCTATAGGGCCAGCCCTCTTAACTTGGGGAATTTTTACCCTTCGGGTTGTCAATAGCGAGATCTCCCTTAGGAGAGCTGAAGGCCATCTTGTCATGTAAACGCAAAGCAATTTTTACAAGGAATTACGCTGAGATGCAATACGGCAAAAAGGGCAAGTCCTACCAAGAGGGTTGGCCCTCCTCGATATAAACACCCCCTTAAGCAGGTTTCCACGTGCAATTGTTTTCGCGCGAGGCGACATTTCTATAGACACTTCCCGAATTTGATTAAATGAGCATGAACAACGGGTTAAAATCGACGTTGGATATGAAGTATAACAGTAAATGAATCACGATTTCATTGCTACATTTCAGTACGACTCGCGTATATCTTAACACGTTATTCCTGTATTGATGCGCGTATGCTATACGTGTAGACTACGCGTATGACACGCGTATGATACGTTTATACATGCTACGCGCATGCTAGGAATTTGCTGGGCGGGACTGTATGGCACGTCTAGATAGATAGATAGATAGATAGATAACTTTATTTAAACACGCTTACAACGTCAACAAAAGCTGATTTCCACGATGGGCGTGTTCCACTGACCCATATATAACAGTTATACAACCGACCACTCACATGTAACGGTTATATAACGATCATACATGGGTCAGTGGAGTGCACACTAAGTAAAGAAAATTTATAAGCTATAGTACAAAGTAAGTAGTGGGTGTGCTCCACTGACCTATATATATAACAGTTTCAAACAGACCTTTCATAGTTATACATAGGTCAGTGGAGTGCACACCAAGTACAGAATAGATAATTTATATGCTATACTGAGTATAGTAAAAAGTAAGTAACTGGTGTGCACCACTAACCTACACATAACAGTTTTAAACATTCACAGTTATATATAGGTCAGTGGAGTGCACACCAAGTAAAGAACAAGATAATTTATAATTTACTATATATAGTAAATTTAAAGGCTATTTAGAAGTGTCAATATTTACATGGTCATTATATTTACATAAAGCTTATTCAAAGGTATGAGTAGCGATTTTATGTTTGAAGTATGACAGGGTCTTGCTCTCCCTAATTTCTGTGGGCAAAGAGTTCCACATAGATGCCCCATCATATATAAAACTCTTTTTCATATTATTCGTACGTGGTTTTGGCAAACAAACAGCATTTGAAGTATTACGAAGATTGTAATCTGTTTTTTCTTTCTTATAAGTAAAATGTTTTGCTAGACTCTTTGGTCCCATGTTATTCAAAACTTTGAACATGATTTTAGCTTTTGATTTTTTTCTTTGCATTTGAAGAGGCTGCCACCTTAGTGCATTTAATGCAATTTTGTGGTCTACATCATTGCTCATATTTCCTATAATTCTAGCTGCTCTGTTATGGAGCTTCTGTAAACGCGTTGATTGAGTCGCACCAAATACATCCCATACTTCACAGCAATAGTTGAAATATGGTTGAACAAGGGCATTGTAGATGGCAAGAAGAGTGTCTCTGTCAACAAATTCTCTTACATGTCGGAGAGCACCTAACCCTGATGTGATTTTCTTACAGATATGCCCAGTATTATTTTCCCATGTCAAATGCTGGTCAACAGTTACTCCTAGAGTTTTGCTTTCAAATACTTGTTTAATCGAGTTATTTTCTATACTGACATTTGGTTGTGAGACATTTCTTATCATTTGTTTTGAGCCAATTAACATAAATTCAGTTTTTGCTACATTCAGACTAAGTTTGTTAGCTATTAACCATTTCCTTAGATTCTCTAAGTCAGAATTCATTGCACTCTCGACATCATTTATCGTCTCACCAGAGGCTGTTAAGTTTGTGTCATCAGCAAATAATCGTGGCTTAGTTTCGTTTAGGCATTCAGCTAAATCGTTTATGTATAATAAAAAGAATAGTGGCCCCAAGATCGAGCCCTGGGGAACACCACATTTAATTTTCCGTCCTGATGAAACAATGCCATTAATTTGACATTTTTGGCTACGTTCTTCTAAATAAGATTTTAATAGGGAAAGTGCTTTCCCTTTGATTCCATATGCTATTTGTCTGCCAGGCATTTGCTAAACGTTTACTAGGCGCCGCGTATGATTGACACACACTGTTATTTTAAAGTAGTTAATTTAACTACAAAAACATAGTTAAAAAAAAAGGTTCAGAATAACTAAAATTTTTGTGGTAATTTTAACTACATTTATTTAACCACACTTTTGTAGTAATTTTAACTACATTTATTTAACCACACTTTTGTAGTAAATATAACTACAAAAAATAACCGCACTTTTGTGGTAAATTTAACCACAATTATTTTACTAGAATTTAAAAGTAAATATAACTACATATATATTTAATTACATTTGGGGGGTTAATTTAACCACTTATTATTTACAAAAATTAAGATATTTACAGACGATTTCACAACACTTTTGACAACAATGTCCTGAAGTTCGTTCTAATATTCGCAAGTGCGTTCGGATGTTTGCACGTTCATTTGCAACACACATTTGATTGCCTACATGGAATTTAATAGCCAATTAGATGTGTAAGTTCAAATGAACTTGCAAATATCCGAACGAACTTCAGAACATTGTTGTCAAAAGTGATGTGAAATTGTCTGTAATTAAAAAAAGTATTAAAAGTTAAAACAATCTTGGCTGGTAGGTGCATACTGTATAATACATGTATTTTAAACTAAGTTATTTTAAAAATGTATTGATAGCCACTCTTTTCTTCGAATTGTTACAATTGTCCATCAATACTGATTCAATATACAAAATCATGTTCCTTGACCAAGGAAGGGTACTCCATATTTAAAAATATAGTTGCTACCAACCAATAATGAAAGTGCAGTAGCCAAGCCCATATTATGCGGCAATATAAATTGGGTCAAGAGATGACAAACTTCCTGACATAACCAGCTGCAGCTCAACTAACTTTGCAATTTTGACATCAATTGATTCATCATTCTGATATAAGAAAAAAGAAAATCATTAGAATTGCTCTAAGAGGTACATGTACACAGGAGTGTAAAATATAATATATTAGGCAATATTAAATGAAAAAGTGCATTGGACAATTTTTCATATGCATCTGATGTTATAAACTGGGTACAACTGAAAATTACTTTTAGTGAATATTGTTTTCACATCACTGAATTACAACTCTTTCAGTGGAAAACACTCAGCTATCAGTGAAATGCAAATTTATAATTACTGTATTTGTACCCAGCTTGTGATATCACTAACGCCAAAGTTACAGTAATTGGGCACAGTATTAAAAGAAGATGGGGATGATAATGATATAAAATTTGTGTTTTGCCAGAGTTAGTAATACATTGTTATACAAAAGGAAATGTTCTGGTTTACTTTAATTACCTGTAAGTATTTTTATTAACCAGAAAAATCATCTGGAGTGTAAATTAATGTCAATCTTAAACTTTATATACAAACTCAAAGTATATTTAGGACTTCCATCATATACTGTATCACAGATGGGCCTACTACCTGACTAGCTTTCCAGGGTCAAGAGTAAGATTCCCTGCAAAGGTCACATCATACAAGATTGCAGTTACTGAACAAACAATTTGAACAGAAAATTCTACATTCGTAGCAAAATCTTGTAATTTTGAAGATAATTAGAAAATATGCAGTATCTGTATACTAGTAAATTTATACCAATGTTATTAGTATTATACCAGTTTGAGTCTTATTTATCAAACCGGTCAACTTTCTAAAATATCCAGATGTGTGATCTGTATTTTCTAGCATATCAATGATACTGCTATTTATTTATATATATATATATATATATATATACCAATAAGTGTTTGTAACAAAAAGGCGTAAGGTTCTAGAGCGCTCAGTACCATTATAGGTAGAGCGAAATATAATTAAGATTTGATGCTCGCGATCTTCAGGCAACTGACAGATTAGGTTCTGCTATTCATTATATACATTGGCTACGTCATTAATTTAGTTGGTGTTTAATTACGTGTCGACACTTCGAAAATAATTCAGATCGTTTGTTCAAAAAATTTTCTTTTTTGCCTTCATCAATAAAAGTTTTTCTTCCAGACATAAATTGCATCGTTTTGATCCTGCCTTGTATGCCGCTACGTGCTTTATTACAGACCACTTGATGTGGTGGTCTCGGTTTCCAATCTTCAATTTCCAGATATGTTTCGACAACTCGGTGTCGTTGGCGTATTTTACGTTTCGGAAAGATTTGGTATGGTTGCGATATCTCTGTTTGAAATCGTTGGCCGTTACTCCTATATAGTTCTTTGTTTCTCCGTTGTCTGTTGTCGTTACTTCGGCTTGGTAAACCAAGCTCTTTGCCAAACAATTTCCAGCGATTGCGCATTCATCAGGTCATCGGCAGTTACATTTGCGGGATTCGTTGTTTGTTGTGTGGTTTTGTGTAGTGTTTTTCGTCAACGTGTGGTTGTTGTGTTTACGGATAAAGCTTTTCATGTTCTCTGTGCAGCTATAGCTGACGCGTACAGTGTGGCGGTTAAATATTTTGTGTAGTTTATGTGAAGGCGGAAAGTGTTTGTCGATGAGTTGTAAAAAGTCTCGTCCTACGTTCGTTCTAACGTTTCTACTATAAGGTGGGTTGTACCATATTGCGTTTCGTCGTCGGTTTCGTCTTTGTGAATTGTTTCCGTTGTCGTCTTGGTTTATAGTTGGTTCGTACGTCAAGGTTGCGTCGAAGTTGCTTCGTTTAAGGGCGTCATTGTATAGTGGGGCAGCTTCGTTGAACGTTTCTTGGTTGCATGAAAGTTTGTATGTAATATTTGAACAACGAGAGCGAGTGTTTCACCGGGATATCCAAACACGAGAAAACAATGTATGAAAACACGAGGCCGAAGGCCGAGTGTTTTTGTTAATTGTTTTCGTGTGTTTGGATATCCCGGTGGGACACGAGCTCGAGTTGTTTAAATAGCTTCTCAAATTCAATCAAAGGTTATGTTTGATTGGGTAATGCTCTCTCATGGGAATGGGATGGCTGCGTTATAAGTAGGGTGGTTTTTGCATTTTAAATTTTCAATCTCTGCCAGTCGTTGGTGATTGTTGTTGTTCAGAAATGAACGAGAAAGGAGCGAGACGTTTTCGCCCTGCAAGGACAGAAACCGAAGAAAATATATTAATTGGAAAAGCGATCCCAGCATCGACTAAATACAAGACGAAATGGGCTACGGAAATATTCAAAGAATGGCAGGGCAATAGAGCTGTGCGGGATGTCACTAACAATGAACCGGGTTGCGAAATACAAGATTTAAGCACTCATCTTGAGCATTTCAACGCTGAAAGTTTAGCATTTTGGTTGGGGAAATTCGTACAAGAGGTCGTGAACAAGAATGGTGAAAAGTACCCTGCGCGATCGCTGTATAGCATTATCGCCGGCATAAAACGCTTCTTAGAAGAGCAGAACGAAGGGAATGGGTTAAATCCCTTGGACAGAGGAGACAGACGGTGAGTATTGAATATTGTGTCAAGCTTCGTGTGCATGTTTTCGCTTTCGAGTGAATTGATATGACTAATGCAGAAATTAATATTGGGGAATTGTTTTATTAAAAGGTTCGATCCATTTCGTCTCTTGTTGGATGCAGAGATGAAAGTTAGTACTCGAGAAGGTGCAGGATCGAAGCGACAGGAGCATGAAGCCATAACAGAGAAAGAAGAAATTGCCTTCTGGGAGAAAGGTCTTCTTGGGATGTCTTGTTCTCAAAGTGTATTGAATACCGTTTACTTTTATAATGGTAAATTGTTTGGCCTCAGAAGGTCAGAACATCGACAGTTATGTTTGAATAACTTTACAATAGGAGACAATTTCGTTAAGTTTGAAGAAAATGTATGTAAAACTTTCCACGGAGGCTTGACGGATTTAAAGTATAAGCCGAGAATTGTGCGACATGTTTGTCACAAGGAAGGAGAGGTTCATGACACGCGGTGTCTTGTTAAGGTTTATAAAATTTATAAAGATTTGGCTGAAGTTAAGAATAAAAATGTCAGTGCATTTTATTTTCGGCCAAACACTAAAGAATTAGGTTTTGATAAAAGTCCTGTTGGTGTTAACACGCTTGCAAAAATATTACCAAACATGTGTAAAGCTTTAGGTTTTCCAGTTAAAACTTCTCACAGTTTACGGGTGACGTGTGCCAGCAGTTTGTTTCAGGACGGAGTTGACGAGAAATTAATTCGAGAAAGAACTGGTCATAGATCAAATCCTTTATTTGTGTACGAGAAAGGTAGTGTAGAGCAACAAGAAGAGGTTTCAAGTGTGTTAGGTCCTGTAAACTCAAGCAAGAAGAGTACATTAGTCGCAAGTGCTGAGAAATTAGTGCAGAGTTTTCCAGCGAGTGTAGGAGGTCGAGTTGATTTAGAGCATTCTGTGTTCAATGAGTGTAACATAACGTTTAATATTTTGTGAGTATGAAGTAGTGTTTTGAGAAATAAAGGGTTTGTGTTGCGTTTTGTGTGTAGTGCTTTCCTTTCTTTACAAAAATTCCATAGTTTGCATAGATAATTAGGATATTTGAGGAAGATCACTAGTGATGTTCCTCAAATATCCTAATTATATATGCCGACTAAGAGCATTGTAGAGTTGTGGACCAGGTGTTTCACCGAGTTATCCAAATGCAATCTCGTGATCAAATGCGTCTTTGTTATTGGTTAATTAGCTCATGAATTATTCATGAATTTGAGAAATATATTTAAAAAACTCATTAATAATTCATGAGGAAAACACAAAGAAAAATCATAACCGTATCGTGGTTTTATATCTGATAAAATTTCTCCTGATTTACATAAACTTTAGCTTTGATTTTCTCGCCTTGGACAACGTTATTTTTCAAAATTACTACGCCAACGAACTTACCAAATGGTGATCGTTTTTTAAGCCATTCAAAACACTCGCAGGAGTGTTTTATCAGATATAAAACACGAGGCGAAGCCGAGTGTTTTATATCTGATAAAACACTCCTGCTCGTGTTTTTAAATAGTACATATATATATATATATATATATATATATATATATATATATATATATATATATATATATATATATATATATATATATATATATATATATATATATTTATTTATTATATAGACGCAAGTGTTTTACTGGAAAATAGACAGTGAGATATTTTCGATATCCTGACTAGTGAAGATATCAATGTCATTTCCCATCCTTTGCATATTTCTATATAATATAAAGAAAATTACATGTTGGCTTGAAGATATGAATTTTATCTTTTCGTGGCAAAAACAATATGTTACTCATTCGCTTCACTCATTCATAAAATATTGTTTTCACTACTTGAAGATAAAAATTCATATCTTTGCACCACCGTGTAATATCCTCCCTATATATTATATATACCAAAAAGCCTGGTAATGTATATCAGAAAATCCTGATGTATCAAAAATCTCAGTATACGGCATCATTGTAACTTTTATAATAATATACATGAAAAAATATCTCGACTGTGATTGGCTGATTCCAGTGCAGTTAATCCCAAACAACAGTGCAGAATTGTGTAATCACAGTGCAAAAATCTGTAATCACAGTGCAAAAATCTGTTATCACTAAGAACCAATCAAATTGATTGTACAGCGGATTTTTCCCGACACAAAACAAACAAAGATGGCGGCCAAGATTCGGCGGTTTTGGGGATAATTTGTTCAAATTTGAAGCTAGTTATGCTTTAATATTGCCAAGTGAAGTACCTACAAGAAGACCAGAAGCTTCTTTATGCCTCGAGTAAACTTTTTCAAGTAGTAAAGGAAGCGAAGCGTTTTTTAACAAATAAATATGCGAGGAGTGGACGGCTAAACACGTACGTTAAAATGTTAGTACAGTTGTTTTGAACATTTTTTCATGTATATTATTAATAAGTAATAGCATGGTTTCTCGTGCAATTTGGAAAAAAACATGCACTCGTGAGTTTTTCAAATACTTCAAATAGCACTCGTCCGTCGGACTCGTGCTATTTTGACAGTATTTGAAAAACTCGCTCGTGCATGTTTTTTTCCAAATTGCACTCGAAACCATGCTATTACCTATACAAAAAACATAGAGTTAGAGCAATATATCACCTGATTTTAGTATTTTGAGATATCAACCACCTTTATTGGAATAGATCACTATGTCATTTAGTCAGTGAATTAATTTATTACTAGTATATGAATTTAAGCTTATTTTATAAGGATTTTACTTACCAATAACAGCAAGTTGAATGGTTGAACATAACTGAACAAGGTAACTCTACCTATGCACTAGAAAACAAAAGAAAAAATGAATAAGCAAACAAACAAACACACACACACACACACACACACACACACATAAAAAACATACTGTTAGTCTGTTTATACCAACAATATGATGGTGAAAATGATTACCGGTCGTTTCACTACAGAGTCGTTTCGCTACAAGTCGTTTCGCTACACACATAAAGTCGTTTCGCTACAGAGTCATTTCACTACACACATAAAGTCGTTTCGCTACACACATAAAGTCGTTTCGCTACACACATAAAGCCGTTTCGCTACACACATAAAGTCGTTTTGCTACATCTTTCACTACACATGACTCGCTCGTTTCGCTACATTGCTGCGTTTCGGGAAACCGGCAAGTCCCGAAACCAAGCTGTCAAGTACTTCATGTATGCCTGCCTTAAACAAAAACCCTAAGTCTCCACGAGTAAACCCGCAAATACTCTGCATTTGGGGAGTAGTGAGGAAAGTTCAAAGTGGAAACATGTTAAACGTCACTGAAAACAATTTAGAGTTTAAGAAATAAAGTTATAATTGATCAGCATGGGCTACCTCCCGAAGGAGGCAGCAAGAAATCACTGGACACTACTGTTTGTCATGCGTACTGGAAGGTTCCGTGGAATGGGTGTCAGCTATTGGTGCAATTTTTTTTCTAAATTGTGTTGCAGTGAAAAATATTTTCTGCAATGAAATATATTTTCTGCAATGAAATATATTTTCGGTAGTGAAATATGTTTTCGGTAGTGAAATATATTTTCGGCAATGAAATATATTTTCGGTAGTGAAATATATTTTCGGTAGTGAAATATGTTTTCGGCAATGAAATATATTTTCGGCAATGAAATATATTTTCTGCAATGAAATATATTTTCGGCAATGAAATATATTTTCGGCAATGAAATATATTTTCGGTAGTGAAATATGTTTCGGCAATGAAATATATTTTCTGCAATGAAATATGTTTTCGGCAATGAAATATATTTTCGGCAATGAAATATATTTTCGGTAGTGAAATATGTTTCGGCAATGAAATATATTTTCGGCAATGAAATATATTTTCGGTAGTGAAATATATTTTCGGCAATGAAATATATTTTCTGCAATGAAATATATTTTCGGTAGTGAAATATATTTTCGGCAATGAAATATATTTTCGGCAATGAAATATATTTTCGGTAGTGAAATATGTTTCGGCAATGAAATATATTTTCTGCAATGAAATATGTTTTCGGCAATGAAATATATTTTCGGCAATGAAATATATTTTCGGTAGTGAAATATGTTTCGGCAATGAAATATATTTTCGGCAATGAAATATATTTTCGGTAGTGAAATATGTTTCGGCAATGAAATATATTTTCTGCAATGAAATATGTTTTCGGCAATGAAATATATTTTCGGCAATGAAATATATTTTCGGTAGTGAAATATGTTTCGGCAATGAAATATATTTTCGGCAATGAAATATATTTTCGGTAGTGAAATATATTTTCGGCAATGAAATATATTTTCTGCAATGAAATATATTTTCGGTAGTGAAATATATTTTCGGCAATGAAATATATTTTCGGCAATGAAATATATTTTCGGCAATGAAATATATTTTCGGTAGTGAAATATGTTTTCGGCAATGAAATATATTTTCGGCAATGAAATATATTTTCGGCAATGAAATATATTTTCGGTAGTGAAATATATTTTCGGTAGTGAAATATATTTTCGGCAATGAAAATTCAGAATTTTTTTTTCTGAAGTTGGCGACAAACATTGCAACTTTGTTTTGATGCTCGCTATTTGATCGGCTGCTTTACGTAATGGATTTGCGGAGTTCGTAAACTTTGTGGCAAACGTCTGACTGCGGAACTCTTCCGTCAAGATTCCGCTCTGTAATCATTGTGAAATAAGGACTATTGTGTTTGGGCTTATGCAGTAGTAGTGTATAAAGGCCGATTCTGGGACATACCTTAATGGCCGCCATTTGTTTACTAAAATTTTGACTTCCAGATTCCTGGGACCCCCTCCTGGATTTTAATTTAAAGATGGCTGCCGATTCTGGGACATACCTTAATGGCCGCCAATTGTTTACCTAAAAATTTTGTTTACTGATTCTGGGACAATTTTTAAAAATGGTATTGAATTTTTTTAAAGATGGCTGCCAAGTTTTTGGAAATTTTTGGGGTTTGGGAGGTTTGGCAAGATTTTTGGAAATTTTTGGAAATTTTTTGGACTTTTTGGGACTTTTTGGGATTGGGGTTTTTAATTTTTTTGGAAACCAAAATAAAGATGAATAACAAAAGGAGTAACTTATGTCCAGACAGAGAGAAATGTATGTGGGTTGGATTTACAACATATCCAGGCAAACCACCAAATATTATATATTTTAACAAGAGTACACATCCAAAAACAGTTTGTCATTACATACACCCAGGCGAAACAAAGACCCAAATGTTGGTTAGAACAGGGGTTTATGACACAGTTTTTTGAATTGAACTATTTTTTTCGGGAAAAATAAAAGAACAAGAATGAACTCAAGTATTGAAAATTTAGAAGAATTAAGAAACCAATACAAAATATTGGTTGAAAATTCAAACATTGTTGTAATGAAAAAAGTTTCAGACAGAATAGTTGCCTTAATGTTTCATGAAATTTTGGATGACTTTCATTCATTAACAGAACTAGAAGAAATTCTTGAAGTGCTAACTGAACTACATAATCTTACTACTGAGGTCCATGCTGAATTCGGAACCATTGACCATGAAATTTTGAATGGAATAGATTGCAAAACAGGTCTTGCGGTAGATATGGTTGAGGACTTCAAAAATGGAAGAGCTGAAAGAGAAGCAGCTGAAGTTGAAGTTTCCGATGATGATGAAGATGATAATGAAGAAGTTTCAGATGAACTTGGACCAATTGAAAATGATGATCGTCAGTTGCCAGAAGATAAGAACCCCAATGAACTTTAAAAATATTTTTAAACATAAACAAAAACAAAACTTATAACAAAAAATGTTATAATTTTTCTAAAAGAAAAGAATAAATAAAGATGGTTAAAAAATCAAAATCAACTATCAGTAGAATACACCACCATGCTGTACCCTCTCGCCATTTTTGTAAAAAAGATGGATGTACCTTTGAGACATCTAGTTTAACAGCATTGAGGTTACATTTAAAGTTTGTCCATAAAACATCTGGATCAACAAAACATGGGGTCAATAAGTGCATAACATGTTCCAAAACATTTAGCAATGATGAGGCTGCTCGATACCATAGTAAAAGTCATACCAAAAAAGTAAGGATTAATGGATGTTAATTTTTTTAACATACATAAAGGGTAACCGACCCTTTTGAAATTTTCCATTAAAATTTGTTACTGAAACCTCCTTTTCTTCGTCTTCTGAAACTTATAACAAAATTTTGTTATAATTTTTTTAAAATAAATAATGAGTTATTACTATGGTTATGGCAGACAAAGAAGATCATTGGAAGGTGGTGGTTCTGATTATGGAGACAAAATTAAAAAAATTGAAATGAAATTACAAGACCTTGAAAAACCCAAAAATTACAAAACTGTTTTTGATATTAACTTAACAAAAGCAGTCAAAACATTTGAAACAGTTAGTGGTGTAAAAAGAATAACCCAAGCACGACAAGGAAATTCTGTTTTATGGCAAAATGATAAAACCATTGCCCCAACATTTGGTTCTGATCCTGTTGGTCCAGGCACTGACTACATTGAGAACAAGGGCGGCAACTATATGTGTTTTGTATGTCCAGAATTTGGTTGGGGTGATGTTTCTGTTTTTGTTGTTTGCACTGTTGTTGACACATCTGTTTCTAGTTATTGTTGTTATCTTATCGGGAATGATAATGGTGGATGGGATAAATGTATTACATTTAAACCATATTCATACAACAAATTGTTAATCGGTGGTAATGAAGACCAGAGTTCGAAAACTGTAAACATTGTTGGTCCACACAGTATTTTGAGCAAACATATCGTTTCATGTAATTGGTTGGGAACTGGATCATGTGTGTATCTGAATAGTAAAAAAATGCCCGGATCTGAGTTCAACCCAGATTTGAGTTTTCAGGGTTACCCGTTTGGATCTGTGTTTTTACGAAAAATTATGAACCAAACACCAGTACAAGAATCTGAACTGAAAGGAAAAATTTATGGAATCAAAATTGTTCATGGACCATTATTGCCAGCCGAGATTGTAAAAATTAACAAGGATATGATGAAGGAATATGGAAACTTCATTTAAAAAACTTAGAAAAAACTTTTTGAAACATAAATAAACAATGAGTTATTACTATGGTTATGATGACCCAGATTATTCTTATGGAGGAGGTGGTGCTGACGGTGAGCCTGGACCACAAGGTGACACAGGTGCCAAAGGCGACAAGGGTGACAGAGGTTTGACTGGTGCTACTGGTGCGACTGGTCCAAAAGGAACAAAGGGTGACCAAGGTTTGACTGGTAACACTGGTCCAACAGGATCCACAGGACCAACTGGCAACACTGGTAACACAGGTGCCAAAGGTGACAAGGGTTTGACTGGTGCTACTGGTGCGACTGGTCCAAAAGGATCAAAGGGTGACACTGGTTTAACTGGATCCACAGGACCAACAGGAGCTACTGGTGCGACTGGTCCAACTGGAACAGCTGCACAAAAAGGTGACCCAGGACCCAAGGGTGACAAGGGTGACACTGGTGCAAGGGGTCCCAGAGGTTTGACAGGCATGGCTGGTACAGATGCTCATAAAGTGGGACCCAAAGGTGACCAAGGTAATGTTGGCAATACTGGACCAAAGGGGGATAAGGGGGATCGAGGTTTAACTGGTTCTAAAGGAGACAAAGGGGACACTGGTATTAGAGGACCACAAGGTACAAAGGGTGACAGAGGTACTTTTGGAACAGCAGGTGCAACAGGACCACAAGGTCAAAAAGGAGACAAGGGTGACCATGGTACCAGTGGTGCGACTGGTCCAAAAGGTGACAAGGGTGACAAAGGTGACAAAGGTATGGCTGGCACAGCATCTCAAAAAGGAGACAAAGGAGATCCTGGTGACGATGGTGCAAAGGGTAACAAAGGTAACACCGGATCCACTGGCCCACAAGGCCCACAGGGTGCACAAGGTCCACAAGGTTCTCAAGGTCCACAAGGTGCCAAAGGAACCACCGGTAACACCGGTTCTCAAGGACCAAAGGGACCACAAGGTGTTAAAGGAGACAAGGGTGACGATGGTGATGAAGGTTTAGAAGGACAAAGAGGATTAACAGGTGACAAGGGTAACATGGGTGACAGAGGTGGTATTGGACCACAAGGGGTTAAAGGTGACAAGGGTGACACAGGTGCAACAGGACTTCCAGGTGGTAAAGGATCAACTGGTTTAAGAGGTTTAAGAGGATTAAGAGGTGTTACAGGAGTTACGGGGCCCGCTGGAACTTTTAGTTCCTTAATAAAATACAAAAAGGACTCTGGAAAAACAAACCATAAAGGAGGAGCATGGGATAACACAAAAAATGTTAGCTCCCTACTTTCATTTACAGCAACCCATGATACTGGAAAATATTTAGTATCATATTGGTTTCTTTTGCAACCAGATGGACATAAAATAGACCAGCAAAGTAAGAAGTCAACATGGTGGGATGGTAGCACTTACAATGCTTATTTTGACTTAAAAACAAATCTTTACCATGGAAATATTACAGACAGATCAAACGAACTTTCAGGTTTGGAATCTATAACCATGGGAAGGACATATAATGAGAATCTCCCCCACCATATATTTTGCCAAGGGATTGCCACTATTAAAAAAGGAACCCAAGTGACTTTACACTCTTATTCTGGTTCTGTTGGTGACGACTATACTTTCCTGTTTTTCAATGTTTGGGATGTTGAAATTAATCTTATGAAATTAGGTTAAAAGAATATAATAAAAGAGATGTTAACGTTTAAACAAAACACATTATCAACATTGTTGTACAAAAGTTACAGTAAGGATAACATTACCCATATGGACATTTTCAACAAGAGGTCATATTCTGTTAAAAATGAAGAGGATCTTTTAAACAAATACGCAAAAGCATTCTCATTTTTGTCAAAAACTGGAAATTTTAATAAATATCTTTTGGAAAGAACAACAGAAATTGGACCTGTCATTGTTGATATTGACCTCTGCAAAAAACTTAAAGAACCAAAGCCACTATACACAGAAAAACAAGTCCAAAAGCTGGCAAGACTTTTTCAAAAAATATTGGGAAATCTTCTTGTTGATTCTGTAAACCTGAACTGCTTTGTTCTGGAAAAGCCAGGATATTTTAAAGATGAATTTTATAAAAATGGGTTTCATCTTCATTTTCCACATGTTTGGCTAACCAGAAATGAAAAATCCTATATTAATGAACTTGTCCAAAAGGAAACAAAAATCCAACTTGACAATGCTGTTATTGCAGGCAACTGGTTTTTGTATGGTTCCAAAAAGAGTCCCGAGTCAGATCCATATCTTTTAAGTTATATTATTGAAGAAACAAGGGACAAGGTGGTTAATTATTATTTGGATCAAGAGTTAATATTTTTACTCTCTGTTAGAGAAAAGCCATACACAAAAGCTAACAAACTATCATTTTTGTCAGAGATTAAAAAGACAGAAAAAACCCAAAACCATTATTGACTTTGATAACCACAAACAAAAAGATAATGAAGAGTTGGAAGACTATATTGAACAGATGCCAAAAGACATTGCTGAAGATTACACATCTTGGAGGTCCGTCGGGTTTGCACTATACAATGAAAGTCATGGGGAAGAATTTGGTAGAAATCTTTGGCACGAATTTTCCCAAAAATGTTCTGAGAAATATGATGAAAGTGAGTGCGACAAATTTTGGGATAATCCTGTTGAGACATCTTTTTCAATGGGGACATTAATTCATTATGCAAGTTTGGGTTCTGTAAAAAAGAAAAAGAAGACAATAACTTTAAAAAAATATTTAATTAAAAAAAATGAATAGGATTAAACCATTTCCAAACTAAAATAAAAATGTTGTCAATGATTAAATATGAAACCACTGAAACCCCAGTTTTTACTCCCCATTTCAAATCTGTTCAATGGACACAACCAGGGAAATTTGCATGCAGATGTGGTAAAGTTTTTGCAGATCAAAACAAGCTCATTAACCACACATTTTTTCCAAAACAAACCAGTGTTACCTTTTCATTGACTGTAACAACAATTCTTCCAAATGGTCATTGGTTGAAAGCAACTTCAAGACAAATTCCAACTAGTTGTTTTGAACAAATCTTAGCTAGTTGTTGAACAAATTTTAACAAATTAATAAATGGAACCAGAACAAAAACCAGAACCAGAACAAAAACAGGAGCAAACCATTACAAAAACCCCTCCACCCACTCGTGTTAAAAATCCAAAAAGAGTTGCCCAAGGCAAAAAACTTGCTGCAATTAGTAAGGAAGCAAAATTAAGAAAGAAAGCCAGACTTGAAAAGGAACAAGCAGAAGAACCTGAATCTTTTCAAACTCCAAACATCTCAACAACTTGTGCAATACTTGGTACAGTTGCTGCCCTTCTTACGACTTACATTACCTACTCCAAATGGAAAAAAGAGCCAGAAGAAAGTAAAGACAAACCCCAAAAGTCGAAAACAGTTTTCAAGGATCTTTCGAAATATGATCTATAAATTTTTAAAATGAAATTCTTTCCAATTGTGGAAAGAAATTCAATAAATATGATTGTTAACAGTTATGCAACAGAATGTGTCTTTGGGAGCAAAAACTGGTTTAATATTGGAAAACTAATTTTTTTAATTTCAAAAGGAAGTTATGAAGGATACAAACTTTGGTTACTATACAGCAAATACGATACCAAAAATTATAATGAAAACCATTGCTATCATTTGTGGGCAGATTTTGATCTTTTGATGCCAAATGATTTTGATGAATATGAAGATGAAGATGAATTTTTCAATAATTATTAAAATTTTTCCCTATATTAATAAATGAATACAGAGAGAGAAGTTGAATTAGAACCCGGTTATAACCGGTTACACCGAAGTTCAATAACTGGGGAACGAGCCCGGAATGTAATTACTTTCAATCCCAATTCTGCTAATGCAGGAGAAGTAATTTACATCCACATCCCAAAACTTAAGCCTGGAACAACATTAGTTCCTGATAAGATGTTTCTCCTGTTCGACTTTAAGAACAAAAACACAAAATCTTGGTTTAATAACAATCTTGCAAGACAACTCCAAGAACGTTTGGAAGTTAGATTCGCAGGTGAGAAAGTTTATGACAACACAGGAGAGAGTCTTTTGGGGACTTACAAAGATTTGTGGTTGGACAAGCATGAGAGAGCCAACATGATCGAAGATGGTATCGCGACAGAAAATCAGCGAAAACTTATTTCGAAATCTGATGATGCTTCTTCTGACACATATGCTGCTGTATATGGGACAAAACAGAGGATCAAGTTGGATAAGATTTTAAAGGATCATGGGTTATATGCACCCCACAGTATGGCGAATGATTTACAATATATCATCACTCTTCCAAAAGCCACCGATATCATGAAGGCACAAAGTAGTCAATCTGTGGCTGGGTATGTTCTGGAAAATATCGAGTTGGAATATGAAACCATAACCAACTTTGCCTTGGTCCAGGAGATTGAAACCTCTTACCAAGCTGGTCGTGCACTTTCCTTTGAACATGTAACCCTAATGAAAACCACACCATGGGCTGCTGCCACAACATTAATTAATGAGACCATCAATCTGCCAAGAAAGAGTATGAAAGCAGTTGTAATGTTGTTTACAAAAGCAACAAGAGGAGGGTCAGAAGAATTTGTGTACCCAAACATTGAAAGAGTCAAAATTACCATTGAAGGAGTCCCGAACAGCATTTACTCCCAAGGCATCCCAAAACGAAGATTGTTTGAAGAGGCTGAGCGACTTTTCAGACATACTAATTACCCAACAATCCAAGCTGATGAATTCTTTACAGAAAACCAGTTTGCACTTGTTGTGGATCTTCGGTCGATTAATGACAATGCTGTCTATGGAGATGGTACAAAACTTATGACCACACAATCTGGGATTATGTTGGAAATTAAGAAGAAAGCAACAGCAACAGATCTCAGATGTCATGTTTTCATTCTTTCAGATGGCTTATTGAAAGTCCAGGGAGGAGCATTCCAGAGTGTCAACTATTGAGAATATTGGCAAGACTTGGTAAATTTCCTAAAATAAATGGAAACTGAAGACCCAAAACCATTCAATATAATCATTGTTGGAATGACGAGTTGTGGAAAGACTCATTATCTTTTAAAAAATTTAGAAGAAAATTATAAAAAAAAATTTGAAAATATAGTTTTAATATGTCCAACTTTTGTATGGAACAAAACATATTTGGAATGGGAACATTTACATGATCCAAGATTTTTTGTAATTCCATGCGACCAAGATGAGTCAGAAGATTTCTTAAAATATGTTGTTGATTATTGTAAAGGAACACCAAGTCTCATTATTTTGGATGACTGTGCTTCTGGACAGAGTGTCAAAAACAGAACCAGCGAATTGGTAAAACTTGGTTTTGGTGCAAGACATATGAATATTAGTACAATAGTTGTTACCCAGCAGTTGACAAGCATTGCAAAACCATATCGAGAGAATATTTCAAAACTGGTTACCTTTTACAACCCTAACAGAAAGGATATGCAAGTAATTTTAGATGATTATTTGGATATTCCAAAAGAAGAAGAAAAGAGAATAAAAGAGACTTTAAAATCCAAAAAATATTCAAAATTGGAGATTAATTTAATCCATCCTTATGACCACAAAATAGTTGAACCATTTGGGGAAAACTTAATAAATTTTTGAAGACCAAGAACAATAAATGAGGAACCTAAGAATTTTGTTGAAAAACGGAGAAACAACAATTAAATTTGAAGATCCTTTGATCATTGAGGACACCAAACTAATGGTTAAGGATGCAACAGTTTTTTGGGATTACAATAATTTGACAAGTCCAACTTTTGTTATGCATGGAACCAAAAAAATTAGCTTTTACAATGGTTATTGGACTGTTGGTATGATTATGAGGGTTTTAAAGGAAAATGAAATAAAGTCAGAATTACTCCCATATAGTTGTAAAATTAGATTATTCCCAACAAGAAATCTTTCCCTGTTGAAACTTGGTCCTTTGCTAGGATATCCAGAGACAACAGTAATTAGGGGAGGAGCAAATCTTGTCAGCCCAAAAACAGTCAATATAAATCTTGGGATGAGATTTGTCTGTATATCTTGCGAGATGATTGATGGAACCAGGACATCATTTTCAGGAAAACGAGACAGAACAGCTGCAGTGCTTCCAATTACAACAAGACAATTGTTGAAAGGGTCAGTGGAAAAATTTGCAAACATTAATTCTGAGGCAATGTTGGACAATGGTGTCTACAACGAACTTAAATTTAAAGTTGACCACAATGTTGGCGACATCCTTCTCGAGATTTTCTTATGTCCACAGAATTATGAGACTCCATAAATAAAAGATGATTATTGACATTGATAAATATAATTCTAGCAGAGATTTGTTAAATTATTTGGTAAGATTGGAATTAATTCTCAAAAACGACAAAGACCAAAATTTGACAAACTTGAAGGTGGTTGTAAAAAATTTGATAGCTGCTTTAAAGAATTATGTAAAAGTAATTGAAATCCTAAAAATATTCTAAAACTTTTCTGAAAAATTATAACAAAATTTTGTTATAAATTTTTTTTAATATATTAATAAATGAATAAGAACGAGGTTGTAAATGAACTGTACGAAGCAGCTTTGATAACTGTTGGTGCAGTTGGAGTTAGTATGGTTGTCAAAAAATTAACAGGACAATCTTTAGCAGCCCCAGCAAGTATTAAAGAAACAGCAAAACTTGGGCTTGCAGTTGCTGGAGGATTATTTGTGGTAAAAATGGCACAGGACAAGGGATACATACCCAAAAATGTGGATCCAAAGAAATTATAAAAAAATTTTAAAATTGGGAGTCCTAACAAACCCAAAAACTTGGTAAAAACTTTTAAATAAATGGCATCAATGATAGCAGGAGGATTATTTAACGCAGTTGCCTTTGCTGGTGCTGGATATTTGTTCCAGTCATTTAACAAACACGGTTATGCTGACGAAGCAAAAAGACACAATTTAGCAACAGAAAGACTTCAAAAAGACAAAGAAAGATTCTTTGAAAATGAAATTAAAAGAAAGGACAAAATTAGACAACTCCAAGATGAAATCCGGGACGCAAATTATGACATGGGAGTAACATCAAAAGCTTTTCAACAACTCCATGAGATGATCCAAGAAGAAAAACCAGTGGAACCAAAACTTGAAGATTATTACCAACCAAGTGATGAAATGCAAAAATATATGACCATTACTGTAACACTTCTTGGGGCTGGTGCTGGTTGGTTGTTGGCTGTTGTTGTTTAAATATCTAAAAAATTATAACAAAATTTTGTTATAAGTTTTCAAAAGTTTTAAATGAAAGTTTTCAAATTTTTAAAGACTTGTTTCCCCTTCTTTGATTAATTTTGTAAGCTCCTTACACACCCTGATGCCGCTCATTTCTTCAATTTTTAGAACATTTTCGACACTAAGAGCAGTTCCAAACATTTTAAATCCTGTTTGGTATGGTCTGTAAGCATTGTCATTGGATGAAAAGTTTAAAATATATTTTATTTCATCAAACGTTTTTAGTTCTGCCAGAGATGGTTTCTTCATTTTTTTTAAAAGATCTTCTCTTTTGCAAATTCCCAAAATAATGGACATGATAAATTTTACACTAAAATTTTTGTCTGAGACCAAACCCAAACCTTTGAGACGATCCTTTGTTTTTAAAAAGAATTTCATGATCTCATAACCAATAATTTCATTCTCCTTTGAAAATAATTTCCAAAACATTTTTTTATAATTTTTAAGTTGTGGTGATAAGTTTCGTTCTCTATGGTTGTAAGCAAGCAGCTGTTCCAACTCCATACCACATTTTCCACAAATTATGAATCCTTCAATTTCTTCCTTTTGTACCCTACAACAACTGCTTTTGTTTTTAAGAGTTTCAAGTTCTAGAAGACTTTCATTAAAATCTTTTGGAACTTCCTTGGCTTCAATGATTGGGTTTCCAAAAAAATCTAAATATTGAAATTTGGTTTCTTTTGATCTTTGCATTTCTTTTATTTTAGATCAATCTTGACATTCCTTTAAATACCAAGAAAACTGCCCCGATTGAAGCCCCAAAAACTTCTGGCAATCTGTTATCATCATCATTATTTTCTTTAATTTCTGGTTTAAATATTCCGGGCTTATATTTTCTTTCATTAATTTTAACAACATCATCAATAGTTTCAATAGGTTTTTCAGGGAATTTTATAACTGGTTTTAAAGATTTGCCAACATTTAAATGTCTGTTAAGTCCAAGAGTCATTTCTTTTGTTGCCAAGGTAAGAATATTATTGAATCCTTTAATTGGGTTAACAAGAATTCTCATGTCTGACGGAATTAAAATTAAACCAGGACTTATTGCAAAATTTAGAACAACATTTGTGGATTTGATGGCTTGCCTCATATTTGAAATGGAAACAGTAATGTCATCCTGTGCTATTGTATCCTTCATTAACTTTTTAAACACTTCTTGTGTTTGCAAACTTTTAGCCCCCTCACCAACAATAACCCACCTCGTCTTTGCCTGGGCTCCCAAAACACAATACACAAAAGATTCTAGGGATTGTTGGAATAATTTTTGACCAAGCAGTGTCAACCCATTGGAATCTTTGGGAACGAAATGTTTAAAATCATCGGGATGCCTGGAACCAGCTGAAACCAATTCCTCATAAGTGTTGACTCTTCCATAACTTTCTTTTGTTAAATTTACATATCTAACTTCGTAACCAAGGTCTTTCATGTCTTGTGTAAATTCCTTCGCATCCTGTGTTGAGTTGCTTATTTTCTTTACCCAAACATCGTTGGGATTGTGTTGCAAAATTTTTATGATATCTGCTGTCAAAAATCTTCTAAGTTTGTCTGGATGTTTTAAGAATCTCCTTACCTGAAAAACATAGTGGTAATTAACAACGCTTGTTAAAAAAGAAGACCTAAATCTTTTAAAATTATTTTGGAAATGCTTGTTAGAAATACCGCACAAGTAGCTTGCAACATAACTGGCAGCAATGGCTGTAAAATATGGAATAGTGATGAAATCATTTATGTTTGGGTTCCTTGTTTTCAATGGTTGCTGAAATGTTAAATCGATTGGATTCAAATTTACAATGAAATTATTCTTCTCATTTGTAAATATTGTTAGTGTGTTTAAATTTACAGAAGCCTTTTTCTGTTTGGAAAAATTTTGGACTGTACCAAAAACATTCCACTCTTCTGGCCAATTTTTAGATTCTGTCATTGTTTATTTTGGTAAAAAGATTGGCAAATATTTGAAAAATCTTTTGAAATAAAAATGGAAGATGAACTTTTACTTATTGATCTTGAACTTCGAGACATTTACTACAATCCTGTAACAGGTTACCAATCTATGGAAAAACTTTACCAAGCTGCCGTAAAAGAAAACCCTTCAATAACTCGAAAACTGGTTAGAGAATGGTTACACAGCCAGAAGGTATTTACATTGCACAAACCTATAAGAAAACCAAGAAGATATCAAAAAACATTTGTTAAAAATCTTGCCGACCAGATGCAAATGGACCTGGTGGATATGGCGAAATTTGGTTCTGAAAATAATGACCAAAAGTGGATATTGACAGGTATTGAAATTTTGTCAAGATTTGGTTTCGCAGTTCCTGTTAAAAGAAAGAGTACTGTTGCTATGGTACCAGGTGTTAGCAAAATGTTGGAAGAATTTAAGAAAAGATTTGGCAAATATCCAGAAACAGTCCAGTTTGACGAGGGGAAGGAGTTTTACAATGTTGGTGTAAAAACTCTTTTGAAATCTTTAAACATAGAATATTTTTCATCCAGATCCCACAGAAAGGCTGCACTTGTGGAAAGATTTAACAGAACTTTGAAAACCAGAATGTGGAAATTTTTTACTTTTAAAGGAAACAAGGAGTGGTTAAATAATCTTGACAAATTTGTGGGAAGTTACAACAACACCATCCACAGCACTATTAAAATGAAACCAAAAGATGTTAATGATGAAAACCAATCCAAAGTTTTTCTTACACTATATGGGATCCCACCATTAGAATCCCAAGTAAACCCAAAATTCAAAATTGGGGATCGTGTTAGAATCCAAAAATATAGAAAAAACTTTGCAAAAGGTTATGATCCAAATTTTACAAATGAAATTTTTACTGTGTCGGCGGTTTTCAGGGGAGTTCCTGTCATGTACAGAATTCGGGATAAGGAGGAGGACATTATGGGAAAATTCTATGGTGAGGAGTTGGTTAAAGTTGTTGGGGAACAGAATTAAAAAAAATGCCAAGATAAACAATGGATGACTTTGGAATGACTAATCTTGGAATGTCTGACATACCAGAAGATGAAACAGGAACAGCAGAAACAAATTTTGGTGGAACTTTTGAAGAATCTTTTAACAGCTCCTATTTTAAAGAGCTTGACGATCTTTTTGAAGAGTTTGAGAATGTTTATGGGGTTGATGATCCTAGACTAGTTGACCGAGATGAAAGAGAGAAAATTATTGAAAGACTTACTAAAAAACCTGTACGATTTAAAGAAGAGTCTGAAAAATTATTCCGGAAACGAATGAAAGACTTCATAGCAAACGAGTCAAGAAGACAAAGTTTGGATGTTACAAAGCAAAAGAAGGAATTCTTTTATAAAAATTTGAGACAAACAGTAGTTGGGAATGATGGCAAGGCAAGCAAAAAATTATTAAAAGATAGTGCGTTTTCCTTTGATCCAAAAACATATGAGGGTGATGGGATCAAGTTCGAAAATGTACTAGTTCTTGTTAAAGATGCTAACACCGGAGAATTTGACTTTTCAAAAGGAAAAGGGAAAACAGTTGAAAACAAAATTATAAAATTTAAGGATCTGTTAAAGGAAGCAAAGGCCGAACATTCAAAAACTGGAGTTGGAAAAATAGAGGATGATCTTAATATAAGCCCACAAGCCGCAGAAGCAGTTCAAGAAGGGGTTGCCAGGGATTTAGGTGACCAAGCGACAATATTGATGGATACCTTGTTCGCAAATGCAAAGGAAAAAGAATATGACAGCAATCTTAGTAATCTTTTTGGCACAGTAAAAGACAAAACTGCTCAAATTAGTCAGCAAGAAGGACAAGAAAAATGGGAATTCATAGAAGGTAACAAAGTTGCTGCCGAAGCCAATGCAGAACTTTACAAAGACAAAGGTGATGCTGAACAAAATCCCACTGTAAAGCAATTTTACAAAGGTATGGAAAATGTGTGCAGGGTAAAGGCTGAAGAAATGAGGTTGTTAAACAATGAAAAACCAAAGGAAAAAGCAACAGAACAAATGATGGAAGATCATGTCATAACCAGATTCGAAAAATTTAAAGATTGGGCCAAACAAAACATGGGGGTATCAGCAGCAATAGCCATTTCCATTGCTGGAATCATAACAACTGTAGCACTGGCTGGAAAAGCTGCTGTTGTAACGACAGCAAAGGCAACAGGAGCATTGGGAAAAGCATTGGCAAAAATTGCGAAAGCTGCTTGGCCCGTATTGGCACCAATTTTGAGCATATTGGCAACTGCATTATCATGGGGAGCAAAAGGATTGGCATGGTTGGCAAAGAATTTGTGGGTCCTTGCAATAGGTTTGACATATTTTGTTTACACAGAATACAAAAATTATAAAAAATAAACATATATAAATGAATTCAGAATATGCAAAAATGGAAAAACCTGAAGAATCGCAAGATTTAAATCTTAGGGAAAACTTGATACGCTTATCCTACGAAAAGGAGATAAAGTATACAGAGGCGTATTTGAAAAAGGCCTCAATGGGTCAACTTGAAAAAATTAAACAAAATTATGATAGGGTCCAACTTGAAAAAACGACATCTCTGTTAACTGAGACTCTTGTTACCAAATTTTCAGAGTTGATGGAGCAGTTGGAGTTGGTACAAGATGACGAGAAATTGGATGCTGAATTATCATCAAACAAACTTTTCTGTGATGATGTTAGGTCATTGGTTCTAAAAATCTCGCCATATATTCCAATGATTGGATTATTAACAGGTGGCATCATTATTGCCAAACATGTGTGGAATAAGAGTCCAGGTTTAAATAAAGATGTTCCAGTACAAAGTAATGAAAATATTGATGAAAATGACAATAGTGGCGGTTCTGTTGATTCCAATAACAGTTGAACTAATATTGCTTAAAATTTTACTTCTTTCATAACTTGTTTTGTTATGAAAAAATTGAATTTAAAAGAATGGTTTTTAAAAGTATAATAAATGGGAATCAAAGATATATTAGAATTTGAAGTCAAACTTTTAAAAGATGAGTTGCATGAGAATTTGAAGGAACTTTACAAGCCGGAATCAAACCCAGGTTATTTAACAGGAGCAGAATTGCAAACTTTAGCATGCAAAAATGGGATACCAATTGAACCATTAACAAGAATGACAATGTCTGAAAAAAATGGAATTCAATTTAAACCCCACCCAAAACCAGGTATGCCCAATCCACATAATTTAGATCAGGTTACAATTACATTTAAAGAAGTTGGTGGTATAGATGAGATAATTTTTGCAAGTATTAGTGATGCTGCTACTGCTATTAAAAGAAAAAGTGTAGAAGCTATTCATTACCACATTAGAAACAAAAAATCAGTTAAGTATGATGGAAAACTTTGGAATGTATGTCGAACAATGCCAATACAAGGCAGATATCAAAATAAAGTTTTGGAAAATAATATAAAACATTTGCAGGGGCGACTTGGTGGATTAAATTTAGAAACATCCCCAATTACCATTCAAAATCCAATTCCAAGAGCTAAATTATTTAAAATGGCTTCTGAATTGGGGGTTCCTGCTCCGACCGAACTTACAAACACAACACTTTGCTATAAACTCGGATTTAAATTTGTACCACATAAACCATATGTTAACAATGAAATCCTTCCTGTCAAAGTTTTGTTTACAGCAGTGGTTCCATTTGTAAGAGATATTGTGGAATTCCCAAGCATGATGGCAGCAGCCCGTGCATTAGGAAAAAAGGGACACAGAAGTATTAACTATTACATTAGTAATAAAAAACACATCCCATATGATGGCAAATACTGGCTCATAACCAGAAAATAAATACAAATGGGCAACAAAAATTTAAAACAAAAAGAAAAATTAAACAAAAATCATATTTCTAAAAAAGGATTCCAGTTGGGCCTAAGTTTTGGTAGAGATGATTTGGTTATGGAAGGCAATCTGCAAATAGGGTGGACAAACAAAACAGTAAAAAATTATACAAAAGTTCCAAGTTGTAAAAAATCAACTTCTACAGAATCTTTAAAAACAAATGAAATAAATGATATTATTAACAAGGATTCAAAATTGGTGGTTACAAATCAAGAACCAGAGGAAGGCCAGGAGGAACACACTTCTTAGGAAAAAATGGGTACAAAATGAAAAAGACATATGGGTGTACAACAATGAAAGACATGAATCATATTATTGAAATTTTAAAAAAATCTCTTATTTTAAAAAAAAATAAGAAATTTAAAAAGAAACCACTATAATAAACAATGACAACATTACCCCCTGAAAACATTAATAATTATTTACAAAACGAAGAAGTTGAACTCGAAGCTGGTCGTCAAAAAAAACTTATGGAACTCAAAAAACTTTTCCAAATTCGTATGAAACTCAGAGAGAGCGCTACCAAAAGACTTCAAACAATAAGAGAAGAGAATTTTCCACCCACATCTCTTAAAGAATTAAGACAATTAGGTGGTAAAATGGGTGTCAAAGGATCCTACAACCTAAACACAGAAACACTGTGTCAAAAATTGGAGATTCAACATATCAAAAATGAAGTTTATGACAAGCACCACAGAAATGTCATTAGAACACCTGTTAAAATTACACTAACTTCGTTTGATGGCATCCACAAAAAAATCTTTCCAAGCATTTACAGAGCCGGCATAACTTTAAACAAAAACCCAAGTTTCATTCCATACTGTATTAAAAATAACAAGTTAGTCATGTTTGAAGGCAAATTTTGGTCAGTCAGTCGTTAATTTTTCAAAAACAACACTAATAAACAGTAGCCGACTGTTTTCTAATTTTTTATTTTCTGAAAGTTTGGATCGTTAGTTTGCTTGGTCATGCTATTTTTAAAATTACTATCCAATGTTGGGTAGTAATTTTTTTATGAAGTTTTTTTAAAATGTAAGCCACCATAATACCAACACAACATTCAAAATAATGACCCCAATCATAAAAACACCAAAAAATGAAACTCTGTTTACTTGTTTAACAATATGATTCTCAAAATAATCAAAAGCAGCTTCAATATCAACATTATCATCCATTTTTATTTTATAAAAAAATTCATATAGTAATAAATGACGATACAAACTAATGATCCTAAACTTCTCAAAATTCGGGAAGCTGCCCGACTTAGAAAACAAAGGCAGCTGCAAAGGGACAAGGATTTAAACCCCTTCAAACCCGAAAGACTCCAAAAACTTCTGGAAAAACAGAAGGAAAAGGAGTTAAAGAAGGAGCAAAAACTTGTCAACCAACAAGACAGGTTACAAGATGATCTGAAAAAATTCCAACAAAAAACAGAGAGAAAATTACAGACAAAGGAACGAGCAAAATGGGGGAGAGAGATCAGACAAGAGGAAGCAAGACAGGACAAATTCAAATGGGACAGGAAGTGGAAAGGGGTTGGTAAAAAACTTAAAAAAACTAGGCAAGTTGTTGGCAACAAACTAACAAAGATTTTTAAACGCCGGACAAGGGTTAACAAAAAAGTTAGACAAACGGAACCAATATTAATAAAAACATTCGTAAAAGGATCATCAGAACTTTACGAAATCTCAGGCCAAAATTATAAAGACCCAGTTGTGTTTTTGGAACATACAACAGCTGGGGTTGAAAAACTTATTAATGGGATTGAAAATTCAAAAAAAGTCAAGACAACTCTTATTTGTAAACTTGTACATTATGATTATGTTGAAAGCCTTGAAGAAGTGGACCTTTTTTACTTTACATCAAACATGAAAGCCATGACAACCCAGGAAGATGTTACGGAGCTGTACAAAATCTCAAAGCAGGAAATGCTCGAAAATTTGGCAGCACACCAGAAAAAAGGTTCGGGTTGGTCAATAAGGTCAGTTGAAAAACTTGACATTTCAATAACCAAGTACAAACCTTTAAATGGTAAGAGTTATAAGCAACTCCCAAAATTCATTAGAGACAAAAAGGCAATCATCAATCCAAAAAATGAAAAGGATGATCTGTGTTTCCTATACGCAGTTGCCATTGCTGAGACATTACAAAAAAATCCAAATGCCCAAAAACTGGAGAGAATTCCTGTGTCAATCCAGTTAATGGTTGAGGATTATGATGTGCAAGGATTGTCATTTCCTGTCAAAATTAAAGAAATTTCAAAATTTGAAAAGTTGAATGAGATTGGTGTTAATGTTCTAACTTATGATGATGAAATTAAAAAAGTTTGTCAGATGCAAATTAGTAGATCTGAACATGACAAGAGGATCAACTTATTTTGGTGGAATGATCATTTTAGTTGTGTAAAGGACAAAAGTAGGTTACTATCAGACCAAAACAATGACCACCAACACAAAAAGTTCTTCTGCGACTTCTGTTTGAACCCTTTTGAAACAGAGAACATTTTAAACCAACATGAGGTTATTTGCAGATCCCATGATGCCCAGATCCAAGAGTATCCAGTAAAAGGTGAGGATGATATTATGGGCTGGGGTTTAAAAGATTTGAAGAAAACCCAAGATGTCTCATTCATTATTGTGGCTGATTTTGAGTGCGAGCTGGATACCTTAAAAACTTCAAAAAAAGACGAGTCCAAAAGTTACACCCAAGCCTATCAGGAACATGTGCCAATCAGCTATGGTTTTATGATCATTTGTTCCGATCCAAAAATTTATCCAGGAAAGTATTTCAGTTACACCAAAAAATATGACTTTGAAAACATTGGTCAAATGTTTGTTGAAAAGTTGGAAATGGAAGCCAAGAAGATTTGGTACACATATCTCAAAACTCCTAAAAAAATTATCATGACAGCAGAAAATGAAACCAACTTCCAAAATGCAACCAATTGTTATGTTTGTGGAGGATGTTTTGTACAAAAAAAACCAAAAGATTTGGATCCTAGAAGCATCTGGAAAGCCAGCAAACTAACACCAAAAAGTAAAGTAAGGGACCATAATCATTTAAATGGTCAGTATAGAGGTGCTGCCCACAACGACTGTAATTACTCAATGGCAAGTGCCAGACATATTCCTGTTCTTTTTCATAATTTTAGTGGTTATGATGCTCATTTAATTGCAAAGTATTTGGGGGTGTCAAATGGCCCCATTGGTTGTATTGCAAAAACGGAGGAGGAATATATTAGTGTAAACAAGAAACTTTGGATGGATGGTGGTTTCAAAAAAAATGACAAGGGTGTAACAGTCAAAAAATGGGTACCTTTGGAATTACGTTTCTTGGACTCATTAAAGTTCATGTCAAGCTCATTAGCAACACTGACATCAAACTTACCAAATGACGAGTTTCATTACACTGAAAATGGTTTTAAAGATTATCCTAAAAATCATGTGGATTTGTTAAAAAGAAAAGGTGTGTTTCCTTATGAAATTTTGACCAGTTTGAAAAAGTTGGACATAACAGAATTTCCACCATACAAAGATTTTCATTCAAGACTAACTGGAAAAAATGTTGCCATTGAGGATTACAACCATGGCAAGAATGTTTGGAACAAGTTTAAATGTAAAAATTTGAAGGATTATATGGAGTTGTATCAAAAAACTGACGTGTTGGGACTTACAGATGTTATTCAAAATTTCAGAAAGATGTGCAAAAAAACATATGGGTTGGACCCAATGTGGTATTATACAGCTCCTGGTTTGGCTTGGGATGCTTTGTTGAAACTGACAGAACAAAAGTTGGAACTACTGACAGACCCTGACCAATATTTAATGATCGAAAAAGGAATTCGTGGTGGCATCTCAGTTATAACCCACAGATATTCAAAAGCAAACAATGTTTACATGGAGGAATATGATTCTGAAAAGGAAAGTGTTTTCATTCCATATTTGGATATGAACAACCTCTACGGATGTTCAATGACCCAACCATTACCAGTTGGTGGTTTCAAATGGATTCCAAAAGATGAGTTTAAAAACTGGCAGAAATATTTGGCAATGGATGGTTTGGGTTGCTTTTTAGAAGTTGACCTTGAATATCCGGAAGAACTTCATGATCTACACAATGAAATGTCATTTGCGGCTGAAAGATTAATGGTTAACAAGGTTGAAAAGTTAATACCAAATTTGCATAATAAGAAAAACTATGTGGTTCATTACGAAGCATTGGACCAAATTTTGAAAAATGGTTTGAAATTAACAAAAATTCATCGAGCGGTTTCATTTGTTGAGAAAGCTTGGATGAAGCCATATATTATGTTAAATACTGAGTTAAGAACAGCAGCCAAGAATGACTTTGAGAAAGATTTTTATAAACTTATGAATAATTCTGTTTTTGGAAAAACCATGGAAAATGTCAGAAATAGAATGGACATAAGATTGGTGTCGGATGATGACCAACTTGAAAAACTGGCTAGAAAACCAACATTCAAAGGCGATACAATATTTGCTGATTACTTGGCAGCTGTACATATGAAAAAGACCAGAGTCAAGTTAAACAAGCCAATATTTTGTGGTGCTGCAATATTGGACAAAAGTAAGATTTTAATGTATGACTTTCATTACAATTATGTTAAGCCAAAATATGGAAATAGAGCAACATTACTATTTACTGACACAGACTCATTGTGTTATGAAATTAAAACCAATGACTTCTTTGTTGACATTAAAAATGATGTTACAAAAATGTTTGACACATCTAACTTTCCAGAAAACCATCCAAGTGGCATCGAAAGAATGAACAAAAAGGTACTTGGTATGATGAAGTCAGAAACAGGTGCTGACCAGATCTCAGAGTTTGTTGGATTGAGACCAAAATCATATGCCATCAAAATGGCAAAGAAAAAGAATTTGGAAACTGGATCATGGGATGAAACAGAAACAAAAAGGTGTAAAGGAGTTGCAAAAAGCACCATTAATGATATCAAATTTGATGATTACTACAACTGTTTGATGACTGACAAAAATGAACTAAGAGGAATGAACACTTTTAGAAGTACCAAACACACCATTTATACCATCCATGTAAATAAGATAGCCTTGAATTCTGATGATGACAAAAGAATTATACTGGATGACAAAATTAGTACTTTGGCGATTGGACATTACAAAACTAAGTAAATTAAGTCAAAAACCCCAATCCCAAAAAGTCCCAAAAAGTCCAAAAAATTTCCAAAAATTTCCAAAAATCTTGCCAAACCTCCCAAACCCCAAAAATTTCCAAAAACTTGGCAGCCATCTTTAAAAAAATTCAATACCATTTTTAAAAATTGTCCCAGAATCAGTAAACAAAATTTTTAGGTAAACAATTGGCGGCCATTAAGGTATGTCCCAGAATCGGCAGCCATCTTTAAATTAAAATCCAGGAGGGGGTCCCAGGAATCTGGAAGTCAAAATTTTAGTAAACAAATGGCGGCCATTAAGGTATGTCCCAGAATCGGCCTTTATACACTACTTGCAGTTACGGACTTATGGTGTGTGTGTTTGCGTCGTTCATGAAAAGCTTTATTTGAGACATGCACCGATTATTTTACCGATTATTCAAAATAATCGGCCGATTACCGATTATTTTAAATTGGCCGATTAATCGGCTTTGCCGATTAGTTTCCGATTAACCGGCTCATCTCTACTGTTTTTAGCAGTTTTTTGAAGACACTCAATAGAGCGCAAACATTTTGTGCAAATAGACATTGTGCATTTAGACCCTAGACCCTGGTTATTCCTTCTCATGATCAACGATCTCCGAGTCCCAAATTTTAATACTTGGAAATATGTGGACGATACTACTATCGCGGAGATCATCCCAAGAGGTTCTCATAGTAACATCCAATGCAGCGTATCATCCGTAACACAGTGGTCAGAACAGAATCTCATGCAACTCAATCCTGACAAATGCCTTTGTGATTACCGACTTTAAGAAAAACCAACAGGCCTTCGAACCCATCGTCATTAATGGGAATGTCTTACAAGAAGTTAAAAGTGTAAAGATCTTGGGTGTGACCATCTCTAACGACCTCCGGTGGGCTCCCCACATTAGCGAATCCATCAAGAAGGCTAACAAACTTTTGTTCTTTCTCGTTTTGCTTAAACGCGCAAGGGTACCACTTGTGGATATCAAGAACTTTTACTGCTCAACTATTAGACCTTTGCTCGAATATGGTTCGTCTGTTTTTCATCACGCCTTACCACTTTATTTATGTGAAGAAATTGAACGAGTCCAAAAGAGAGCCCTGTCCATTATTAATCCAGGAGTAGCTTATGACACTAACCTAGTTAATTTTGATTTGTCGCCACTAGCCACTAGGCGCTCCCTACTTTGTAACAAAGTTTTTAATTCCATATCCAAACCTGGGCATAAACTCTATAGCCTCCTTCCTCCAAAACACGTGTCTAGGTACAGCTTGAGAAAGAGCCATAAATTTAATCTTCCACTTATCAACACTGAACGCTACAAACGAACTTTCGTGCCATCCATGTGTCTGGGCATGGAAGTATAATTTTAAACTCAAACTTTGGACTTTATCCTAAATTTATCTCATATATGTACATGTATCTATTCTTATTCTGTTTTATCTTATATTGTATATATTCTGCTTTTATCATATTCATTTATTTATTCCATAATCATGTCAATTTTAATTACGCAATTCAGCCTTCTGGCTGCTATGTAATGATCATTAAACTATTTATCTATCTATCTAAATATAAATATAATAAATATAGATATAATTAATAAATTATAGATATAGATATAATGGATTTGGATATAGATAATAAATATAGATAATAAATATAGATAATGTATAATAAATATAGATATAATAAATATAGATATAATAGATAATAGATATAATAGATTAGGATGTAATGGATTTGGATATAGATAATATAGATATAATAAATAAAGATATGTAAGATATTAGGTTAGAGATTGGTCACGCATGTTCTATGGGATATAGAGTTCAAGAATTAGATAGAAGGCCACGAGGACTGGAGGCCCTGAGCACGAGTGACCATTCTCTAACCGTCTCAGACTACCACTCATAGAAAATGAGGGTGAGTTGTCTAAGTCTTATTATTAATAATATTATTACTATTTTTATTAGTAATAGATAAATCCCGAGAACGACGGATGTATGCTATATGGATGGACACGCAGCATCCGAGGGCTTTATATCGCATACCAGTGCTGGAAAATGTCCAGCAGCGCAGCTGCCAGGAAATGTTTTGTAAAAGTTGTTCGCAGGAAATTTTTTGTATCTTGCAGGAAATATTTGTCAGTTTTTTTAATCCAATTCAAAGTTTAAATATAAATTTCCTCACACAATCACACAATTTTGATGGGCAATCACTTTTGATCGAATATCAAGTTTCATATTCGTTGACTCATCTTTCTATATTATTGCCAAACCCAGTGAAAGTGTTTTATTTCGTATATCCTTGCGCAAATGATGCAATGATTTGCTCTAGAAAACAATGAAATATTTATCATTTCAGTATAGTGTTGCTGTTGCAGGCTGCAGCTGTCAGTGTGCATTTGCAAGATGCAAGCTGCTTTTATCTTATTCAACTGTTTCAGCATTTCGATTTTTGACGCTAGTACAGTACTTGTGTTACGTAGTATTCAATTGAAAAAGTTCGCTATTTCAAAGTATGTATAGATACCACATTCAGATAAATTATGGTTTTGAGATACAAACTTGCAAGTCTGGTGGTATCACAACTTATAAAATTGAAGACTTCTATCAGGCAGGAAATCGTTAATTTAGTTTAGCAGGAAATCCTTATTTTTGAATTTTGCTGCGAGGAAGAAAAATGCTTTATCTAGGACTGTCGCATACATCCCGACGTTCGAGGGATTTATCTCACTTAATTTATTATTGAGGAGGTTTTCCAACAAAGTTTTGTCTATTTTTTCCACCTTGGACAAAGAGACTTGGCTGAGAGCAGTGCAGTTTTGAGGAAATACAGTGCAGAAAAAACGAAATACAGTGCAAATTTTTTATTTTTTTAAATTTGCACAAAAATCATTTTTGACTAGAAAAAAAGCTCTTTCTGCTAAATTTTTTCTTGTATGTTATTTGCACAAAGCATTTTGATTGGAAAGATTCTCTTCATGTTAATTTTTTTCATGTATATTATTAATAACTAATAGCATGATTTCTTGTGCAATTTGAAAAAAACACACACTCATGAGTTTTTCAAAGACCTCAAATAGCACTCGTCCGTCGGACTCATGCAATTTTGATAGTCTTTGAAAAACTCACTCGTGCATGTTTTTTCCAAATTGTACTCAAAACCATGCCATTACCTATACTAACATATTTTGTTAAAAGGGATATCACGATATCACTGCAGTGCGAACAAGTAGTGGAATCGAATGGCGTTGTCAGTCATGTCAACGTGCACCAGATCCAGAATTCAATGCTCTTCCAGTACCAGGATTCATGATAATCCAATCCACTCTGGCAGTGTGGGTAACGCCAGTGAGGAGTCCCATAATTTGTTCAGTAGAAATTCCAGTGAAGAGTCCAATAATCTTTTCAGTGGTAGAAACTGCAGTGAGGAGTCGAATAATCCATCCATTAGAAACTCCAGTGAAGCGTCCAACAATCCATCTGGTGAAAACTCCAGTGAAGCGTCCAACGATCCATCTGGTGAAAACTCCAGTGTACCTTCTCATCAACCTACTCCACAAAGAAGCCTGTTTAACCTCCCTCCAGATCCGGCTAGTGTCTGACAAGAAGCTGGAAAGATGTCAGCGAAAGAAGTACAGGGATATGCAGGCTAGAATCTTTAACCTTTGTGCAGAATTCGAGAATGGTGAACGAAATGTGAAACAGCTGTTGAATGCCTGTTCGCATCTGAATGGCCCAACAGTTTAAAGGTGCCCTCCAGTCCATTCTGCACATGTACGAAACTAATGTTTACATCTCCATTTAGAAAAAAATATACTGATACCTTATTCAAGATTGTAAGCATTTCTTGCTTCCTCTTCATTACTTGTACCCAAAACAAAACGTTTTTAGAAGAAATAGAAGAAAAAATTTTTTGTTAAAATAACTACGACAAGACTATGGCTTTGTGTAGTCAAAATAACCATAAAAAAAACTAGTTGTTTTTACTAGTCTACAGTCATAGTAGTTTCAACTACCGGAAATTGTAGTAAAAATGACTACGACAAAGTTAATCTCGAGTAGTTAAAATAACTATGTGAAACAACTAGTTATTTTCACTATAGCCGCAATCGTTTTAACTACAAAATTGTAGTTAAAACAATTATGGACAAAGTTAAACTCGAGTAGTTAAAATAACTATACGGAAAAATTAGTTGTTTTTACTACAGTCAGAGTAGTTTTAACTACGAAATTGTAGTTAAAACAACTAAGACAAAGTTACTACGTCCCAGATAGTTAAAATTACTACATTATGTGGTTATTTTTACTACCTAAAAATAACAGTGCATCTATGCTATATACGCGTATGCTAGGCATTTGCTGTAGCGTATGACATGTGTGAGCTACGCGTATATGCTAGGCATTTTCTAGGGGTATGATAAGTCTATGCTACGCATACTGTACGCTAGGCATTTTCTAAGCGTATGACAAGTCTATGCTACACGCGTATGCTCGGGTATCCTAGGCGTATGACACGTTTATGCTATGCCCTAGACATTTGCTAGGCGTCTGACACGTCTATGCTAGGCGTATGACACGTCTATGCTAGGCATTTGCTAATCGTATGACACTTCTATGCTAGGCATATGCTAGGTATTTGCTAGGCGTATGACACGTCTATGCTACGCATTTGCTAGGCATATGACAAGTCTATGCTACGCATATGCTAGGCATTTGCTGGGCTTACATTACCAGAAATTTGATGACAAAATGGCCGCCGCTTAAGGGCTAATTTACATATAGTCCTTATAAAATGGCATCTAATTTTGAACAGTAAATATATAGAGGAGAACTGTTAAAGTGAGAATTCTGCTAATTGAGTATCTCGCCTACTATTTGCCGACCTCGCTATTTAAGTAACAGCGATTTTCAAATTATTCACTTCCTTATTTCTTTAAATCAGGTATACCTACGATCCGCCAACTATCTCTCGAACTATCATTTGTCAGTGTTTGAGCCTCCATCAATAACGATGAGTTCAAAATGCTCATTTTCTTGTTGGCATTACAAGTCGGGTAGTTGTTAAATTAGAGGTATACAACTTCGGCCAATTTGGTCAATATGTAATCTATTACATGCAAGATAAAGGTTCCTCTATCAACTCTCGAATATTTGACCAAAGACAATTTTGAAAGTATCAAACAAAATCCTACCGCCATCCAGTGGTACATGACCTACTTATTTGTTTACTATTTTCAACACAATTTGGCGGATCGTAGATATACCTGATGAAAATAAATAGGTGACTGAATGATTGGATAATGGCTGTTGTTTAGATCAGGAGGTCGGCAAATAGTTGACGAGCTCAATAAGCAGAATTCTCACTTTAATATATTCGCCTTATATATTTACTGTTCAAAACGGGACGCCATCTTCTAAGGAATATATGTAAATTGCTTTCAAGCGGTGGCCATTTTGTAATGATGACACGTCTATGCTAGGCGTATGACACGTCTATGCAATGCGTGCGACACGTCTATGCTACGCATATGCTAGGCATTTGCTAGGCGTATGACACGTCTATGCTAGGCGTACGACCATAGGCGTATTAGGTGGAAATAGGCTACTGAGGCAGGCGTAAAAAAATTGTCAAAATATTAAGGTTATATTTTACAGTTCTTTTATTCTATGTTTACAAAAACTACTCAAACAACTACCTGGCTGGCTGCCACGGCTATATTGATTGATGGCATTTCAAATTCCTTTAAGCTATTATTAAACAATTTCGAAATCTGAAGTGCTGAAACTGTTTTCACCTACATGTTAATAAATATTTCCACAGCATTTGTACGTTTTACACAAGAAGAATTTCCCCTTTTCCGAGTTTTATGCCAAATTATGGACATGCTACGTTAGTCACAAGTACAATAAGAAAACCATTAAAACGAAGATATTAAAACGGCAGCCACAGATAAATACAACAGGCAAGCAAACTGACATGCAAATCTGCAATGGATACGTTTAAAACACTTTAAGGACACACAAAAAAAGGAAACAAAATTAACAGTGATAGGATGTAAACAGGGAAACTTGAACAGTTTTGCTACTAAATGTTCGCGATTACTCAGAGCGGCTGCTTATATTTTTACCGTAAACGTTTCGCCGGTCTTTATTTCTTCGTTGGTTTTCAAGTTAGAAAAGAGTTTAGAGTTTCGGTTTGACGGGTTTCCTTCTACTCAAGACGTTGTTTTGCTTTATGTGTAGACGTTGATTTGTTTCTGTTCTTTCAAAAGTGATATATACGTTTCCCAAAAACTCCTTCCTCAAGTGTTTTTGTCAAGAAAAAATTATGTTGATATTTCAAATCTTTTTTTTTTAAGAACTACATTGTTCCCAGTGCCCCACAATCTTAACCGTGCATGGTCCGTCCACACATATATACAAATAAATATTCATATCACAGAAATTTGTTCGCATTTCACGTTTGTCCACGCGTGTAAAATGACTCCACGCGTGTCGGGATTAGCACCCTCACCGGGCTCCGGGCCTTCGGCCCTACGCCCGGGCTCGGGGATTAAACACAGTATAAAGCAAGAGCTGTGTAAACAGGAATTGGTATTTGTATATTAAATATAGAAGAAAGGTAGTTAAGGATTAAAAATACATAGTAAGAGTTATTGACTTATTGTCGTGTGGTAAAGGTACATGTAATAATTGACTTGGCGTTTTGGGTAAGATCAGCTCTGGTGATGTTATTCAACCCATCGATGAGTTAACAATTAAACTGCTGTCAACCCCAGTCGTTTCCTGTACAGAAGAACATCTTTGACAAGGGAGTTGAGTCATTAGCTGTTGCACCGTCTCTTGAAAGTTTTTTTACGCTTGCAATTAGTATGTTCTGCTTTTGAATCATGGCTCTTTGGTTTTCCAACACCTTCTTTATATTTGGGTCTTTTCTTCTTGGGCCTAAGAATTTCACATGGTTTTCTTCGACATCCTAGAGTTACCCTATCCCCCGAGTTATCCCGTCGGCCTCCTGTGAACGGTTTACTTTTTTAGTATAGGTAATCATATGATAGCGAGTACAATTAAGGATTTACACTACAAGTGATATATAATAAATATCACGAGTAGTGTAAATCCTTAATTGTACGAGAAAAATCATGTGATTACTCATTTATTATATATATTTTTTCATTTAATCAAATTTCCAAATGCACATTAAATTACATGCAAATTAATTAATTATAATGCAATATGAGGCCTAAAACAGATACAAGATTCCCTATCATAAGCCACCTAATATTAACTAGATCAAATAATCTAAAATTATTACAATAATTAATTATGCAAAATGAAAGATAAATTGAAAAATTGAAAAGTACTATACAGCATCAATGAATTAAACAAATTATGATAAAATTCTCAAAGCGAGATCTAACCCAGGTGATATACAGTATTTTTTTTGTCTTAAGATCACTGATATCTTTGCATGTACGATAAAGAAGTTTTAACATTTTTTGAGCCTTACCAGTGATAAAATCAACGTGATCATTCCAACTCAGATCTTGTCTGATCAAAACACCAAGATCCTTTTCCACAGTTACCCGATCGAGCCTAGTTCCCCCAAGGAAGTAATCTCTGTGGAGGACAGGTTTTATACGAGCAACTCTTAAAACCTTGCACTTGCTAACATTAAACTCCATTCCACAGGTGTAAGACCAATTCAGTAATGCATTTAAGTCATTTTGCAATTCGTCGCCATCTTTCTGACCGAGAATTTGGCGAAAACATTTTGAATCATCAGCAAAGAGGGGTAAAGACGTCTCCTCAGATATTAGCACGAGGCATATCATTAATAAAAATTAAAAAGAGTAAGGGCCCTAAAATTGACCCCTGAGGTACTCCAGATGCCACAGGAAGAAAATCAGATCTCTCATTATTGATCATAACTCTTTGCCCTTCTACCAGTTGAATAGGATCTAAACCAACACAGCAAAGATCCCTTTATACAAAGACATTCTAATTTAAACAAAAGTTTATTGTGGGAAACCGTATCGAATGCCTTGGAAAAATCAAGATATATTACATCTACTTGTTGTCTCATCTCAAGAGCCTTGGCAAACTGATGAACTACCTGAGATAACTGATATACAGTTGACTTGCCAGGCCAAAAAACATGTTGCCATTGCGAAAGATGGGGAAAGATAATATCAAAAATACCATCATACATCTGCCTTTCTAACAATGTAGATAAGACGTCAAGAAGGGATATACCTCTATAGTTGGTAACAACAATTACTTTTGACTCGCTCTTATGCATTGGAACAATGTTGGCATCTTTCCATTTTTCAGGGAAAGATCCATGCTCAAGAGACATATTAAATAGATTACACAAAGATGGCGCAATTTCCTCGGCACATACACATATCTTGTTTCATTACTTGACAAGAAACTTTCTCACTCTGGGTGTTCCTAATTGTTTCTCAACACTCCATTTAAACATTAGAAATCTCAAAAAAAAATTTAATGACTTTACTGAATTTTTATCTACAGTAGACTTTTCCTTTTCTGCCATTGCTTTATCCGAGACTTGGCTCCTATTCTATTCCAGGTTACAATTTTGCATTGAGTCATCATATAAATACAAACGTCGGCCTGATCTTGAAAATGGAGTCATCATATAAATACAAACGTCGGCCTGATCTTGAAAATGTTTCACAGGAATTAATCGATTCGGTCTTTTTGGAAATTAATCAGCCTGATAATAAAAATATTATTATTGTCTGTGTTTATAAACCACCTAATGTCGATGTTGGTGTATTTAATGATTGTCTGACCCCAACAATTACTAAAATCGGTTTTGAAAAAAAGGTATGTTACATCATGGGTGATTAACTTAATTAATTTGACATTAACTTAATTAATTATGATTCTCATTTACCTGCCAAAGATTTTATTGATCTTCTCTCAACTAACAGTCTTTATCCTATTATTTCAAAACCAACAAGGATTACATCCACTGACCTATATATATAACTGGACTGCGTGCTCCTATTACCTTTGAGTTAGGAAAAGTGTCCCCAAAATCGTTTTCAAAATGGCGGCATTTATGGGTCCTTTTGCTAATGGTGCAGGTCGCTGACCGATACCTAAGGACCGGACTGATGACACATGTTTTTAAAACTGCCTCTATTTTGCTCGGCGTTCAGTCGAATTATGTTATTTATAACTCGATAAAGTCTTCATATTTATGAGAAGATGAAAGCTTTCTGACTGACGGATTTTGACGGTCTTCCACTGTCCCAGTCTGATATAGTTTGTCGTCCGGTTTCTTGTTTCAACGACGGGGTAATAGACGGACGCACTTGCGACCAATCACCCATGTAGGGGGTATGGGGATACCGTCCATCCCCGAAGAAGATTTTGAGTTTTCGAAGCCCTGTGAGGGCATTTCCCGCGATTTCTGAGAGGAATTTTCACTCAAACAACTGCAATATTTGCATTCAATGTCCAGAACAGCACCAAAGCGGGAGCCTTCGAACGTTTTGACCGGCGTCAAGGAGCTGACGCTGGTCAAAATGACCGAGGGCTCTTGGGAGCGTAATTCTGCGCAGTTTAACCAGTGACACTTCATGTGACAGTGTATCAGCATCACGATTATCATTAGCAACAGAAACAAACTTCAAATTTCAAAGAAGCCAAAGTTCTTACTTGAATTTAGCGTCAGACATTCAGGAGACTGGGGGGGGGGGAATGTGTAGTGGGGGGGCAAGCCCCCCTAGCCCTGTACAAGCCCCCCCCTGTACAATACTGCACAATAAGACTGTTATCATGAAAACGTCCTGGGCCGCTCAGCAACAAACATAAATAATATACATGGAAAAACCACCGATGAATATTTTGTTTACACAAACTCGAGATCATTCATGTTCTACTGATATTCCTATTTGGTCAAACAAATAATCCAGCAGGCCTCTTGAGTCGTTCCACAAGAAATTGACAATGACCAACTGTGCATGCATTAACTCTTTCCTGTCCGAATTGGTCTTTAGTATTTTATTCTGGCTAACGCCAGAGTATTTTATTCACCTCTGGGGGAGTCCTCGGACAGAAACGATTTATAAACTATGGCCTGTAAAAACTGTAAACGGCTTAGCACCGGATTATCTGCAAGAACTCATAAATGTCAAATCCCCATCAAGATATAGTCTCCGATCCAATGATGATAAACTCCTGCTACAAGTACCAACATTCCGTAGCTTGAAGACCTTGGGCGACAGGTCTTTTTGTGTTGCAGCACCAACGTTATGGAATAGTCTTCCACAACATATCCGCCGAGCTGAATCAGTGACAACGTTTAAGACGTTCTTAAAAACATATCTTTTTAAAAAAGCTTTTTGTTGATTACTTTGTATTTATATAATCTTTACCTATATTATCTTTAGGTTAAATTTTACATTTTGTTGATAGTATATTGTTAGGATCTTAAATTCATACTATTATAGTTTTAGATTTTGTCATCTAAATTTAACTTAGATTATATATTTTACATTGTGTAAATAAGTCTTAAGGGCGCATGAGTAGTGATACCCCCCCATCGGGAGTTCAAAGGGATGCCGCCTCATTAAATATTCAATCTTTAATTATTCATTCTCAGGCTCCTTTAGGATCCTCTAACCCTATCTCATTACGTCATTGTGTCTCAGGCTCCTTTGGGACGGTCTAACCCTAATCTGATTACGTCATTATGTCTCAGGCTCCTTTGGGACCTCCAAACCCTAATCTCATTATTTATGCGTACATCATTATTTCTCAGGTTCCTTTGGGACTTCCTAACCCTAACTTGTTTTCCCCCCAACTCTAGCTTTCATGCACCCCCCCGTGTAATACGTCATAACCGATAGCTTATATAACTCATTTATACCCTTTACCCCACTGTCAGTCAACACTTGTGGGACACGTAGGTACAAAGAGCATGCGTACAGTAAGCTTTAACGAAATAGACGTTCTTTACAAGGAACGAGAGAGAAATTGATAGAGACACTTTATATTTTTTATCTGAAACCTTGTCTGGAGGAATAGAGAGAGTTTTGAACAGCCTAAATGTCTGAATCGGCTGAGATAACGTATAGACTTGAATTAATAGTATATCATGAATATTATATTTTTAGAACCTAAATATTCAAAGAGAGTAAGTCATCCTAGAATCATTACTAACTAAACTCTCGTTTATAAAGCAAGTCAAGATATCGTAAGAAGAACTTAAGATATATTTTAGATGAGGAATCACTTCGAGAAGTCATGAAAAGAACGATTTTAAGTGTCGAAATATAAACTAAAGGCAAAGCGATTTATTACTTTGAAAGCGTTGCTACGCTTTCTGTTACTAAGTGTGATATTTGCATATTTATCCTCAGTGCAGGAGACAAAAGAGAAACTCATTAGGGGTCATTAAGGAGATTAAGCGCTTAGGCAAGTCTAGGCGAGAAGGTCATTAACAGTGTTACCATAGCAAAACCGCGTCGCGTCCTTCATTCGTCTCAGGCTCCTTTGCGACCCTCTACTGTTACTCAACCCCCCGTGTAATACGTCACAACCGATAGCTCTCCGACTAATTCCCGAAGATCGTCATTATCAAAAGATGCTCGACTTATATAAATAATAGGAACCAAATTTCATTTATGCACTTTACCTTACTGATCGACAGTCAGCAGTTGTGGAGCATATTATAATATTCAAACAGAATAAGTCATTCTAGAATCATTGCTTACTAAACCCTTGTTTATAAGTGAAGAAATCGTGAGAAGATAGAATGAGGAATCACTTTAAGCCGTATATAAGAAAAACTTAAGATAGTGTGAGGAATCAATTCGAAAAGCCGTGAGCTAACGGGTTTAAAGCGTATTAACACTGGCAAATAGCAACGTAAAACTTGTATGTGAATATTATATTAGATATTTGGTTCGCTTTTGTTGTGTTTATACGTTTAAGAACTGTGCAAAGTTCATCAAGGTTTGCTTTCGATGATAACTCTTAGCGAGTTGTTAGTCTAAATATATTTTATTCTCGGAGTCTACTTCGGAATATTACAGAGCTTGGTTAAATAATTCGATGCTATGGTTTGGTAGTTTATAAAAAAATCAGACTCGTACGCGTAGAACGCAAAGAAAAAACTCATTAAATCTTACTAATCAGCAAAACACCCCGGATTTGCATATATGGTAGAATATTTAATTGTTTTGGTGGGTTAAAGGAGGATAATAGGGGGCATGAGGAGGTATGCGTGGGCATGTTCGGGCGTGAAGGTTATTAGCAGTGTTACCATAGCGAAACCGCCTGGGGGTAACCCCCAAACACCCAGGAGGTAACCCCCAAACACCCCTGGGATACCCCAATCACCCCTGGGATACCCCAATCACCCCTGGGTTAACCTCCAAACACCCCTGGGGTAACCCCCAAACACCCCCGTTCTTCTTCTCCTCCTCCTCTTCCTCTTTCTCCTCCTCTTTCTCCTCCTCCTCCTCTTTCTCCTCTTTCTCCTCCTCCTCTTTCTCCTCCCCCTCCTCCTCCTCTTTCTCCTCCTCCTCCTCTTTCTCCACCTCCTCCTCCTCCTCCTCTTTCTCCTCCTCCTCCTCCTCCTCCTCTTTCTCCTCCTCCTCCTCCTCCTCCTCTTTCTCCTCCTCCTCCTCCTCCTCTTTCTCCTCGTCCTCCTCCTCTTTCTCCTCCTCCTCCTCCTCTTTCTCCTCCTCCTCCTCCTCTTTCTCCCCCGTCTCTTTCTCCTCCTCCTCCGCCTCTTTCTCCTTCTCCGCCTCCTCCGCCTCTTTCTCCTCCTCCTCCTCTTTCTCCTCCTCCGCCTCTTTCTCCTCCTCCTCTTTCTTCTCCTCCTCCTCTTTCTCCTCCTCCGCCTCTTTCTCCTCCTCCGCCTCTTTCTCCTCCTCCTCTTTCTCCTACTCCGCCTCTTTCTCCTCCTCCTCCTCTTTCTCCTCCTCCGCCTCTTTCTCCTCCTCCTCTTTCTCCTCCTCCTCCTCTTTCTCCTCCTCCGCCTATTTCTCCTCCTCCTCCTCTTTCTCCTCTTCCTCTTGGACTCGGAGCTGCTGGGAGTCCCAGAGGGGAGAAAGAGGAGGAGGAGAAAGAGGAGGAGGAGAAAGAGGAGGAGGAGGAGGAGAAAGAGGAGGAGGAGTAGAAAGAGGCGGAGGAGGAGAAAGAGGAGGAGAAGGAGGGAAAAGAGGAGGATGAGAAAGAGGCGGAGAAGGAGAAAGAGGCGGAGGAGGAGAAAGAGGCGGAGGAGGAGGAGAAAGAGGAGGAGGAGGAGGAGGAGGAGGAGAAAGAGGAGGAGGAGGAGGAGGAGAAAGAGGAGGAGGAGGAGGAGGGAGGAGAGGAGGAGGAGAAAGAGGAGGGAGGAGAAAGAGGAGGAGGACGAGGAGAAAGAGGAGGAGGAGGAGGAGAAAGAGGAGGAGGAGGAGGAGGAGAAAGAGGAGGAGGAGGAGGAGGAGAAAGAGGAGGAGGAGGAGGAGAAAGAGGAGGAGGAGGAGAAGAGGAGGAGGAGGGGAGGAGAAAGAGGAGGAGGAGAAAGAGGAGAAAGAGGAGGAGGAGGAGGAGAAAGAGGAGGAGAAAGAGGAAGAGGAGGCGGAGAAGAAGAACGGGGGTGTTTGGGGGTTACCCCAGGGGTGTTTGGAGGTTAACCCAGGGGTGATTGGGGTATCCCAGGAGTGATTGGGGGTATCCCAGGGGTGTTTGGGGGTTACCTCCTGGGTGTTTGGGGGTTACCCCCAGGCGGTTTCGCTATGGTAACACTGCTAATAACCTTCACGCCCGAACATGCCCACGCATACCTCCTCATGCCCCCTATTATCCTCCTTTAACCCACCAAAACAATTAAATATTCTACCATATATGCAAATCCTGGGTGTTTTGCTGATTAGTAAGATTTAATGAGTTTTTTCTTTGCGTTCTACGCGTACGAGTCTGATTTTTTTATAAACTACCAAACCATAGCATCGAATTATTTAACCAAGCTCTGTAATATTCCGAAGTAGACTCCGAGAATAAAATATATTTAGACTAACAACTCGCTAAGAGTTATCATCGAAAGCGAACCTTGATGAACTTTGCACAGTTCTTAAACGTATAAACACAACAAAAGCGAACCAAATATCTAATATAATATTCACATACAAGTTTTACGTTGCTATTTGCCAGTGTTAATACGCTTTAAACCCGTTAGCTCACGGCTTTTCGAATTGATTCCTCACACTATCTTAAGTTTTTCTTATATACGGCTTAAAGTGATTCCTCATTCTATCTTCTCACGATTTCTTCACTTATAAACAAGGGTTTAGTAAGCAATGATTCTAGAATGACTTATTCTGTTTGAATATTATAATATGCTCCACAACTGCTGACTGTCGATCAGTAAGGTAAAGTGCATAAATGAAATTTGGTTCCTATTATTTATATAAGTCGAGCATCTTTTGATAATGACGATCTTCGGGAATTAGTCGGAGAGCTATCGGTTGTGACGTATTACACGGGGGGTTGAGTAACAGTAGAGGGTCGCAAAGGAGCCTGAGACGAATGAAGGACGCGACGCGGTTTTGCTATGGTAACACTGTTAATGACCTTCTCGCCTAGACTTGCCTAAGCGCTTAATCTCCTTAATGACCCCTAATGAGTTTCTCTTTTGTCTCCTGCACTGAGGATAAATATGCAAATATCACACTTAGTAACAGAAAGCGTAGCAACGCTTTCAAAGTAATAAATCGCTTTGCCTTTAGTTTATATTTCGACACTTAAAATCGTTCTTTTCATGACTTCTCGAAGTGATTCCTCATCTAAAATATATCTTAAGTTCTTCTTACGATATCTTGACTTGCTTTATAAACGAGAGTTTAGTTAGTAATGATTCTAGGATGACTTACTCTCTTTGAATATTTAGGTTCTAAAAATATAATATTCATGATATACTATTAATTCAAGTCTATACGTTATCTCAGCCGATTCAGACATTTAGGCTGTTCAAAACTCTCTCTATTCCTCCAGACAAGGTTTCAGATAAAAAATATAAAGTGTCTCTATCAATTTCTCTCTCGTTCCTTGTAAAGAACGTCTATTTCGTTAAAGCTTACTGTACGCATGCTCTTTGTACCTACGTGTCCCACAAGTGTTGACTGACAGTGGGGTAAAGGGTATAAATGAGTTATATAAGCTATCGGTTATGACGTATTACACGGGGGGGTGCATGAAAGCTAGAGTTGGGGGGAAAACAAGTTAGGGTTAGGAAGTCCCAAAGGAACCTGAGAAATAATGATGTACGCATAAATAATGAGATTAGGGTTTGGAGGTCCCAAAGGAGCCTGAGACATAATGACGTAATCAGATTAGGGTTAGACCGTCCCAAAGGAGCCTGAGACACAATGACGTAATGAGATAGGGTTAGAGGATCCTAAAGGAGCCTGAGAATGAATAATTAAAGATTGAATATTTAATGAGGCGGCATCCCTTTGAACTCCCGATGGGGGGGTATCACTACTCGCATGTGAACATATTTGAATGAAACATGCGCGGTATAACAATTAAATATTATTATTATTATTATTATTATTATTATTATTATTATTATTATTATTATTATTATTATTATTATTATTATTATTATTATTATTATTATTATTATTATTATTTACATGAGCTGGGCTAGCCCGGTTAACTGGGCTCACGCGATTGATTAGGATCTTACTGTGGTTTTGAAACTCGCATAAACTAAATGTACAAAGAAGAATTGGTTTAGTTTAGATGTAAACTAATCCTAACGTTGTTGTGCCCGAGGAAAGAATTTCGTGACCGAGTCAGTCCGGTTTAGTATTTTATTCTGGCTAACGCCAGACGATTTTATTCACCTCTGGGGAAGCCCTTGGACAGGAACGATTTATAAACTATCTCTCTAACTCTTTCCTGTCCGAATTGGTCTTTAGTATTTTATTCTGGCTGACGCTGGACGATTTTATTCACCTCTGGGGAAGCCCTCGGATAGGAACGATTTATAAACTATCTCTCTAACTCTTTCCTGTCCGAATTGGTCTTTAGTATTTTATTCTGGCTAATGCCAGACGATTTTATTCACCTCTTGGGGAAGCCCTTGGACAGGAACGAGTTATTAATAAAGTAAGAAAATCGCTTTGTATTTACATAAATATTATTTTTTTCCTGTGATAAGTACATGTCAGTGGTCGCTACCATTAGCAGAAGGACCCATAAATGCCGCCATTTTGAAAGTGAAAATGGGGACACATTTTTGGCCGGCACCCGCAGTCCAGTTATATATATAGGTCAGTGATTACATCCCATTCTGCTACTTTAATTGATAATATTTTTACAAACAATCTTGATCATGATATAGTAAATGGTATATTTTACAATTATATTTCTGACCATCTTCCTGTCTTTCAGATTACCAATTATCAACCTTTAATCAATTACAAAAATACTCCTAGCAAATTCAAAACAAGGAAAATTACCAAAACTAGTATCGCAAACTTTCAGAATGAATTACACAATATTAATTGGGATGCAATCTCCTCATTCACGTCTCCTAATGAATCTTACAACTCTTTTTCAGATATATTGCTACCAATATATAACAAACATTTTCCCGTGAAAATCAGAAATATTAATACGGAAACTAATTCTAAACCGTGGTTTTCGACTGGACTTCAAAATTCCTGTTTTAAAAAACAATTGTTTATAACAATTATTTAAAGGATCCTACATTAGTTAATAAACTTAAATATACAAAATATCGTAATAAATATAATTATATTATTAAATTAGCTAGAAAATCATATTATCATAGTAAACTTGAAAGACAAAACATAACTTAAGAGCTACTTGGTCAACCATTAAATCTGTTATTGGAGCTAAACCTAAAGTAAAAATACGCTCTACTATGAAAGATAGTAACGGTGAATACACTGAACCATTCCTAATTGCAAACAAATTTAATGATTTTTTTATTAATGTTGGCCATTCTCTCTCTAAACGTTTTTCTCACTTGTCCGATCACCATAGACAACACCTTACTGCCTGTTATGATGATACTATATCACTATTTCCTACAACCCCATCCGAAATTACTTCAGTTGTGAATTCATTAAAAAATAGTAGAAGTGATCGAAGGAGTTGATGGAATAAACATTTCAATTATAAAATCCTCTATTAACATTCTAGCCTTACCTCTCTCAATTTTTTTTAATGCCTCAATTTCTACTGGTGTTGTTCCTGACCAACTAAAAATAGCTAAAGTAATTCCAGTATTCAAAGCTGATGACTGTCACAAGTTTCCCAACTACAAGCCAATCTCTATCTTGCCTTGTTTCTCTAAAATCCTTGAAACACACTTTATAACAGATTTCTTAGCTTTATCAATAAAAATAATATCTTATCTGATCATCAATATGGTTTTCGAAAAAACCATTCCACCTCTATGGCCATTATAGATTTAGTTGATAATATTTCTCAAGCCTTTGAAAGTAACAATTATACCATTGGGCTATTCATAGACTTCAGAAAGGCTTTTGACACTGTTGATCACTCAACACTATTAGATAAATTATATTATTACGGATTTCGTGGAATTGCTCATTCCTGGATTAAAAATAATCTTGAAATTAGACTACAATGTGTCCAGTTCAACGATATTTGTTCTACTCTCAAAACCATTAAATGTGGTGTTCCTCAAGGTTCTATCCGTTCTATCCCACTTCTTTTTCTCTTGTATATTAATGATATATCACACTCGTCATCTTTGTTATCTTTCGTACTGTTTGCTGATGATACGAACATATTTCTTAATGGTAAAAATATTGTATCAATATTTCATACAATAAACACTGAATTTTAAAAAGTTATTGAATGGTGTCATGCAAACAAATTAAGTATACATCCTGACAAGACTAAATATATTCTTTTTCACCCTAAACGTAAAAAGCCTGACTATAAAACTAAATCCTTGGGAATAATTATTCACGAGAATTTATTATGGGCTCCCCATATCTATGCTATTAAAACTAAAATATCTAAAATGATAGGTATTTTATCAAAATCAAGGCAATTCCTTGGGACAAAGACTCTCCGACTGCTCTATAATTCTCTTGTATTACCTTACCTTCAATACTGCACCGTGGCATCTACCTACAAAACCCATTTAAATTCGTTAATATTGTATTCGTTATTTCTTTGCCAGAAGAAAGCTGTTCGTATTGTCACAAACTCCTCATTTCTTGCTCATTCTTTACCCTTATTTAAATATCTAAATATTTTAAATATGTATGATATATTTAATTATCAAGTTAGTTGCTTTGTCTTCCAGCATACTAACAATCTTTTGCCTCGACCTATCTCCTCACTTTTTACTTCAAGCAATGAAGTGCATCATCACTATACAAGACAAAAAAATAACCTTCATATAACATGTCTTAAGTTATCATTTCCCATTAGAACACAAGGACCTAAGATTTGGAACCTGATCCCTTCTAAAGTTCGTGATTCCTTGAAAAGTTTTAACTATAAGCGAATTTATGTAAAATATTTTTCCTAACTGACCTAACCCGCATAAGCCTCTGGCTTTGGCTAATTTAAGTTATTAATTTGCTTTTTTCCTAATAAATTATTATTATTATTATTATTATTATTATTATTATTATTATTATTATTATTATTATTATTATTATTATTATTATTATTATTATTATTATTATTATTATTATCAAATTTGTAAATTTATCAATCAGTTCCTTAGGTGTTTTCTCAAAAGAATATCGTACCTTTTTGGAGATGTTAAACGATCTAGGTCTTGATAAAAAACACCAAAATTTTTGTATTAAGAAAATAATGTCTATCGCCATTAGAACAACATACTATATATTTTGTTGTAGAAACAAGGATTGGACAAATCCACTAATCCAGACTTAATGAACATTTGAAGATACATTTTAAATTCAAATTTTTCTATATAGTTGTAAACAATAAATAGGTTCAAGTAGTCAATTATAAATTACCGTAATTAGTGAGATTTATAATTGTATATATATATATATAAAGTATTTCAATAAAGTTTCCATTATTATCTGTACTCATTTCAAAATATTTACAAGGAATTTTTAGTTCATAGTGTACCACAAGTCGTTGGAAATGTGAAAGCTTTCCATTGCAGAATTGGCCGCTATTTTGAATTTTATTGTCAACATCGTTCCCGTGGCTTTCTCTATTTTTATTAATTTTACTACAGTACAATGGGCAATTCCCCCTATAACAATGCATCATGGGAGTTGTGGCAGGCTTTCACTTTCGAGCGAAATGGCCGCCGCGAGGCGAGCATTTTGTCTGAAAGAGTAACTAGTTGTTTTACAATATTTCCTTTCCGCAATGAGGATTTTAGACTTCTAAATGGGACTGGGAGGGTGTAAACCACATTTTGTACAAAAGACAGCGAAATCGCAGCTAAAATAAGCGAGGAAATTACTTCAGAGTGACTCGACAAGCGAATATTGATCAAATAAATACGATTCGAAGACGGTCCGGACGCGAACAGGTGAGTAAGCAGATCGATTATAGCTCAGTATATAATTCAGCTTTTGTGACATGTATAAGTTGTTTGTCAGTCACGATCGCTTAGTTGTTGTGCTCAGAAGTCTTTCTTCCTGGCGTATTGGCTTGTTGAAATCAACAAGGACAAGGTTGGGTGATGCACTCGACCTGTTGTTCGTAATTGCCTCTGTATTTACACAATGTTTTTTAAACTTTTTGGCGCGAAAAAAACCCTGTTTCTTGAGCAACAGTTGAGATATTTTACAAAGACGTCAAGCGTAAATTAGTCTTGTCAGGGTTTTCGTTCGTTGTTTTCCTCTTCTGTTCCCATTGTTGTCGTCGGTTCCTATCCTCTTAGAATAACAAGTAGGTTCTAGAATTAGTGTAGGCTGTAAATATAAATTTAGGACTATAAATTTACTAAATATTTTGAAAAACCGTCGAGTTTCTTGCCGTGTTGTGTGCAATAAACTTTTTAGTAAATATAAGAAATAATCAAATATCTAATTCTAATTTTATCAGTTAGCTATATGTAAATAATAATAAACCATAGATAGATAGATAGCATATTTAAACCATATTAAATACATAGTTCATTTTAAATAGTAGATAGTTTGTTAAAATGTACATATTTTTTTTAACATATTTGAATAAGTTATAAATTTTACAATGGAGGATGAACCTTGTACTTCAATGGAGAGTCGGAGAGAAAAACAATTGCCAGTTCCTAGTGTAACTGAAATGTGGACAAAGAATTTAACAGCTATCCCAGCATTTTCATACCAAAAATTGGAGGAACACCTAATCTTTACATGTGAGAAAACATCAGACCATAAGCCAGCAGAGGCCTTAAAACACAAGAAAGGTGGATATCGAAAGGTGATGACACAATTAATTTTCTTGTCCGCTGATAAGTAAGTGCTCAAATGCAAAAAAAAAGAGTACCAGGTCTATGTTCACTTTGATCAAACCTCTGGGAATATTGTGTTTGCAAAATGCTACTGTCCTGCCGGAGCTGGAGGTCGCTGCAAACATGTAGCAGCCCTTTTGTTTCAGTTGTTGGACTACATTGAGCTAGGACTGACTGAGATACCTGATGACAAGACATGCACTCAGGAACTTCAGCAGTGGCATGTTCCCAAGAAATCACAACCACAGAATGCTGTTCTTTTTGAGGATCTTATTTTCCCCCAAGACAGCTACGAGAAAGATAAACATGGCTGCAAACGCCCTATTGTGGAAGGTAAGAGGCAGATATACAGTTCTACTTCAGAAAAGGTTAGCAAAAGTGACTTGAAAAAGCTTAAAATTGGTTTGGAGACAGCTGGTAGTAACTGTTCTGTGATTGGGCTTCTCACTGACAATGACTGTGTTCCATGTGTTCAACTGGCAAATTGTCATACTGTAACTCCTTGGGACTGGAAAAAGTAAACATGCCCTTTTTTCAGAGATGGCTTGCCATTAACAAGCTCCAAGCAAAATAATTTATCATTGCATGCTTCCATTAATAGTCATGTCTGCTTTGGATGCCGGACATTTTACCTCAACAGCTCCATAAATACATGCCTCACTTGCATCAGAAATTAGTGCATCAGGGCTGGACCCAAGTCATGGCCACTTTGGATTCACAACTAAACCACATGCATAGCAAATTTCTACTGGCTCATTTTTCTTCTGTTTACTGTATATTCATGATACTTAAGTAGAGCATTATGTTCATTTTCAGTTCCCCACAAACAACTTGAATTTCTTGCAGTGTTGGATGTCTTAATAACTTTGTTTATTATGCTCTTTGGGTATATAGTTTTCTGTCACTTCATCACCAAATATGGATGATGTCAACCTACATCTTCTTTGGGCATACCATTCTAAACAAGCACTCTGTGTACGTGTGTTTTTTTCCCAATTTCTTCACAACTCTTACAGTCAACTTGTAATCTGACTTTGACAAACTCTGTGCATTTTGGTTCCACGGGAACAGTGGAATAATCAGGTTTTTCATTCAATCTTGCCAGTTTATTCTCTCTTATATTTGTTGCTTGAAGTTTATTTCCCTCTGCCTCTGCATTAATCATTCTCTGCCTAGATGGTAGTGTGTTAACATCAAATTCACATGGAACACAGTCATTGTCAGTGAGAAGCCCAATCACAGAACAGTTACTACCAGCTGTTTCCAAACCAATTTTAAGCTTTTCCAAGTCAATTTTGCTAACCTTTTCTGAAGTAGAACTGTATATCTGCCTCTTACCTTCCACAATAGGGCGTTTGCAGCCATGTTTATCTTTCTCGTAGCTGTCTTGGGGGAAAATAAGATCCTCAAAAAGAACAGCATTCTGTGGTTGTGATTTCTTGGGAACATGCCACTGCTGAAGTTCCTGAGTGCATGTCTTGTCATCAGGTATCTCAGTCAGTCCTAGCTCAATGTAGTCCAACAACTGAAACAAAAGGGCTGCTACATGTTTGCAGCGACCTCCAGCTCCGGCAGGACAGTAGCATTTTGCAAACACAATATTCCCAGAGGTTTGATCAAAGTGAACATAGACCTGGTACTCTTTTTTTTGCATTTGAGCACTTACTTGTCAGCGGACAAGAAAATTAATTGTGTCATCACCTTTCGATATCCACCTTTCTTGTGTTTTAAGGCCTCTGCTGGCTTATGGTCTGATGTTTTCTCACATGTAAAGATTAGGTGTTCCTCCAATTTTTAGTATGAAAATGCTGGGATAGCTGTTAAATTCTTTGTCCACATTTCAGTTACACTAGGAACTGGCAATTGTTTTTCTCTCTGACTCTCCATTGAAGTACAAGGTTCATCCTCCATTGTAAAATTTATAACTTATTCAAATATGTTTAAAAAAATATGTACATTTTAACAAACTATCTACTATTTAAAATGAACTATGTATTTAATATGGTTTAAATATGCTATCTATCTATGGTTTATTATTATTTACATATTGCTAACTGATAAAATTAGAATTAGATATTTGATTATTTCTTATATTTACTAAAAAGTTTATTGCACACAACACGGCAAGAAACTCGACGGTTTTTCAAAATATTTAGCAAATTTATAGTCCTAAATTTATATTTACAGCCTACACTAATTCTAGAACCTACTTGTTATTCTAAGAGGATAGGAACCGACGACAACAATGGGAACAGAAGAGGAAAACAACGAACGAAAACCCTGACAAGACTAATTTACGCTTGACGTCTTTGTAAAATATCTCAACTCTTGCTCAAGAAACAGGGGTTTTTTCGCGCCAAAAAGTTTAAAAAACATTGTGTAAATACAGAGGCAATTACGAACAACAGGTCGAGTGCATCACCCAACCTTGTTGATTTCAACAAGCAAATACGCCAGGAAGAAAGACTTCCGAGCACAACAACTAAGCGATCGTGACTGACAAACAACTTATACATGTCACAAAAGCTGAATTATATACTGAGCTATAATCGATCTGCTTACTCACCTGTTCACGTCCGGGAAGGACCGTCTTCGAATCGTATTTATTTGATCAATATTCGCTTGTCGAGTCACTCTGAAGTAATTTCCTCGCTTATTTTATCTGCGATTTCGCTGTCTTTTGTACAAAATGTGGTTTACACCCTCCCAGTCCCATTGAGAAGTCTAAAATCCTCATTGCGGAAAGGAAATATTGTAAAACAACTAGTTACTCTTTCAGACAAAATGCTCGCCTCGCGGCGGCCATTTCGCTCGAAAGTGAAAGCCTACCACAACTCCCATGATGCATTGCTATAGGGGGAATTGCCTATTAATAAAATAATTGTACTCCTCTCAACCAATCAGAGTGTAGTAATTTTGTCATGCATATAATAAAGATGGAAATAAATTAACGCGGAGGGATAACCCTACCCCGGGATAACTCGCCTCATGTGAACAGGCCCTATAATTTCTCTCATGCCGTGGTATTACATACTACGGTATTTGTCGAGGGGCGAATGACTTTCCAAATGAAAGACAATGAGCCAATCAGCCAGCGTTATGGGAGTTAATAAACATAACTTGCAACCATATAATGGTTCTTGTTTTTATTTTTTGAAAGTTTGCATGGTGACAATTGGTAATACAAGCCAGAATTTGTGGTAACACCACGTTTATTATTTATTGCTTAGCTTTCGACCTATTGACTCAAGCTTTCGAAGCCAACACGATGTTGGCATTTTCTCTGACGATTGCCTGAGTCCACAGGGCGAAAGCTCACCAATAAATAAGAAACGCGGTGTTATTATGAATTCTCGCTTGTATATTGGTTTTTGTTTTTTGTTTAATTAACATAAATGAAACATTTTAGTGTTTCTTAGTGCAGAATTTTACCAGTGCATGAAAGCCCATTCACGTGTCATAATGGAGTTGTCTTGAGTAAAATCATGAATTATTAATGATTTGAGAAGTAATTTATCATACACGAGAAACCGTTTATTATTTTATTGTATTATTTATTATTTTGACTTCTTGCAGAAATTGCTTGAAGATCAGCAGCAAAAAGTACAGAGCCTATCCCTCAGTTTATCCTCATCACAGGTTAGTGAAACGTGGTTCAATTATTTCTCTGATTACCTACATCTGACAAAGTGTATTAAGACTCTCAAAGTTTATTTACACTAGAGCAAATGTTTCTGGATTTGTCGCGAAGCCGAAACGTTTTTGTACCGGATTTGTTTTACCTTCACACAAGAGAATGAATACGGAATAAAAACTTCCCGGTTTGGTCACGTATCTGAAGATTTCGAATCCGGAAAAAAAGTAGAAACTTTCTATCCGAAATCTTTTGAATCCGAAACAATACGTAGTGTGAACGATTATTCCGATAAATACGAACACTTTCCCACCCGCAGTCATATGGTGAACATAAGGAATGGGCAATTTGCACTATGGCAATAGTACTATAGGGCAATTTGCACTATGGCAATAGTACTATAGGGCATAGGGGTTCTGAGTTCACCGCTAAGATGCTTGCATAAATCAAAATAAGACCATAAATAGCGACGTCATGGGTGGATCAAAAGATCCACCCATGACGTCGCTATTTATGGTCTTATGTTGATTTATGCATCTTAGCGGTGTTGTTACCCAATCATGACGTACCCTATCAATCAGTTAAACTGGTGTTTACTGCATGAAACAAGTCTGATTTGCAGTTTTCTTAATTAGAGAACGTTTGGGGTTTTATTTGTCTCCTCCCATACCCCCACATTCCCCCAAACACCTCTGTTTTTAAATATTACTTAAAACTAAATATGGCCCGCGGGGGCCACATTGTGGCCCGTGGGGGGCCACATTGTCGCCCTAGCGGCCCGTCATGGCCCGTATCAATAAAACACTGCCGAAGCACACCCAACACCCCCGAAACAGCCCCAAAACACCCCAAACACCCTCAGATACCCCAAACACCCTTATAGCACCCCCAAACACTCACATACACCTCCGACATCTACGTTTAAGTTCGCATCATGTCCGTCTTAAACAAAATATTTAAAATAATTTCGTACTTTGTGTGAATTAAGAAACTTTATTTAGTAATTTAGCTATGTTACAAAAACATTTCTTAAAAAACTAATCTCAAACTTAATCTGTCATTATTCTATCTTATCTTATAATTCCCATAAGCATAAGTGTCAGACCCATTATCTAAAATAAAACGTTTGTCATCGTATGGACTTAGACCTATTTAATTTAATTTAATTTAATTTAATTTAATTTAATTGGGTGGTTCAAGTACAACTTGGCCTCTCGCATACTCACTGCGGCTAGATCCTCGGATAATATGCGGAATGAGTCGAAAGATGGCGATGCAGTTAACTTGGACAACATTGTCTTGTCATTAACCAATTTCACGTTGACTCTTTTTCGCAGATTCTGCAAGGTTTTACCAAATACTGCGTTGTTCATCAGTTTGAAAAAGTCCTTCTCGAAGTCGTTGGCTGCATGCTACCGTTTCTCAGTGTTGAAATCGATGTACGATTTGAGCCATGGATTCTGCTGAACACTAGAACACGGTGAATCTTGGCCAGCTCCATCCCCAGTCCCAAGTACTACTTCAGATTGCGATAGTGAACGACGTAGTTGGTCTTGTCTTGGAGGTTTGGAACTAACTTGAGTACAGCAGCGCTGCCAAGCTTTAAATCCTTGGACAGTTGTTGGCAGTAAGGTGATAGCATTTCTGACGAAATCTTCATTTTATCTGGTGCTGAAGGGTAATCATTATGAAGATCGTGAAGCTCTTTCGGATAACGGAGGTCGACTTCTAAAATGTAGCCTTGTTCGTCACCGTCTGAAATTTCTCTGATGTCGAGCATGGAAATTTCTTGTTCTGTCAGCCAGTCGAATTCGCCAGTCGGCAGAGGTTATGACATACCCCAGCCATATCAATTATTAGCGTCGAGGCACATCACGTAGGACGTTTCTTGCGTGGGATCGTAGTCCGGAGCGTATGGGTTGTTGGCTTTGCTGAAACGATTGTGATCAAAGAAATTCCACCACGGAGGCCTTCTTCAATAAACAAGTACATGTATGGGTCGGTTAAGAGTTCAAGTTTGACATCGGTCATTTTTAAACACGCTTGCCATGCCAAACCAGGACTTGTGTAAAAGTGACAGGGATCCAAGTTGTATGCTTTCATGCAGACGTTTCGAACATTTTCTAAGACATCAGCAAGGAGTAGAACATCGGACATGATATAAATCATGATAATCACCCATGTTCTGACAGTTGAAACAATCAAAGACACCTGTTGCGTGGTCGTAGTCTTCATCAGAGATATGTTCATCATTTTAAATAATGTAAAATGACTCTTTCTGTGGTGGACATCGTTCATCAAATCTCTCCGTACAATCCATGTAATCGTAAGGGTAGACACCTTTTCTCAGTAGTAGCGATATCTTGTCGTTCTCGATGTGTTTCTTGACAGTTGGGAATTTGTCAACACCGTCTTTGGATAGATTAGATACTAACTTGTCTAATGATGCATTCATAAATTCCAACGAATCGATAAAATCCAAATTATCGATCGAGAAGGATATATACTTTTCCGCATTGTTTGAGATACAGTTAATTTTCTTATCTCTGAGTTTACCAAGCCCTTGCATGATCGCGCGTAGATTGTGAAGAATGACAGGTATTCGTCCGGTAAAACTATAGTTCAAATTGCAGTCATTATGTGCGGCTCCGCGATACTTTCCAGTGAGGTGACAATGATCTCGAACGCGATCAGCTCCCAACTCACAAATATGGAAATTGGTAGCATCTTGAAGCTTCTGCTCTTCTTCGTTCTCGATCCAGATCGGCTCGATGAAGTCAAGTTTCTCCTGAATATATTGCCGCTCTGTTTCCAAGCACTCCAGAAACTTGTCGATAGCGTCCTCACCGCGATAAACCACCGGAGGTTTCAAATACCTTTCTACTTCTGAAACAACTACGTAGGAAAATCCACAAGGCTGATGATGTATGTGTTTAATAATTTGATTTACCACCAACGTATAGACATAAAATACATGTATGATGATAAATTAGTGGCAAGGAAGCTTAAAAAGAAACCACAAGGCTTATATAAATTTAAGCTCCCTTATTAATTACAAGGTCAAGGATAAATTTTCACAGTAAATAAATAGGGCATGACGGATTATAATTACAAAATATATATAAGAACAATAAATGTACATAATTATTTAGGTAAATAAATGTTTTCAGTTGTTTTTTTAAAGGAAATAAAGAGAAATCAAATGTGTCAATAAGTCGTAGATATAGTAAATTATATCTGATATATATGTTTAATTATTTAGTAAAAGGAACATTTTCAGTTTCTTCTTAAAGGAAGTGAAGGAAAATGTGTCAGTTATATCAGTAGGTAAAGAATTAAAAAACTTTGGTCCTTGGAATCTTATCGAAAATTGTCGGATATTTGTCCTGCACAATGGCATTCGAATAGCCATAGCATTTCTTGTATTATAAGTATGAATTTGATTATTTGATACAAACATATTATTAAACTTTTCTGGTAAAAAAGTATTTCTATAAGAATACATAAATTGACCCATTTGTAGTAAACAAATATCGTTAACGTTTAGAATACCGCATTTCTTAAATAGAGGATCTGTATGTGCATCAAATTTACATTTATTCAAAATTCTAATTGCACGTTTTTGTTGTAACATACATGTAATACGGCAGAGATTATATTGATAAGTCGAAGCCCAAACCACATTACAGTATTCAATATAGGGATAAACAATTGAATAATATAATGTATGTAAGGATTTTTCAAACAGGGTGAAACTAGCTTTAAAAATTATTCCTAGAGATTTAGATATTTTGTTTGCCACATGGGAAATGTGTGATTTCCAAGATAATTCTTCATCTAATATTATCCCCCAAAACACAGTTTCATTCACCTGATCAATATATTCATTATTAATAATTACTTGAAAGTTATGTTGATATATTCTTTGCCTTGGTTTAAATACCATAAATGTTGTTTTTTCTAAGTTCAATGAAAGCTTATTTGCTCTAAGCCATTCACATAATTTCTCAATTTCATCATTCAAGATATTTATCAAATGCGTGGGGTCTTTATGTGAAAAAAATATATTCGTATCATCAGCAAATAAAATGAGATTTACTATTTTTGATACATGATTTATATCATTTATATACAGTAAGACGAACAGTGGGCCAAGGATAGAGCCTTGTGGTACCCCACGACATATATTAATAGCTGACGAGCAATAATCATTGAACTGGACAAATTGCGTTCTGTTAGAAAAGTAACTTTTAACCCAATCCAAAGTTAAACCACGAATTCCATAGCGAGCAAGTTTATCAAAAAGAATTTGGTGGTCTACAGTGTCAAAGACCTTTGACAAATCTAAAAATATGCCGACCGCAAACTCTTTCTGATCAATTGCTAAGGATATTTTATCGTACAAGTCTATCAAAGCTAATCATGTAGAATGATTTTTCCGAAAACCATATTGATTTTCAGATAAAATATTATATTTATGTAAATAGTTTAATATACGGTTTCATAAAATAACATTTTGAAAACAAGCCCGGCGATTGGTTGAAAGCCGTGTTTCTATAGCTTTATGGAAACACGGCAAGGTCCACGCCATTCAATACGCCATCATTACGGTAGGATACGCCATTATACGCCATCATACACCATTATGAAGAGTAAGGAGAATTTACGCTTTGATGCAGTGGTTATTTTTACGTTCTATACTATACTATTTTCGACAGGTTATTTTATAAAGGAAATAGAAAACATTTTTCCGTGTTCCCATAGACTTATAGAAACACTTGTGGAAGTTTGGGAGAACTCGAAATAGCGTGGAAACACTCTCCCTGCGGGCTCGTGTTCCCACTACAATTTCTCGTTCTCCCAAACTTCCACTCGTGTTTCTATAACTCTATGGAAACACGGAAAATGTTTTCTATTTCTTAAATATATAACCCTTTCTAAAAATTTTGAGAAACTAGGTAGAACTGATACTGGTCTATAATTAGTGAATAATGCTCGAATTGATACTTGTCACTGTCACTGACTCGATCTTTGTTGTTAAACTTTCAAAATCGGCGTAGATAACAAACGGTACTTTTAGTTGCTTGTGGTAATCTTTGAAGAAGAGTGTAGCGTTGTCTTCGTATGGGAGATGGATGCGCTGGGGGCCATGTTAACAGCAGCGAAGTTCGTGGTCTTTTAGCAGATCTTCGCGGATAAATCCATGTAGACAATAGCGGCAATAAAACATTCGAGCTTTCCTTCGATTTTGGTCATAGCGTAATTTATTAAAATCTTTAATAAGGGAATAGTGTCTCGTAGTGCCTTGAGAGAATAGCAGTAGATTAACGTGGATGTCAAAGCGTTCTTTTGTAATGTACATTGGAAACAGTACATCTTTAAAGCCAAGGACGTTAATTGAAATGTTATCTTGGTATTCGAACGTGCCAATTTTGTTAACGGTGACAGGGAACTCAATTCCATCAAACTTAAGTTCATTCTGAAAATCTTGATAGTGGTGGAGTCTTTCGGGATTCTTCCCCAGTTCAGCAGGATGAAGAGCCGCGAGAACTGACCACATAAAACATTTGTTGTCGGATATTGATAATGGCTTTCTTAGTGTTCAGCTTCTTTGGTAGCGGAATGTAACTCCAACCTTTCAGTGGGGTATATTTGACTATGCTCAAGTTCAGATGAAGGATTTCATCCAATACCCAACTACTTCCTTCTTTTTGATAGATGGCCATTTGTTATTTTGTGATTGGCTTCCTGTAGTTTATTTTCAAGTTCATGAGGATTTACTGTTGTCATGCAGATGATTCGGAAGTGAGGTTCGGCTGTCAAATCTTCGCCTTCGGGTTTAGGTTTTACAAATCGTACTTTCACGCTGATAAACCACTTGAGTCCTTTCTTCTCTTTCAACTCTTTGGATAGGTGACTTAGGAGCGGTTTGGATTTACCACGTAGAAACTGTGAGATATCGTGTTTCTAATCTTTTCGCGGCTTGACCTCAAGTTTCTTCAAGGAGTCTTTAAAGGCTGATGTGAACTGACAAGGGTCGCTACCGTCTTCTGGAGGTCTCTCCGCTTCTCCGGTACCGACCTGGTCACCGATTCTTTGCTTCTTCCGGATGGGATTGTCGCCGACGCCTTCTAGATTCCTCTTGCGCGGGTTCTCCATTCAGAAAATTTGATGCTCATTGACCTTATCTCTTCGGTAAATTTCTTCAAACAATTGTTGCACGTAAGAGTGGCCGTTCCCCGATGTTTCTTTTCGTGTCGTTTCAGGACAGCTCTACGTGTAAATGACCCGCTGCAGTTCTTACAAACAAACCTCTTGGTTCCATGATCAATACGTTTATGGCATTTCAAATTGGACACGTCCCGCATACGTGAGCCATCCTATATACAAAAGAAGTAAATGAGTGATGGAAAATAATACATTTATGAGTAAGAATCTTTTACAATATACGGATAACAGAATGAAAAACCTTTTCAACCCGTAAAGAATTTCTCTTCCCGTTTGCAAATATATATAAATACATATATTATATATATATATTAATACATTTTTGTGACTTACATTTTGAAAATTAGCTGAGAAGCGTCGAACAGATAAATTCGAGTTCTCTCACTTATAATGTATGTATATATATATATATATATATATATATATATATATATATATATATATATATATATATATATATAGGATAAAACAGGAGCCAGCCTTCGTCAAATGTTCCAAAACATTAATAATAGACAACAGGAACTTTTTTTAAAAACTTTATTTTAACAACGTTTCGAGGCCCGGCCTCTTCATCAGGTCTAGATGTATATATATATATATATAAGGAGTTATGGTTCAGGAAATGTTAGAGAGTGCTCAATACCATATAGATAGAGCAAAATACAAAGTATGAAGTATAGTTTTACCTTAAAGTCTTCGCTACCAGAGGTTTGATATATATATATATATATATATACACTGTAAATGAAAAGGGGCTGAAACGACCCAAAAAATAGGGCCAAAACGGTGACCGCAAAATAGATCTTTTTTTGGGGTCAAAATGGCACCTATAACAAGCCGGCCCCTAAGGGACGATTTGGCTCTTTGAGGGTAGGGGCTGTTTTGGCTTCAGACAGGGGCTGTTATGGAAAAGGCAGGGGCTGTTTCAACTTTTGACCAGGGCCATTTCAGAAAATCGTGGGGCTGTTTTGGAAAATTAAGGAGTCAATTTGGCTCCTATTAAGAGGCATTATTAACCCCTAAAAAGCGTCGATTTAGCTTGCTGAGCAGAGCTGTTTTGGCTCTAATAATATATACAGGGTAGTTTTAGCCCCAATGGAAGGGCTGTTATGGAAAAGACAGGGGCTGTTTCAACTTTTAACGAGAGCCATTTCAGAAAATCGTGGGGCTGTTTTGGAAAATCAAGGAGTCAATTTGACTCCTATTAAGAGGCATTATGACCCCTAAAAAGCGTCGATTTAGCTTGCTGAGCAGAGCTGTTTTGGCTCTAATATAGAGGGTAGTTTTAGCCCCAATGGAAGGGCTGTTATGGAAAAGACAGGGGCTGTTTCAACTTTTAACCAGGGCCATTTCAGAAAATCGTGGGGCTGTTTTGGAAAATTAAGGAGTAAATTTGGCTCCTATTAAGAGGCATTTTGACCCCTAAAAAGCGTCGATTTAGCTTGCTGAGCAGAGCTGTTTTGGCTCCAATATAGAGGGTAGTTTTAGCTCCAATGGAAGGGCTGTTATGGAAAAGACAGGGGCTGTTTCAACTTTTAACCAGGGCCATTTCAGAAAATCGTGGGGCTGTTTTGGAAAATTAAGGAGTCAATTTGGCTCCTATTAAGAGGCATTATGACCCCTAAAAAGCGTCGATTTAGCTTGCTGAGCAGAGCTGTTTTGGCTCCAATATAGAGGGTAGTTTTAGCCCCAATGGAAGGGCTGTTATGGAAAAGACAGGGGCTGTTTCAACTTTTAACCAGGGCCATTTCAGAAAATCGTGGGGCTGTTTTGGAAAATTAAGGAGTCAATTTGGCTCCTATTTGAAGGCTTTTCGGGCCCTAAAAAGTGTCGATTTAGCTTGCTAAGCGGAGCTGTTTTGGCTCCAATGTAAATGGCAGTTTTAGTCAAGGGCCTGTGATAGAAGAAGCAGGGTCTCTTTCAACTTTTGACCAGCAAATGGAATAACAACATACAGTACCATCACTAAAATGAGAATTTGTGGAAACAGCACGTTTATTATTATTGCTGCGCTACAGTACTTGGTACAGTACATATAACAGTTTACTATGTTTGAGCAAAATAATCAAGCGTTTCTCATTGATACATGTAAATTAACCTACTGGGCTAGTTAATTAAACCAACACAACTCTGAAACAACAAAAAAATTATAAAAGTGGTGCATATACCAAGTGTTATAGTTTCTAAGAACAATAAAACACTATTGCCATTACTGTAATCAATATTAAGAATTTATAAACTTGCCAACAAGGCAAGAACAGCCTCGAAACAGCAGTTGGCGATTGTGAAGAACTCCTTCCCTTCTATTACCAAGACCGTCTTTTCATATTCCAGTACACTGCCCAAAACTACAATATGGGGTGGTGCCAAGTTTGATAATAGGGCCGTTTATTAGAGCTGATAAGACACGGATTACACAGGACGCACCTTACAAAGACTAATGTTCGCCTTTTACATAAGTCACAACTTGTTCCAAACACCATATAAATGAGTCAGTTCGCGTCTTATGTAAGGCGCGTCTTGTATAAGCCGTGTCTTATGGGCTCTCGTATAAATGGCCCTATTGTATCAACCACATTTTCGGTGTCATTTGGTATTTATGAATTAGTCAGAACATTTTCCAACTCGCACGTCTCGTCCGGCAAACAGTTTTCATATCTAAAGGGAAGCGAACATAGATAGCACGTCCAGATAACGTCTTGACAATCCTTGTAATATTTAAATTGTGTTTTGTTCAAATTCAGACATTTAGCATGTGACCAACCATTGCCCTCGGCACACAACAAAGCGTTTTGATTCGAACGAATAGTTTTAACACACTCTTGTAATGATTGTCACAGATATCCAAGATGTTAAAGCAACCACAAACATGTGTTCTTGTTTATAGAAATGGTTCTATATAATTATTACTCGGGCTACTATGGTAAGGCCGAGTCTAAGTTTTGCCTCAGTTTCTGTCTTTTATTGTTCATAGTTCATATTAATCTTTTTTTATGTTGTTTATATATTGACAATAATATATTTTTGTAACTTAAGTATAAACAGCCTATAAGTAGCCCGAGTTTACGCCTAGCAGGCATCTTGTTTTTAATCTAAATTTAATATATCCGACGTCGAAAAAAGGCAAATAATTCCCAGTGTTTTAAGCCATACACTTCCTGTATTAAATCTTCGTTCAACGTACCATCAACGTAAATATTTGAAATCGATATTCATGTATAAGTCTTCTTACCTTCTAAATGAATCTTATCGTCCTTGAAAAGGTCTTTATAATCGCTTTAACATCCACTCTTGTCTTCGATATTAAAAGCGTTGCAATGCTTACTTTGATTTTTGATGACGTACTATATCACATTCGCTAAAGCGCGATTGGGCCTAGCGTTCGTACAATGTTCGTACATACGAATAAGGCTTCTTATCGATGATCTTACGCCTTGACCACGTGATTGACGAAACATACATAGTCAAGTGCAACCGAGCTTCAATCAGCTCATGACATAGCGGACCTTGGTTTAACAACCATGCAGTATCCGCAAAAATGCTGTTTTTCGACAAACATTCGGACAAAATAAGTCATAAATTCGAAACCAGACAAAAAATTAAAAAAAACGCTGACACCATTTTGCTGAACATTTATCTCGGAATCGAACTGCGAAAAAAAATTTTGAACAAAATGAAACGCTTTGTTCTTAAGTCGCCCCAAGTGAAGCCCTCTGGTTTTAATTAAAAAATTCACAACTATTAACGGTTTGTGTTTATCGCGAAACCAAAGACACCATTGTATTCTACAAAGTCGTAGCTTTCTAACGATATCTATTTTATTTTTGTGGCATACATTTTGACGAATTGAGAGCGCTTTACAGAAATGACCCTGCAAACTTTAACGAAGACCTTAATTTATATAAACAATCTACCAGATCTGCATGTTCAATCTTCCAGATGCTGTTCAATCTTCGACTGTCGCGTGTTTCCCAGACGACGCAAAGTTGTTTAAAACAATCAACTTTTGTTCGGATGCATAGCTCCTCCAACAAGACTCTGACAGTTTCGAAAAATACGTACGCAATGCGTACATGTGACTACCGCTGTTAAGCACAGAACATGCCTGTAGAAAAAGAAAAATTTCGTCTTGGCAAATATAAATATCAGTTTGGACCGCGGAGCGCCAGTATATAACCCCCCCCCCCCCCATATAGCGTAACAAAGGGATGCCGCCTCATTAAATATTCAGTGTGACGCCACATGTGACGCCCGATGTGACGCCCCATGTGACGCCTGGTGTGACGCCCGGAAGTAATGTGGTTGGTGATATAAGCCCAGTGCTGTCGTACAGTCAATTACTTTCATACAGTGTTTCACTCGTGGTTTCTGGAGTTCTCTTGTTCTATCGCTTGTTTCGATTTATTTTCGACGTCTAATCGTGATTTAGGAAATGGTAAGATATGTTTGTGATTAGTTATAACGTTAATTGATGTGTTGTATTTTTTTTAAATTGTACATATGAAAAATTCTGAAGTTAACACCTTTTCTTTTCTTTGACAGTAAGGGATCTTATTCAGGTAATAAAAACACCTAAATATAATCTAAGAAGCAGACCTTACTAAAACTTTTTATTTGTATATGTTCGAACGAAAACCGAAATAAATATTTTAAGCTAAATGCTTTTGCGTGTGTGTATGTTTATTTGCTCCTCCTCCTCTTTCTCCTCCTCCTCCTCTATCTCCTCCTCCTCCTCCTCTTTCTCCTCCTCCTCCTCTTTCTCCTCCTCCTCCTCTTTCTCCTCCTCCTCCTCCTCCTCTTTCTCCTCCTCCTCCTCCTCCTCTTTCTTCTCCTCTTTCTCCTCCTTCTCCTCTTTCTGCTACTCCTCCTCCTCCTCTTTCTCCTCCTCCTCCTCCTCTTTCTCCTCCTCTTAAAATATGTGTTTTGGTAGCGTTTTCCTCATTTAGACACTGACTGTCAAATAGAGATGTTGATCAAAAAGCACAAATCGTTTCTTGAACTTTTATGTACAAGTGAACCTATTCAACAGCGAGCTCTGTTGGAGACTGCTAGCCCTGAGCAAATTAGATGCATTTGTGATTGTATGTTGAACTTTTGGTCAATGCAATATCAACTATCACCTGCTTTGCTTGAAGACGTTAGGCCTTATAGCGACGACATATCAACTTTGGCTAGTCCCCGAAGTAGTTTTATGAGAGAAAAAAGAGATACTGGTTCAAAAAGGTGAAGGATTTCTTGATCTCCTACTTGGTCCAGTTTTAGAAGGACTCGCAGAACTAATATAAAAATAACGATATTTTTTAAAGACCATCATTCGAACCCTGAACACTATGGGAGAAAGGTTACATGACGTTTTTCGTGTTAAAGAAATACCGTCACACTTTGACTACAGAGTCGATGAAGCGAAAGCGTCCTCTTTGCTGAATAGTTTACTCGCATTCTATGTCAACTTAACATGGAATCCCAAAGGAGAAATTGTGTATCAAGGAAGAGCTATACCAAACACAAAAATAGCCGAATTGGTAGAATACTGTGTATCACCTTACTTCTCAGGAATTTCCGTACCAGCTGGTTTAAACGTATTTGTAAAAGGACTCGCCGACATTAACATTGGCAAAAACCTTATCGAAGATGTTCGAGTGCTAATAATGTTGGCGCAGACAGAAGAAGAAACAGAATCAGAGAGCGAAAACGAAGAAACTTCCTCGGAAGAAGATTCAGAAAACGATAAGGATTACACCGAAATAGAATCAGAAAATTCTATAATTGACGAACCTGTTGATTGCGAACGTTGTCAGAATCCTGTTAATTTTACACATGTAATTGAGTGTCCTAAGTGTTTGTGGAAATATTTTAACAAATGCGTTAATCGAAATCTGATATGTAATGTTTCTGGTACAGAATTCAAGGCTCATGATCCATGCCTTCGGATTATAAGATGTACTGTATGCCCATATGCTAGTGTTACCGATAGATCACTGAATAATCAAGAGTTTTTTGTGTAAAGATATATTTCTCAATAAAATATTTTAAATTCTGTATTACATGTACGCGTGTCTGTGTTTGATATATATATATATATATATATATATATATATATATATATATATATATATATATAACATCTTTTGATAATGACGATCTTCGGGAATTAGTCGGAGAGCTATCGGTTATGACGTATTACACGGGGGGTTGAGTAACAGCTAGGGTTGGGGGGGAAAGTTAGGGTTAGGAGGGCTCAAAGGAGCCTGAGACGAATGAAGGCCGCGACGCGGTTTCCCTATGGTAACACTGTTAATAACCTTCTCGCCTAGACTTGCCCAAGCGCTTAATCCTCTTAATGACCCCTAATGAGTTTCTGTTTTGTCTCCTGCACGTGCACTGAGGATAAATATGCAAATATCAAACTTAGTAACAGAAAGCGTAGCAACGCTTTCAAAGTAATAAATCGCTTTGCCTTTATATTTCGACACTTAAAATCGTTCTTTTCACGACTTCTCGAAGTGATTCCTCATCTAAAATATATCTTAAATTCTTCTTACGATATCTTGACTTGCTTTATAAACGAGGGTTTAGCTAATATAATATTCATGATATGTCATTAAGTAGAACTACCTCAAGTTATCTCTGGCCAGTTCAGACATTTAGATTGCTCCAATGTGTCCCACAAGTGTTGATTGATAGTAGGGTAAAGTGTATAAATGAAAAGGTAATTACTGCCTTTTGATAATGACGTAACTTCGGGAATCAGTCGGAGAGCTATGGTTATGATGTATTACCCGCGGGGTTGGGTATCAGCTAGGGTTTGCGGAGAAGCATAAATAATAAGTCGATTATGACGTAGTGAAAACCAGGGGCTTCCGGAACACTAGGGTTAGGCGCTAATGACGTAACGCGCCGCTATGTAAAATGTATACTATGAGATAAGGGTTAGGATTCCCAAAGGAGCCTGAGAATGAATAAATAATAAGTTGAATATTTAATGAGGCGGCATCCCTTTGGTTACCCGCCCGGTGTGACGCCCGGTGTGACGCCCGGTGTGACGCCCGGAAGTAATGTGGTTGGTGATATAAGCCCAGTGCTGTCGTACAGTCAATTACTTTCATACATTGTTTCACTCGTGGTTTCTGGAGTTCTCTTGGTCTATCGCGGGGGCTAAATAAAATTTAGGGTTAGGGGGTTGGATATTAGCGTCACACTGGGCGGGCAACCAAAGGGACGCCGCCTCATTAAATATTCAACTTATTATTTATTCATTCTCAGGCTCCTTTTGGACTCCTAACCCTTATCTCATTGGTATACATTTTATATAGCGGCGCATTACGTCATTAGCGCCTAACCCTAGTGTTCCGGAAGCCCCTGGTTTTCACTACGTCATAATCGACTTATTATTTATGCTTCTCCCCAAACCCTAGCTGATACCCAACCCCACGGGTAATACATCGTAACCATAGCTCTCCGACTGATTCCCGAAGTTACGTCATTATCAAAAGGCACTTGGCTTATATAAGTAATAGTAATTACCTTTTCATTTATACACTTTACCCTACTATCAATCATTATATATTTTAGATGAGGAATCACTTCGAGAAGTCGTGAAAAGAACGATTTTAAGTGTCGAAATATAAAGGCAAAGCGATTTATTACTTTGAAAGCGTTGCTACGCTTTCTGTTACTAAGTGTGATATTTGCATATTTATCCTCAGTGCACGTGCAGGAGACAAAACAGAAACTCATTAGGGGTCATTAAGAGGATTAAGCGCTTGGGCAAGTCTAGGCGAGAAGGTTATTAACAGTGCTACCATAGGGAAACCGCGTCGCGGCCTTCATTCGTCTCAGACTCCTTTGAGACCTCCTAACCCTAACTTTTTTTTCCCAACCCTAGCTGTTACTCAACCCCCCGTGTAATACGTCATAACCGATAGCTCTCCGACTAATTCCCGAAGATCGTCATTATCAAAAGATGCTATATATATATATATCAAACACAGACACGCGTACATGTAATACAGAATTTTAAAATATTTTATTGAGAAATACATCTTTACACAAAAAATTCTTGATTATTTAGTGATCTGTCGGTAACACTAGCATATGGGCATACAGTACATCTTATAATCCGAAGGCAGGGATCATGAGCCTTGAATTCTGTACCACAAACATTACATATCAGATTTCGATTAAAGCATTTGTTAAAATATTTCCACAAACACTTAGGACACTCAATTACATGTGTAAAATTAACAGGATTCTGACAACGTTCGCAATCAACAGGTTCGTCAATTATAGAATTTTCTGATTCTATTTCGGTGTAATCCTTATCGTTTTCTGAATCTTCTTCGGAGGAAGTTTCTTCCTTTTCGCTCTCTCATTCTGTTTCTTCTTCTGTCTGCCCCAACATTATTAGCACTCGAACATTTTCGATAAGGTTTTTGTCAATGTTAATGTCGGCGAGTCCATTTACAAATACGTTTAGACCAGCTGGTTCGGGAATTCCTGAGAAGTAAGGTGATACACAGTATTCTACCAATTCGGCTATTTTTGTGTTAGGTATAGTTCTTCCTTGATACACAATTTCTCCTTTGGGATTCCATGTTAAGTTGACATGGGATGCGAGTAAACTATTCAGCAAAGAGGACGCTTTCGCTTCATCGACTCCGTAGTCAAAGTGTGACAGTATTTCTTTAACACGAAAATCGTCATGTAACCTTTCTCCCATAGTGTTCAGGGTTCGAATGATGGTCTTTAAAAAATATCGTTATTTTTATATTAGTTCTGCGAGTCCTTCTAAAACTGGACCAAGTAGGAGATCAAGAAATCCTTCACCTTTTTGAACAAGTATCTCTTCTTTTTTTTTCTCACAAAACTACTTCGGGGACTAGCCAAAGTTGATATGTCGTCGCTATAAGGCCTAACGTCTTCAAGCAAAGCAGGTGATAATTGATATTGCATTGACCAAAAGTTCAACATATAATCACAAATGCATATAATTTGCTCAGGACTACCAGTCTCCAACAGAGCTCGCTGTTGAATAGGTTCACTTGTACATAAAAGTTCAAGAAACGATTTGTGCTTTTTATCAACATCTCTATTTGACAGTCAGTGTCTAAATGAGGAAAACGCTACCAAAACACATATTTTAAGAGGAGGAGAAAGAGGAGGAGGAGGAGGAGCAGAAAGAGGAGGAGGAGGAGGAGGAGAAAGAGGAGAAGAAAGAGGAGGAGGAGGAGGAGAAAGAGAAGGAGTAGGAAAAGAGGAGGAGGAGGAGAAAGAGGAGGAGGAGGAGGTGGAGGAGAAAGAGGAGGAGGAGAAAGAGGAGGAGAAGGAGAAAGAGAAGGAGGAGGAGGAGAAAGAGGAGGAGAAAGAGGAGGAGGAGGAGGAGAAAGAGGAGGAGGAGCAAATAAACATACACACACGCAAAAGCATTTAGCTTAAAATATTTATTTCGGTTTTCGTTCGAACATATACAAATAAAACGTTTTAGTAAGGTCTGCTTCTTAGAATATATTTAGGTGTTTTTATTACCTCAATAAGATCCATTATTGTCAAAGAAAAGAAAAGCTATTAACTTCAGAATTTTTCAAATGTACAATTTTTAAAGAATACAACACATCAATTAACGTTATAACTAATCACAAACATATCTTACCATTTCCTAAATCACGATTAGACGTCGAAAATAAATCCAAACAAGCGATAGAACAAGAGAACTCCAGAAGCCACGAGTGAAACACTGTATGAAAGTAATTGACTGTACGACACTGCACTGGGCTTATATCACCAACCACATTACTTCCGGGCGTCACACCCGGCGTCACATCGGGCGTCACATCGGGCGTCACATCGGGCGTCCCATCCGGTGTCACATCCGGTGTCACATCGGGCGTCCCATCCGGTGTCACATCGGGCGTCACATCGGGCGTTACATCGGGCATCACATGTGGCGTCACACTGAATATTTAATGAGGCGGCATCCCTTTGTTACGCTATATGGGGGTTATCTACTAGCCCTGTAGGCGCGACACGCTTCTAGGGGTCTGCGGGCATGCCCCCGGGAATATTTTGAAATTTAGAGTCTCTGAAGTGGGATTTCCTGTATTTAGGGGAACATTTTATAGAATTCTGAAGATTATAAAACGTCATATAAAACACACAATTTACACAAAAGACAACAGATTTCCGTCGAGCTGAATTTTTCAGTTTGGTCAAGAAAAATTTCGTCAGCACACGTAGGAGGCTTTTCTACAGGTATGGCACAAGCAGATATAGACTTAAGAAGCAATGCATGAAAATGTGTGAAAAGCACAGACACACAAAAAAATCACAGTTATTTTAAATCAATTTTATACATGTATTGCTAATTTCAACATGGCACATACTATACATACATCTTTTAATACTGGCTGTTTCCAAAACATAGCATATATTAGCATTATAAACATGCCCCCAAGTTTTACGTGAAGTGAACTTGTAAAATTCAGATTTTTGTACGAAGCCCAGATAGCTTATCTGGTGGATAAATCCTAGCTAGAGAACCACTCTAGTGGTGCTTTGAACAACCCAATTTAACTTTTATCCCCTGAACAGCACTATCAGATATATAACTATTCAGTGGATAAAATTTTATATTAAGTTGTTCAAAGCATGATTAGTGCTGTTTTTTTAGCTAGGACTTATCAACTAGATAAGCTATCTCGGCTTTGTACAACTCACCCCAGATCATCAACATTTTGTTCCAAAACAACATTTTACCTGTCATAAATATGCTGTCAGTGGCATTCAAGTGTAATGCACATCGCTAATATTTTGTGATTCTGCTAGTATTTTAAATAAGACAGTACAACAATACTCAGTATTGTAGTTTCAACAGATATATTTCTTCATTTCAAGGCTTTCAACATATTCAAGGCTTTAAGTTTTCAAACAGTTTACAATAGCTTCTCAACAATTTATCAAAATGTACAATTGAGTGACACTTAGACACCAGATCATAGAATATTTTAGTAGTTTCACAAGAGTCAGACTTGTAACAGCCAACATATTTTGTCAGCATAAATTTCTTATATACATGTATATAGTGAAAATACAGAGCACTGTGATATATATTTCTCAAACTCATTAATAATTCATAAACCAAACACATAGGAAAATCATAAGCGAGACAAAGGTTTGATATGTGATCAAACACTTGGATAGATTAAGCCAACGTTTACCTCAAACTTATCTTAAAATACTAATTCATTTGACAACTGATTCATTTCCTGATTTGTTTGATCTTGAAACACTCTATAAAGTTGTGTTTGATCTAATATCAAAACACCTAGCTCAAAGTTGGTTAAAACACACTTCTCACTCTTAGTGTATGATATATACATGTACATGCGGTAACATGTGACCAGTGGCCACAACACACAATTCAACTAAAATTAAACTTTAATAAACTCATAAAGCGATTTTATCATCCATATTGACAATTTCTTCGATAAAAGAAGAAGAGCTTTGAAACAGAACACAGTTGAAGGCCCAACTTCTAACGAACTTTATAAGCTGAATATTTCTAGTACTGCTATAAGTACCGAAGTACGAGGTTAGCTTTGTGATCCGATCAAGTATTTATAGATTTTGTATATAGTATAAGATAAACAACGTCAAAGTTTTGAAACTATTTCTTACCTTGTACAAACTGATTAATGTCAGAAACCGCTCCGAGAAGAAAAGATTTGCAAAGTAATAATTAACACTTTTCAAAAATCAAAACTGTTATCGAGAGCAACCAAAATGCAAAGACCAGATTCACTTTAGTTTATTCCCCGCGAGGCCACGAAAACAACTCGAGTACTTCCCGAATTCCTGGCGATCAATGGCGATCTTCTCGACTATATAGCGATCGCGTCGAATATCTGGCGATGGCTGCACGAGTATGACGTAAGTGAGGTCCAAGACACTCGCTCACTCAAGCAAGCACTCACTCACTCACTCACTCACTCACTCACTCACTCACTCACTCACTCACTCACTCACTCACTCACTCACTCACTCACTCACTCACTCACTCACTCACTCACTCACTCACTCACTCACTCACTCACTCACTCACTCACTCACTCACTCACTCACTCAAGCAAGCAAGCACTCAAGCAAGATCACGCCGACATTTTGGCTCCCGCTGACAGGTCAGCCGTAGTCACAAAAATGGACAAAAACTTCTGGACTCTGCTTTAATGAAAAAAAGACAAAATCTCCGTCTATTACCCGTAGAAAGGCACCAATCAAACATCAGTACCAATACAAACATCAATTAATATAAAGAGATCGGAAGCCTTAAATGTTAACGAGAAGATTTAACATGGTCAAAACAGGTTGCTGTCCAAACCACAGCTGCAAACAGAGTGCTTGATTTGGTACGTCGTTCCTAATTAAAAGAAGTCACAGATCCTTGTGTCCGTCGTACAATGTACCTTGCAATCGTACGTCCACATCTCGGGTATGCAACTCAGGTATGGTCCCCGCAATCTGTGGAACTTATTAGGCGCGTGGAACGGGTTCAACGGCGCGCTACCAAAGTAATTATAAATCTTCCATTCCAATCATCGGTAACTTACAAACAACGACTGCTGACATTAAACCTACTTCCAGTTTCTTACTGGCACGAATATCTGGACTTAATCTTCTTCTTCAAAATTATTAATAACTTGGCTATGATCGATCCCAAAATGCTACCTGCTCCGTACATTCCCATCAGAACAACAAGAAACACATCGACTCCTGACATCTTACAGTTTCGCCCGCGAAAATGTAAAACACTTACTTCCCAACCCTCCTATATTACAAGAATGTGCATGACTTGGAACACTTTACCGTCCCAATTACGTGTAAAAGGGACCACTTTCTCCAGTTTTGAAAGCAACCTCCTGTCCTACTACAAAGCAGCAGTACTTCGAATTTACAACCCTGAAGACCCCAGATCATGGAAATCGATTTGCACAAAATGCAACTCAACCCGAGGTCTCAACGAAGCGATCCGTTGCTGCATCTGATGTCTGAAACTTATATAATTATTAATATTATACCTCAACTGTAAATTGTCCAGTCAGAAAGCTTGATTTGTACCATGTGACCAGTCAATTAATCATCGAATTACCCCTCAAAAGTAATATTCCCCGCTGCAGCGGGGTATAATGTCGTATTCCCCGCCACAGCGGGGAATGTGCTTCGTGTACCACGCGTGAATGCCACGCACGATTCACGCAGCTGTCAACAATGGTGGAGTTTTGCGAAACAAGAAGACGTTTCGCCTGAAGATTGTTAGGTTACAGGAAAATAAGGATTCAGGGAATACAAAGAAAGCAACAAACAATGCATATAAATAAATAAATAAATAAATAAATAAATAAATAAATAAATAAATAAATAAATAAATAAATAAATAAATAAATAAATAAATAAATAAATAAATAAATAAATAAATGAATGAATGAATGAATGAATGAATGAATGAATGAATGAATGAATGAATGAATGAATGAATGAATGAATGAATGAATGAATGAATGAATGAATGAATGAATAAATAAATAAATAAATATCGAAAGAGGTTGGTCTTGGTTAACGAACAAACTTGAGTGAAGAAACTAGAGCGATAGGGACATTGGCAGAAGATGTGGATTTCGTAATGATTATTAAGGAATTACATACAATACGATACAATACAATACACTTTATTTAACGTGGTCGATACACTTAGCGTTAACGCTATTTTTCAGGTATGCCACGATTTAAACTAAATCAATGTTAAAACAGTTGTACTATAACTATTTTTACAATAAAATAACACTCTATAATCAAACCTAAATTTAAATTTTAATTTAATCTATTTGAAACGTTCTATAAACTATAAACTATAGTTCGTGTATACCAGATAGTAAGTTCTTAAAAGTGTTTATGTCTTTTGTTTGCCTCATTTCATCCGGCAGATTGTTCCAAAGTTTTGCTGATGTGAATCTCCATGATTTTTGGCCGTGTGTTGTTGTCTTTACTTTTGGAATTCTTAAAGAGTTTGTTTTCCTTAAGTCATATGGTGTATCTGTTTCTTCAATAAGTAAACTTCGACTGTCATTCAATTCTGTGTTGACCATTTTAAAAGTGGAGATTAAGATCTTTTGTTTGCGTTGTTGTTCTAGAGTCCTTAGATTCAGACGCTGTAAGAGTGTGTCATAGGGTGTTGATCTTTCGTTAAAGACAAATCTTAAGGCTCTTTCGTTAACTTTTTCAAGCTTGGCGATGTTTCGTGCATGATATTAACGGGAGAAAAAAACACAATATTATTCACAATATTATTTCGAAACCTTGCGTGCGTAACCTTCGCTCCCCCTAGTTATGATGTATCGTAGAAAAAAAAGAAGAAAAAAACGTACATGAATAAAAAGGTGACGTCCAATAATGTCCAATTACGCACGCGCAGTACTTTATTTTTCTATCCCACATGTGGTTGGTGAATTTTTTGGACATATATGCCCACATTTTGAGCAGAAATTTTATTATCGTGGAAACCTTCGATACATCATAAGTGAGAGAAATCGAATTTCTCTGTTCGACGCTTCTTAGTTTATGTGCAAAAGGTAAGTCACAGAAATGTATTAATGATCATAGAACCAAGCGGTTTGTTTGTAAGAACTGCAGCGAGTCATTTACACGCAGAGATGCCCTGAAAGACATGAAAAGAAACATCGGGGAACGGCCACTCATACGTGCAACAATTGTTTGAAGAAATTTTACCGAGGAGATAGGTCGCTGAGCATCAAATTTTCTGCATGGAGAACTCGCGCAAGAGGAATCTAGAAGACGTCGGCGACAATCCCACTCTGAAGAAGCAAAGAATCGGTGCCTAAGGTCGGTGCTGAAGAAGCGGAGAGACCTCCAGCAGACGGTGATTGTCAGTTCACATCAGCCTTTAAAGACTCCTTCAGAAAGTTGAGCTCAAGCCGCGAAAAGACCAGAAACACGATATCTCACAGTTTCTACGTGGTAAATCCAAACTGGTCCTAAGTCACCTATCCAAAGAGTTGAAAGAGAAGAAAGGACTCAAGTGGTTTATCAGCGTGAAAGTACGATTTGTAAAACTTAAACCCGAAGGCGAAGATTTGACAGCCGAACCTCACTTCCGAATCATCTGCATGACAACAGTTAATCCTCATGAACTTGAAAATCAACTACAGGAAGCCAATCACAAATAACTAGTTCCTTGGCCATCTATCAAAAAGAAGGAAGTAGTTGGGTATTGGATGAAATCCTTCATCTGGACTTGAGCATAGCCAAATATACCCCACTGAAAGGTTCGAGTTACATTCCACTGCCAAAGAAGCTGAACACTAAGGAAAGCCGTTATCAATATCCGACAACAAATGTTTTATGTGGTCAGTCCTCGCGGCTCTTCATCCTGCTGCACTGGGGAACAATCCCGAAAGACTCCACCACTATCAAGATTTTCAGAATGAACTTAAATTTGATGGAATTGAGTTCCCTGTCATCGTTAACAAAATTGGCACGTTCGAACGCCAAAATAACATTTCAATTAACGTCTTTGGCTTTGAAGATGTACTTTCCAATGTCCATTACAAAAGAACGTTTTGACACCCACGTTAATCTACTGCTATTCTCTCAAGGAACTACGAGATACTATTCCCTTATTAAAGATTTGAATAAATTCCTCTATGGCCAAAATCGAAGGAAAGCTCGAATGTAATAATAATAATAATAATAATTTATTTACCCACGTATCACCGAAGAGCTAAAGAAAAGCTCGTAAAAACGTGAACGTGACATAAAAATTATTACAAGTATGAGTTAATATATACATTAATAGTATTTACAAATAATTCTAAAAACCTAAAACATTTAAAGTGAATCTAAGTCTATAATAATAATAATAATGAAATGATATGGTAGAGCCTGCAGTAGCTACAAAAATGTATGCTTGCTTACAGACTTTTTAAAAGACATAACATTTTTGGATTCCCTTATTTCAACCGGTAAATTATTCCATAGGGTACTAGTTATATACGAAAATGACTTATGTAGCCATTCAAGGTTAAAATTTGGTTGTTCCAGTCTTGTGCCAGTGCCGCGCAAATTATACTTAACTAATTTAAGTTTAAAAAATTCATTAATGTAAACCTAGATGGTTTACTGATTTGTAAACTGAAGTCAATGATTGAATATATCTCCGTTCAGAAAGCGATCTAATATTAGCGTAATTTTGAAGTATGTAATCATATGCCAATGACTTAGACAAGCCCAAGGTGGTTCTCAAGATGTAGTAATTAGTGTCTTCCATTTTCTTTGCTTCGACCTTTCCAATCCCCAGTAGATAAATCCATGCGCATAAATCCATGTAGACAATAGCGTCAATAGCTGCTAAAAGACCACGAACAATAGCAGCTAAAAGACCACGAACCTCGCTGCTGTCAAAATGGCCCCCAGCGCATCCACCTCCCGAACGAAGACAACGCTACGCTCTTCTTCAAATATTAGCACAAGCAACTGAAAGTACCGTTTGTTATCTACGCCGATTTTGAAAGTTTAACAACAAAGTTCGAGTCAGTGACACCAAACCCAAAGAAGTCTTCTAAGGAGAAGTATCAACGTCATCAGCCTTGTGGATTCTCCTACGTAGTAGTTTCAGAAGTAGAAAGGTATTCAAAACCTCCTGTGTTTATCGCGGTGAGGACGCTGTCGACAAGTTTCTGGAGTGCTTGGAAACAAAGCAACAATATGTTCAGGAGAAACTTGACTTTATCGAGCCGATGCGGATCGAGAACGAAGAAGAGCAGATGTTTCAAGATGCTACCAATTGCCATATTTGTGAGTTGGGAGCCGATCGCGTTCGAGATCATTGTCACCTCACTGGAAAGTATCGCGGAGCCGCACATAATGACTGCAATTTGAACTATATTTTTACCGGACGAATACCTGTCATTCTTCACAATCTACGTGGCTACGACTTTCATCTGATCATACACGGGCTTGGTAAACTCAGATATAAGAAAATTAACTGTATCTCGAACAATGCGGAAAAGTATATATCCTTCTCCATCGATAATTTGGATTATATCGACTCGTTGCAATTCATGAATGCATTATTAGACACGTTAGTATCTAATCTATCCAAAGACGGTGTTGACAAGTTCCCAACTGTCAAGAAACACATCGAGAACGACAAGGTATCACTACTACTTAGAAAAGGTGTCTATACCCTTACGATTACATGGATTGTACGGAGAGATTTGATGAACGATGTCTACCACAGAAAGAGTCATTTTACAGTATTTTAAATGATGAACATATCTCTGATGAAGACTATACGACCACGCAAGACGTGTCTTTGATTGTATCAACTAAGACATGTCCGATGTCTTACTCCTTGCTGATGTTTTCGAAAATTTTCGAGACGTCTGCTTGAAAGCATACAATTTGGATCCCTGTCACTTTTGCACAAGTCCTGGTTTGGCATGGCAAGCGTGTTTAAAAATGACCGATGTCGAACTTGAACTCTTACCCGACCCAGCCATGTACTTGTTTATTGAAGAAGGCCTCCGTGGTGGAATTTCTATGATTAGCAATCGTTTCAGCAAAGCCAACAACCCATACGCTCCTGACTACGATCCCACTCAAGAAACGTCCTACGTGATATACCTCGACGCTAATAATTTATATGGCTGGGGTATGTCGCAACCTCTCCCGACTGGCGAATTCGACTGGCTGACAGAACAAGAAATTCCCATGCTCGACATCAAAGAAATTTCAGACGATGACGAACAAGGCTACATTTTAGAAGTCGACCTCCATTATCCGAAAGAGCTTCGCGATCTTCATAATGATTTCCCTTTAATTAGCACCAGAGAAAATGTTAGAAATACTATCACCTTACTGCCAACAACTGCCCACGGATTTAATGCTTGGCAGCACTGCTGTACTCAAGTTAGTTCCAAACCTCCAAGACAAGACCCACTACCTCGTTCACTATCGCAATCTGAAGCAGTACTTGGGACTGGGCATGGAGCTGGCCAAGATTCACCGTGTTCTAGTGTTCAGCAGAATCCATGGCGCAAATCGTATGTCGATTTCAACACTGAGAAACGATAGCATACAGCCAACGACTTCGAGAAGGACTTTTTCAAACTGATGAACAACGCAGTATTTGGTAAAACCTTGGAGAATATGCGAAAAAGAGTCAACGTGAAATTGGTTAATGACAAGACAAAGATGTCCAAGTTAACTGCATCGCCATCTTTCGACTCATTCCGCATATTTTCCGAGGATCTAGCCGCAGTGAATATGCGTGAGGCCAAGGTGTACTTGAACCACCCAATTTACGTTGGATTCACCATTTTATATCTTTCTAAGGTACTCATGTATCGTTCCACTATGAGTATATGAAGAACAAGTATGGTCCCAAAGCGAAACTGTTATTCACAACAAACATGGACAGTCTTTGCTACGAAGTAAAGACCAAAGACATTTACCAGGACATGCTACCAGGATATTGCATTATTTTGTACTTCTGAGTATGCGCAAGACCGTCCTCTACACAGCTCAACAAACAATAAAATGCTTGGTTAAATGAAAGATGAAACGCATTTGATACCTATTCAAGAGTTTGTTGGCCTTCGACAGAAGATGTGTTCGATTATGTACAAAGAGGGCAACAAACAAGTGGAGACGAAAACAGCCAACATCACATCACGTGACGTGACGTGACGTGACGTGACGTGACGTGACGTGACATGACGTGACATGACGTGACATGACATGACATGAAGTGACATGAAGTGACATGAAGTGACATGAGGTGACATGAGGTGACATGAGGTGACATGAGGTGACATGAAGTGACATGAAGTGACATGAAATGACATGAAATGACATGAAATGACATGAAATGACATGAAATGACATGAAATGACATGAAATGACATGAAATCACATGAAATGACATGAAATCACATGAAATCACATGAAATCACATGAAATCACATGAAATCACATGAAATCACATGAAATCACATGAAATCACATGAAATCACATGAAATCACATCACATGAAATCACATCACATCACATCACATCACATGAAATCACATGAAATCACATGAAATCACATGGAATCACATCACATCACATCACATCACATGAAATCACATCACATCACATCACATCACATCACATCACATCACATGAAATCACATCATATCACATCACATCACATCACATCACATCACATGAAATCACATCACATCACATCACATCACATGAAATCACATCACATCACATCACATCACATGAAATCACATCACATCACATCACATCACATGAAATCACATCACATCACATCACATCACATCACATGAAATCACATCACATCACATCACATCACATCACATGAAATCACATCACATCACATGAAATCACATCACATCACATCACATCACATGAAATCACATCACATCACATCACATCACATCACATGAAATCACATCACATCACATCACATCACATCACATCACATGAAATCACATCACATCACATGAAATCACATCACATCACATCACATCACATGAAATCACATCACATGAAATCACATCACATGAAATCACATCACATCACATCACATGAAATCACATAACATCACATCACATGAAATCACGTCACATCACATGAAATCACATCACATCACATCACATCACATCACATCACATGAAATCACATCACATCACATCACATCACATCACATGAAATCACATGAAATCACATGAAATCACATGAAATGAAATGAAATTAAATTAAATTAAATTAAATTAAATTAAATTAAATTGAATTAAATTAAATTAAATTAAATTAAATTAAATTAAATTAAATTAAATTAAATTAAATTAAATTAAATTAAATTAAATTATATTAAATTAAATTAAATTGAATTGAATTGAATTAAATTAAATTAAATTAAATTAAATTAAATTAAATTAAATTAAATTATATTAAATTAAATTAAATTAAATCAAATAGGTCTAAATCCATACGATGAGAAACGTTTTATTTTAGAAAATGGATCTGACGCTTATGCTTATGGGCATTATAAGATAAGATAGAATAATGACCGATTAAGTTTACGATTAGTTTTTTAATGTGATTCGTTTAAAGAAATGTTTTTGTAACATAGCTAAATTACTAAATAAAGTTTTTAAATTCACACAAAGTACGAAATTATTTTAAATATTTTGTTTAAGACGGACAAGATGCGAACTTAAACGTGGATGTCGGAGGTGTATGGTGGTGTTTGGGGGTGCTTTAGGGGTGTTTGGATATCTGAGAGTGTTTCGGTGGTGTTTGGGGGTGTTTCGGGGGTGTTTGGGTGTGCTTCGGGGACACATAGGTCCTTGATAATCTAAAGTAATTTAATAAAAACCCAAACTTTCTTTAATTAAGTAAACTGCAAATCACACTTGTTTCAGTAAACACCAGTTTAACTGATTGCTAGGGTACGTCATGATTAGGTAAAAACACCGCTAAGATGCATAAATTAACATAAGACCATAAATAGCGACGTCATGGGTGGATCAAAAGATCCACCCGATCCACCCGACTCAGAACCCTATACTACTGGCAATGCATGCTGGTAGTTGAGGTACGGATTCACTTTCAGGGGAAATGGACAGCGTCAGGCGAGCATTTCGCCTGAAAGATTAATTCCCAAACGACAGATTTTTATTTCTCGTTAGGCCAGGTAGGTTATGAACTATGTTCTGTGTAAATGGGAGCAAAACTGCTTTTGATACTGGCGAGAAAATTACTTCATAGTTGTCGATGGAGTGAAGAACATTCTAACAAAACCATGCTTGAAGAAAAAACTTTTGCACATTTCTAGGTGAGTAAGAAAATCGATTGCTGTATAGTAAGCCATTTGGCTTCACATTCATGCGTATGTATATAGTAGAAATATTCAGATCGTATAGTTTATGTCCTTGTAAATGTCTCTTGTCGGCATTTTCGCTGGTTGAAATTGACAAGGCTTTGAAATTGCTCCCGATCACTTGTTGTTCGAATAGCATCATCTCGTATGAGGTTTTGATTCGTTTTGACACGGGAAAAAACTTGTTTCACAAGCAACTGTCCACTCTAAAAAAGGATGTGTAGTTTTTACACACCTTTCTTGTCGCCGAAATAACACATCTTATGCCGTGTTTTTTTTTTACACACGATAAGATGTGTATTTTTAATAAACAGAGAACGTAGGAGGCTAACGTTTCGAGCGAAGGCCCTTGGTCAGAGAGAAACGAGAGAAACACGTTTCTCTCTGACGAAGGGCCTTCGCTCGAAACGTTAGACTCCTACGTCCTCTGTTTCGGCAGTATATCTAACCTTACTATATTTCGATTATACCTACCTACTTACGTATGTATGTAGTATTTACAGAATGAGTGGCCGTTCTGTATCGGGGTATGCAGACACGAGGCGAAGCCGAGTGCCTGCATCCCGATACAGAACGGACACGAATTCTGTAATTGACTTCTAAAACGATCTATTAAGTTAGCGACAAATACATCATGTTAAGAGCTGATAAACCTTCGAGGTAAGGTTTAATGGGCTACGATTATTAAATTAGTTATGTGAGCATGCGCTTTTATTTAGTATTAATTTATTATTGAGTCGGTTTTCTTTGTTCTTCCGAGGGCTTTATATCGCTTCAAAAACTCATTAATAATTCATGAGGAAAACTAAAGGAAATCAGTACCATGTCCGTGGTTTTATACCTGATAAAACTTCTTGACGTCAGAAAGAATACTAATGAACATACAATTTTATATAAAGAATACTAATGAACATAACATCCAATAACGAATCGTTTTTGAAGCCATTCAAAACACTCGCATCACGTGTTTTATCAGATCTAAAACACTCAGGCTGCGCCCTCGTGCTTCTAAATCTGATGAAACACTCCTGCTCGTGTTTTAAATATTACATAAAGCCCTTGAATAATAATTAGATACGAAATGAAGAAAAAAACAAGGAAAATCTTTGTCCAAGGTGGAAAAATTTTTTAAAAACTTTGTTGGAAAACCTCCTCAATAATTTTTTATTGCGCGTCCTCGGGTCTTTATATAGCATACATCCCTCGTTCTCGGGATTTATCTATTACTTAGTCCCACATTTTATATTCTAAGTGGCGTGCCATAAATAGCCGTTCTCATCATCTGTTCTTCAACAACTGTTTGCATCTTCATCTTGTATGAGGACGCTACCAGCGTACTTTACTCAAGATAGTTGAATGCGGAGTGTCTGTACACTTGCTGCAGAACTAATATCAGTGTCTGTAAATGTGATACAGAACTGATGTTTTATTAAACAGTTCTGGGTCACATTTACAGACACTGATATCAGTTCTGTAGCGGGATAAACAGACATTGATTAAACCTCATGAATTATTAAATAATATATATATATATATAAACTTCAAATATATTCAAATTTTTTAATTGTAGACATGTTTCGGCAAAACTTATGCCATCTTCAGTATAGATAAACGGTAATTAATAACGCTGTCAAAAAGTATAACGATGACACCATTTCTGCCAAACAAAACTCGCCTACACAAAATTCCTCCAAACAAAATATTCGTTATTTTAAACTGCCATATATTGGATTCAATTCGATACTTACACAACATAGATTAAAACACCTCATTAAACGTTTTTGCACTGACCTAGAACTTAAACTGATTTTTACTTCGTACAAAATCAAAAACCTTTTTAGTTTCAAAGATCCTATTCCTCGTGAACTTAAGTCTTTTGTGGTTTATCAATTTACATATGCGGGATGTAATTCTCGTTATATTGGCGAAACTACTCGTCATCTCACCACTAGGATTAAGGAACACGTTTTAACGGACAAAAATTCGCATATCTTTAAACGTTTTCAAAAATCCCCGACTTGTGAAAATCAATACTCTCCATCTTGCTTTAAAATTTTAGATTCTGTTAAGTCGGTTTTTCGTCTAAAACTTAAAGAAGCTTTACACATTAAAAAAATTAAACCTGAACTCAATATTCAAGTCCACCATTTCAACACTATAGTCAGCTTATAATTTCAACTCACTATTTTTATGTTTATTTCTCAGCTTGTTTTATTAACATACCCTGTAATTATAATCTGTTTACACTTATAGTTTATCTTATTAATGTAAATTCCATTGCATGGGTTCTATTCTTTAATTAGCATATACATATAAGCAACTGAACATTTAGGTATTTCAGTAATTTTGCCCGTTGTAATTTGAATTTAAGTTTGAATTTGAATTTTATAATCCTTTATTCACCGTATATATAAAGACACTTGTATCCATTTGTAAATTAGTTAACCGTTTATCTGTACTGAAGATGGCATAAGTTTTGCCGAAACATGTCTACATTTAAAACAATTGTCGTATATTTGAAGTTTATCATAGCTTTGGTGCTTGTTAGAATATGGAATATATATATATATATATATAGCATGCTATCGGATATGAGCTTTTGCGTAATCTGTAATCTAATATTGTAACCGTAATCTAATATTGTACTGTATTTTAACACTAAAATTTCCATCTGAAAGGGAAGAGAAAAAAACAAACCCAAAACCCAAGAGAGAAAGCAATTTGCAATTGGAGCTTTTGCAAAATACCTGAACTGTTGCTTGTGAAACAAGTTTTTTTCCGTGCCAAAACATGAAATCAAAACAAATGCTATTCGAACAACAAGTGATCCGGAGCTCTTTCAAAGCCTTGTCAATTTCAACCAGCGAAGACATTAGAGACATTTACACGGGCATCAACTATACGATCTGAATAGATCTACTATACATATGTGCATGAATGTGAAGGAAAATGGCTTGCTGTACAGCAATCGATTCCCTTACTTGCCTAGAAATGAGCAAAAATCTTTTTTTCAAGCATGGTTTTGTTCGCACGTTCTTCACTCCACCGACAACTCTGAAGTAATTTTCTCCCCAGGATCAAAAGCAGTTTTTTTCCCATTTACACATCAGAAGTAAAAATCTCTCGTTCGGGAAAGAGAATACCGCGAAAACAGTGAATTAATCGTGCAGGCGAAATGCTCATCTGACGCCGGCCGTTTTCGCTGAAAGTGAATCCATACCTCAACTACCAGCATGCGTTGCGATAGTGCAAATTGCCCATTCGGAGTGTAATATAAGCGGCCGGATCCGACTGCTGTTGTAGTGTAAACGCCTAACGCATCCGAATACTGTTGTAGTGTAAACGCATAACGCTTCCGAATACTTGGTACGAAATGAATCCATTGAAACATTTACGAATCCGGAAGCTTTTGCTCTATAGTCTTAAAATGGTAAGGAAACATCTTTTTGCAGTTTTACTTATCCTAATTCATTGATGAGAAAATAAGCTTTGTTTGATATGAAAATTTATTTTTTTATCAATCGTGAGCGGGCGGAATCCTAGGTAATGCTGCAATTTGATTGGTTGCGTGAGTGGGCAGTTTTTTACGATATCTGACCATGGGCCGAAAGTGATATTTTTTTACAATTAAGAATTAACTATTTCGCTTGACACTGAAGAAAATAGATTTAGACGAAAGGTGATTATGATATTAATGAGTCATTTCAATTATTATCCAAAATGAAATGCTTCTGACAATTGCGAAAACAACAAATTTGCGGAAGAAAAGCCCGAAAAACTATTTATACAAACAAAAATCAACGAGCGAAGACATGTCGACTTGACATTCAAGTTATAAATTGCTTAATGACAACATCCTGAAAACCTTTCTTTACTATTCTTCGTAACTGTATGTTAAAGTGTTGACTGTTTCGCCGTCTTCAAAAATGTTATTACAAGCTTCCTGTCAACCCCAGGCAGCTTGTTGTCGTTGACTTAACTGAACTTTAGGCTTGAATATCATGTGAATATAAAAATTTAAATTACGCAACTTCCTACTACGCAACTTAATTATGATAAAAAAATAGATATGTTATTTACCGTTTTTGGTCGGTCCGTATAGAAAAATATTTTCCCTCAGTCTAAAAAATGGCCTTCGGCCTCGGGCCGTTTTTGGGACCTCGGGAAAATATTTTTCTATACGGACCTCCCATCCAGTAAATAACATATATCCCACTACATACATCACAAAGCCTGCGCCGCGGACATCCAAATCCAGTTTGTCAGTCTGCGAATTAGCGACCGAATTCTTGTTCTTGTTCTGTACCCCGTTGAGTATCTGAATATGGGTACTAGCTCATGATTGGCTCGTGCTAAAAACTTAATCTTAGATCGCTTCTGATTGGGTACTATTCTAAGTGCCACTTCCGGCGCGCGTTTTGTTATGACGGTAAATATAGGGCGCGGGTTAAAGCTTCTCAATTGTGGAAGCAAGATGGCTAGTAATTTCAGAAAAACGCATCGTTGAAGTATGTTGTGTACGTATGGTGTTAGATGTTAAATAAGCTTTCGTTTGATGCATAGTTCAAGATCCTGCGTTTTGTAAAACTTGTTAAAATGTCAGTAGTATTATAGGTATCGATCGACCCCCTTTTTAGGGTGGCGCAGGGGCGGCGTTCTCATTAGTATTCAGGGTGGCGTTCTCATTAATATTCAGGCGGCGTTCTGGCATTAAATATTCAGGCGGCGTTTCATTAGTATTCAGAGGGTGCCGCAAGGATGCCGCAAGGATGCCGCAAGGTGGCGTTCTCATTAAATATTCAGGACTCACATTAATATTCCGTGTGACGCACGGTGTGATGCACGGTGTGATGCACGGTGTGATGCACGGTGTGATGCACGGTGTGGTGCACGGCGCTAGGCGGCACTCGTTAATATTCAGGCATTCTCACTGAATCGCCTGGGATAAATACTGTGGCGTCGCTCGAATATTATTTGAATAATATGGAGACTTTGAATATTATATTAGTTAGAACCTAAATGGTAACACAGTCTTTTACACGTTTGCTGGGAAATAAGTGTTCACAATTTTGGAGAGTTATCGTGTACTTAGGCCTAGTTTGTAGAATTAGTGTGGGGAATCATGAGAAAAACGTACGATACAAGCGTTGAAAAGTTTGTGAATATTTTGACACAGAAAACGCTTAGCAACGAACACTTAGAACTTAAATATTCGGACTGATATTTTCGTAAGCCATGTATAGAAATGTCATTAGGATATCATTAGAGGGTCATTAGCGAATGAAACAATGGGACATGTTGGGACAGGGCAATTAAGGGGATTAGAGACCAAAAGAGCACGTGTATTTTGCACAAGAGAGAATTCACAGCAACCAGTTTAAAATATTTATTTGGGCTTTGTTTTAAACTTATACATGTCAATAAAATAAATTACGGTTACATACAAATAGTTACACTGATCAGTTTAAAACGTGTTTAATAAGGTCGGCTTCTGTTATTGTATCTAAGGGGGCTTTCCATTTACACGGTTAGACCGGTCAGTCCAGTTAAATGGAACAAGATTCGTTTGAGACCTGGGATGGTCTGTCTGGAAAATTTGGTCCTAATCAAAAGCAAGTCCATTCTGGCCGGACTGATCGGTCTAACCTTGTCAATTGGACAGCGCCCTAAGTAAGCATTCGCACTTTATAAGGCACTTTATAAGGATTTTGAGGATCGTTCCTGGGGCGCAGTGTGATGTATAAGGAGTCTTCGTTTTGACTATTATAGTCTTCTGTTTCATGTGAGCTTTCTTCTCCTTGCGAGTCTTCGTTGTCTGAGTCGTTTTCACCAGGATCACTTTCATCTGTGTCAGAATCAACAGTTAGCCATTTTGCAAAGGTTTCGGCTTTGGGTATTAAGGGATAAAGGACTGGGGGGCTAAATCATCCAATTGCGAAGGACGCAGATCAATGTGGCCGTGCCGAGGCATATCAAAGGCGCTCCAGGCAGCCGCCATACGACACAGTTCAGACCACGGATCACAGCTAAGATGTTAGATGTTGATTTTATGGAGAGAGGAAAACCGGAGAACCCGGTAAAAAAAACTCGAAGCACAGGAGAGATCAACTACAAATCTACTCACATGAGTTCCAAGCTCGACAACAGGGTCATTCCCAAGCGGTCACCCATTCAAGTACTAACCCTGTCTAACCGGGCTTAACTTTTTGGTGAGAGGTAGCGCGCTAACAGCACGCGTCACCCGTGCTCCCCAAGTTGGAGGAGGAGTTAAAAAATGTGGTTTAGGTACGCTAAGTTTAGACGGAGAATCTAACGGAAGGTGTTCAGGTTGCTGGGGTTCAGGTTTTTTAAGCTTATGTGGGTCTCTGTCAAATTTTGTATAACTTTTAGTAGCTCTGTAGATTAGTTTGAACTTGATGCTGCTGGTTCTGCAGCTGTTGTTGGAATGTCAGAAAACGATCGAGTTGATTAGAGTATAGGATGTTCTTTTCATCGGGTGTTAACTGCGGTGTTTGTACAATATCTCGCATTAGCTGTTCTGTAATTGTACATAGCGTTGATGATTGGAGGTTGCTGATACGATTTCTTTTGAATATATCTCCCTATCTTCTGCTGCAGGACGGAGCTATTTTCTTCAGTCTTGAGACGATGTTTGTCATCCGTAGTCGGCTTTTGATCAAGCATCAGATATCCATGGGGGCGACTCGTTGCTTCTTCGTAACTCTTCATTAATTCCTGAACATGTCCAGGATTCACTTGTCGTGCCATAATATAAATTTGTTGTTTATCCCTCGGAGGCTGATGTTTCTGGTTTCCTTTCCTTTGTGAAATATATTCTGAATAATATAGATCACTGAGAGATTCCTATGATGACTTCCCTTGGTAAATAAACTGGCAATGCGCTTATCTCCTCCTGATTGATCCATAAGATCATCGAGGACAATAAGGTTTCGCTTCGAAACATCAAGAAAATCTTCCGAGTCAATGTTCGTAGGTATTCCTTCGTTCAGTTCAATGCCCGGTATAGTTTTGATCATATCCAGGTACATGGGTTGCCACTGCCCATAACACCAAATGATACGTTCAAGAGGGGGTTGACAGTTGTTGTTGCGTTCTCCATAAGAGTTTTTACCCATACGGTTTTACCACTCTGAGTACACCCTGCAACAATGCACGTAAACGGATGCTGCAAGACTGTGGATCCATTGATGAGAGGACCTGCCTGTCTTATTTGTTTTGTCGACGATCTATGAACCATCTTCATGTGACGGAGGAGATTACTTGAATTAGCGAAAGATTTCCCACAAAGGACATGTTTCAGTTAAGACTGTCAGATCAAAAATGAAGATTTTTCTATTGTCCATCCTTGTTTATAGTGATTCAACACAATCGTCCAAAGACTATGGTCATAGTCCTAAGGCCATAGTCATAGTCCTAAGACTATAGTCCTTATAGTCCCAGTGCTATAGTCTTTATAGTCATAGTCCTAAGACTATACTAAAGATTATTCCCCAAACGACTCTGAATACATACTCATTTCTTTATTCCAGCAAAAAGCTGGCCAACTGTTCGAGTACTGGAGCGAGGAGAAAGGGCAAAAAACCCTCACCATCTTGCAGAATAACTTCCTTCCTCTCTGCTATGGGATTACTTGAGCTAGCGACAAATTTGATATGATCGTTATACGATGCCAGATTCTTTGCAGTTTCAGGAGTAAGTTTGATTGTTTCACACCATCAACCTCGTACCCAGGGGCTTATCTCCGCCCACCGCTGCGAAAAGACCCTGGTTGGGGCTGGTCACGTGTTTCGAGGGCAAAAATATAACTTACTGGGGGTGGGTTATTTAAAAAGGCTAAACTGAACACGCAAAGACAATGTTTTTATAATGTGATTTATTTTATTCTGACAAGACAAGGTGTACGTTTTATAACTGTCAAGAAAGCCAGAGTCAGACTGCATGCCCAAATCGATGTTTATTTACGTCTGTTTCCTCAGGTTTGTGCGATGTTGTAAAACTGTATGTAGAAACAGAAGTCGCCGTCCTGTACTCGAACGCCTCTATGTCTCGATTGGCTTTTTGAAATAGTAAAATACGTGTAAGTCTCTCCGGTTGATTTGCGCCTTCAGCTTGGGCTTTATTTGGCGATGAGTCTACCCGAATACACCGCCAATTTTTCGTTAGTCGCTTTGTGTCCCGCCGCTTTGCCTTTGTTGTTTTTTACAGTCCAACTGTCAATGTTTTCAAGCGTTTCGTTACGCGCGTCTGACTGTTTGCGTTTATACAAAACGGTTGCCTGAAAAACAAAGACAATATCAGTAAACTATGAACGTTTAGAATACATGATCAAGGTAATACAAATGTGCCTGAGTTGTTTAAGGAGTCTCAAGAACGAAAATATAAATATATACGTTGGCTGAACGGCGAAGTAAACATATTTATTAAAATATATTGAAGTTTGAACGGTGGTCATGCAATAATTTGGATCTTTCGAAATTTAACGTTTACAACGAAGTATTTTCCATAATTTAGGAAACATAGAACGGTATAACATTCGCGCTGGTTCAGTGGTACGTTTTGACTATAATTCTGTAAAATACAGTGACAAGAATAACATTGAACAAGCAACAACGTTCAGCGCGCGATATAATAATACTGTAAAATGTTAACAATAGTAAGTAAAACGCGATACTGATAGGTATTAGGTAGACAACTTTAGTGAAATTGAGGCTAGCAATGAACAGTTGACAACATGAGCTTGTCGCTCCTTTTATGATAAATATTATTAAATAAGGTTGGCTCAGTTTAAAAATCAGCAATATAGTTCAAGTATAAGTGCCTACTTTAATACACCGGCCCGCAACTGCACGAAACGGCATGAAATTGTTGTATGCGATGTGGAAATTAAAGAAATAGTAAATGTAGTGAACTAACCTCTTGGAATTTCTAAAGCACAGAATAAGAATGTAAAGCCTTGTTGACAGCTGCAAGCCCGATATGTTGAATCTGTATATGTATTCTGCGAACCTTGGTCGTTCCAAGTGATGCAGTGTGATAATTTCCACACTTTCTTTCGAATGAAGGTTCAAACGATTGTCAACCAAAATAATTTGGCATGGTCTTGATTGTAAGGAAATTTAAATCCGCTACTGTAAAATTTAAAACTCTTCAGGCTGCTAATATCAGATCGCTGATGAGTGATGACTGCAGAAATCCATTCGAAGAATATAGAATCTCCTTAAATTCGCTGGTCGTCGGATTGAACGACGGAAGACTTTTGTAGATGTTCAGAATTGTCCTTCAATAATACCAGATTGTTATCCATGGAGTGTTTTAATAATTTGCGCAATGAGCTTTCCCTCGATATTGTAAATATTCTTGCATTCAAGCTAGGTACTGCGACAAATTTTCAAAATAACCACCCGACCCTGACAAGAAAAGTTTGTCATCTCCCATATTAATTCTGGGAGACACGTGACCAGCCCCAATCAGGGTCTTTTCGCAGCGGTGGGCGGAGATAAGACCCTGGGTACGAGGTTGTCACACCATATGTTCAATAGACATTCAGTTACGGCCTCCAGTAAATCTTTATCAGCAGCTTTTATGATTGCTTTTTGCATTCGTGGATTACATTGTATCAATACCTTCAGGAAGTCGCAGTTCCTTCTTATACGAGCAGACATCTTCAAATGATCGTGCGTTGACTTTACACCCTTTTCTATATTTATTTTTTATTTATTTTATTTAATCACTTTATTACCAAAATAGTGGTAACAGGTGGCTGAACAGAGCAAAGCCCCAATTGATATCAGCTACCAGTAACTAACTATATACATGGTAATATTTACAAATATAACTAAATCTATATAAATAGCAGTTATGTACAAATTTGAATAAATAAATAAAGTAGAAAGTTAATATAAATTTAAAAGTCATTAATTTTTAGTCTAGATAAATAAATACTCCGCAGAACAGTTTTAAAAAGACCAAGTTTTCTCATTTCTTTTACAGTAGAAGGCAAACCATTCCAAGTGCGTACAGTTCTGGGAAAAAACGAACTCCCAAAATAATTAGTTTTGTGTTTAAATTCTAAAAAGTTGTCCTGGCAAGATTCTCTCAAATTATAGTGATAGTCATAGTCCTAAGAATATAGCCCTAAGGCTAAGACTATAGTCCTAAGACTAAGACTATATAGTCCTAAGGCTATAGTCCTAAGACTATAGTCCTAAGACTAAGACTATAGTCTTAAGACTATAGTCCTAAGAATATAATCCTAAGACTAAGACTAAGACTATATCCCTAGTCTTAGGACTGTAGTCTTAGGACTATAGTCTTAGGACTATAGTCTTAGGACTATAGCCTTAGGACTATAGTCTTGGTCTTAGTCTTAGTCTTAGTCTTAGTCTTAGTCTTAGTCTTAGTCTTAGTCTTAGTCTTAGTCTTAGTCTTAGTCTTAGTCTTAGTCTTAGTCTTAGTCTTAGTCTTAGTCTTAGTCTTAGTCTTAGTCTTAGTCTTAGTCTTAGTCTTAGTCTTAGTCTTAGTCTTAGTCTTAGTCTTAGTCTTAGTCTTAGTCTTAGTCTTAGCCGTAACTGAATGTCTATTGAACTATGGTGTAAAACAATCACACTTACTGCTGAAACTGCAAAGAATCTGGCACCGTATAACGATCATATTAAATTTGTCGCTTGCCCAAGTAATCCCATAGCAGAGAGGAAGGAAGTTATTCTGCAAGATGGTGAGAGTTTCTTGCCCTTTCTCCTCACTCCAGTACTCGAACAGTTGGCCAGCTTTTTGCTTGAATAAAGACATGAGTTTGTATTCAGAGTCTTTTGGGGAATAATCTTTAGTATAGTCTTAGGACTATGATTAGGACTATAGTCTTAGGACTATGACTATAAAGACTATAGGACTAGGACTAGGACTATGACTATAGAGACTATAGGACTGGGACTATAAGGACTATAGTCTTAGGACTATGACTATGGTCTTAGGACTATGACCATAGTCTTTGGACAATTGTGTTGAATCGCTATAAACAAGGATGGACAATAGAAAAATCTTCATTTTTGATCTGACAGGCGTAACTGAAACATGTCCTACGTTTGTGAAATTTGTAGAAAATCTTTCGCTAATTCAAGTAATCTCATCCGTCACATGAAGATAGTTCATAGATCGTCGACAAAACAAATAAGACAGGCATGTTCTCTCGTCAATGGATCCACAGTCTTGCAGCATCCGTTTACGTGCATTGTTGCGGGGTGCACTCAGAGTGGTAAAACCGTATGGGTAAAAACTCTTCTGGAGAATGCAAGAACAACTATCAACCCCCCTCCTGAACGTATCATTTGGTGTTATGGGCAGTGGCACCCATGTACCTGGATATGATCAAAACTGTACCGGACATTGAACTGAACGATGGAATATCTACGAACATTGACTCGGAAGATTTTCTTGATGTTTCGAAGCGAAACCGTATTGTCCTCGATGATCTTATGGATCAATCAGGAGGAGATAAGCGCATTGCCAGTTTATTTACCAAGGGAAATCATCATAGGAATCTCTCAGTGATCTATATTGTTCAGAATATATTTCACCAAGGAAAGGAAACCAGAAACATCATCCTCAACTCACACTATAGCATACTTTTCAAGTCTCCGAGGGATGAACAACAAATTACTATTATGGCACGACAAGTGAATCCTGGACATGTTCAGGAATTTATGAAGAGTTACGAAGAAGCAACGAGTCGCTTTTCAATAGCTTCTGTTTGATATATATCTCAATGTTGTGCGCTAAGTATTTCAAAAGAAAACAAAAATTCTATAACACTTGTGACAAGTCGATTTCCTGTCTATTTGTAATATTATTTCGAGCAGTGGTTCGCACATTTTGGACATTTTAACAAGTTTTACAAAACGCAGGATCTTGAACTATGCATCAAACGAAAGCTCATTCAACATCTAACACCATACGTACACAACACCTCAACGATGCGTAGTTCTGAAATTAATAGCCATCTTTCTTCCACCATTGACAAGATTTAAACCGCGCCGTATATGTAGCCGTCATAATAAAACGGTCGCCGGAAGTTTAGAATAGTACCCAATCAGCCAATCATGAACTAGTACCCATATTCAGATACTCAATGGAGACCAGTACAAGAATTCGGTCGCTAATTCGCAGACTGACAAACCGGGTTTGGATGTCTGTGGCGCAGGCAAACATCACACTGCACGAGTTTATTGGAGTCATCACCTTCTATTTATTTACAAATCTTTATACACGGTAACCACATCAATCCGTCTATAAGGGTTGTTTTTCATGGGGCCGTGTGATACTAAAAATGTCTAATAATCTAAAATATCTATAGTACAACTAATATATAAAATTCTTGTCTTGTGCATAAAGTTCTAAAATTAACCTAACTATATAACTAACTAACTAACTAACTAACTAACTAACTAACTAACTAACTAACTAACTAACTAACTAACTAACTAACTAACTAACTAACTAACTAACTAACTAACTAACTAACTAACTAACTAACTAACTAACTAACTAACTATTTACAAGTAAAATCAATAAAAGAGCCATAACTTTCAACGTATATGGTACATGTATGAAGAAGCCTTCTGATATAGATACCTTCTGGTATCGATATAATCTAACCCAACACTTTTCCCTAACCCTAATCAGTAAGGAGCATGGAAACGAATTGATAATCGACAATATGATTGGTTACTTATAGCCAATCAGAAAACTCGTTCATATTAGGTAGGTCTTTACTGGTTTATTGTAAAATCGCCCAGTGTGATGTATGCAGTGGGTTATTTGCATATCAAACAAATCCTATTTTCTCAAGAGACGAAGTAAGATTGGAAAAACCGTATAAGGTGTAACTTTATCATTTTAAGAGTTCTTCCAAATAAGTCAAACTTAATTTTTATTTCATAAACACTTTAGTAGGTACTTATATTCTTATTCTTTCTTCACGTTTTAGTCCTGTCTGACCCAAAGCTTAACCGATAGCTATTCTTTATCTGAAGTCAAGTCTGAGCTCTCCTCGTTAAAGGGACTGTTGTTGAGCAGGTGAGTTTGCTACATGTAACGGGTGATTCGTCTTGGGCGGGAGGCGAAAGGAACGCCTGTCATCGTTTAGCCTGCGTGACCAGCGTTCTGTTTACTTTGGTGCTTGAGACGAAATGAACGCTTGCCATAGTCCTATTCATACTACCATTTGCATCCAAGCTTGAAGCATGAACTATTTCGCACGTTTGTTTGCGTTTGAAAAGCTACAGTCGTGGACAAAATTGTTAAGACTTTTTCCCGCTTTTGACGATTTTCGCATACTGTCTCAAAGACTTTTGTCCAGGATTGTATACGTTTGACTAATTAACTTACGTCGTTTTGACCAATGAAATGCATTTGTTTACGTGAAATTCAGGTGTGAAAAAACAAATGCATTTCATTGGTCAAAGAGATAAGTTAATTAGTCAAACGTAGCATTTTAAACGTAAACAAACGTGCGAAATAGGTCATGCTTCAAGCTTGAACGCAAATGGTAGTTAAAGCGTACAAACCTAATTTGTGCGGTTGACGTCATGTCTCCTTAACAGCTCGTGAATATATTTATCCATAGTCCATATATTTATCCAAACTCGCCAACTTCAAAGCGCCTGTAATGAGCTGTGATTTTATGTTGAACCGTACCTTACACCGTCCACATCCTTTGTTTTAGGCTTATTATTCGGGCTACCGCAGGTAGACGAGTCTAGGTTTCGGCTCTGTTTTGTTTTTTTAGCGTCGCGATATTGACCCGACAGGCTTCACTTTCATGGCGAGTTGTCTCTTGAACGAAGCTTTTCTTGCCATTTTATCGATGTTTTTTAATATTTCCACGACATTTCTTGGCACACTACACAGCAGTTGTCTCAAACAAAGATGTCAGAGTAGTCGGACTGTCAGCGAATCAAGGTGTATTAAAAATAATTGGAAACTTTAAACTGAAGGAGTGAAGGACGTCAGAGAACAGTCATGTTTAATAATTGCGAAACCGAGGTTTGACCGAGTTGTCTCCAGATCAGTGGTTGTCTCTTTTGAACGAAGCTCTTATTGCCATTTTATCGATGTTTTTTAATATTTGCAAGACATACATTTCACTGTTTCTCAGTTGTTTATTTGCTGGCTATCAACTGGCTGTCGACTGTCGATTCATCGAAAAATAAGCTCGCAATGCGATGGCGGACCTTCAGTATGGCTATGTCTATGACACCTTTGTTTGACTACGAGTTCTTCGAAAGAAACAAGGAATCAATTTCTCGGCGATACTAGACATTGTAATGATTGTATGGCCTTTTACCAAAACTCGCCAGGATCTGTTGAAGTAAAGGTGAGCTGTTTCGTTATTTCCATTGGTACACTATTTTATTTAATTATTGTTTACAGTATTTAGATAGCCGTTGTCTAAATTTAGTTTATAGAACAAAGTTTTTATACCATGTTTAAACCCTTTTGTTTGAACAGTTTGCCCTGCGTGTTTAAATAATAGGTCCGTCGGTAAATCGGTTATCCGTGTAAGAATTTTTGAAAAGTTGTTGAACACAATTAACTTACAGTAAGCTCATTGCATAACCATACTCACACAGACATGGATACATGTAGCCTCAAATAAAACAAATATCTTAAAAATTTACATTGTGATTACTGTACTGTATAGTAATAATAATAATAATAATAATAATAATAATAATAATAATTTAATTTATAACGCGCTAAAACTATAAATATTCTAAAGCGCGATGTAAAATATTACAAATAATTACTAAAAAGCATCTAAATTAAAGATATGTTACAAAGACTAAGACTAAGACTCATAGGCCTTTCTAAATAAATACGTCTTTAAGTGTTTCTTAAAGGAGTCAATACTAGAAGATTGTCTTATAAAAAGCGGTAAGCTGTTCCAAACAACAGGACCAGCCTTAAAAAAGGCCCTGTCTCCAAAGGTTTTACAGGATGTTCTGGGGACCAAAAGCAGCTGTTGTTCTTGTGATCTTAAATGGTAAGGACCGGCACGTTTAGCCTGGAGGCTTGCCAGATATTCAGGAGCCTTGCCATGTAATGCTTTAAAGACCATAAGTGCAATCTTAAAAACCACACGATATCGAATAGGCAGCCAATGAAGTCTTTTAAGAACAGGTGTGATGTGCTCGTATTTAAGCCCCGTTTACACGACAAGAGTTTTTGGTACGGCACTCCTAAATTTCGGTACGCGGACCACTTTCCTAAAAGCGGTACGCTTCGTTTACACGACAATTTTTTAGCGGACCCGTCACACATCCGGCTTCTGAACAGGCACCCCTGATCACGAATAAGGCCCGCTTAAAAAATGAGCCCTCAGAACAATTTTGAGCGGTCATAAGTGTGAATGACAATTTCGCGGGAATTTTCAAACATGGCGGACGAAAACGCGGTAAATAAACTTGCTCTTGCTTGGTATCTTTACGTAAAGAAAAGAAGACGTGTACGGCAGACACGATTAGAAGATAGCTATTCGCCAAGAATACCTTTTCATGAGATAAACAAACGCAGATTTGCGTTTATTGAGGCTGTCTTATCCTGCTTACATTGTCCACGAACTAGAACACTGTGGATGCATCCGCGATCGCTGACCTGGTTCGAGATGGTTGATCAAACATTTAACGACGAACTATGGTACGCTAACTTCAGAGTCACGAAGGAAACATTCGCATTTATCCTCAATAAGGTTGAGCAAGATATACGTCATAACAATACCGTCATGCGTGAATCGATTTCAGCAAAGCGACGACTAGCACTTACATTGTACTACTTGTCCTCCACTGCTGAATATCGAACTGTCGCGAATTTATTTGGTGTATCCCGTTCGTTTGTGTGCCTGTGTGTTAAAGAAGTATGTCGAGCAATAATAAAACGATTTCCAAAGTCGATCAGCTTCCCAAGGGGAGATGACCTATTGCAAGTCATTGAAGGTTATGAGGAAAGATGGGGGTTTCCCATGTGTGCTGGTGCAATCGATGGCACGCACATACCGATTCTAGCACCATCGGATAATCATGTAGAATATGTCAATCGCAAAGGTTTTCACAGCATCATTATGCAAGCAGTAGTTGATTGCAATTATTTATACAGAGATGTAGTGGTTGGTTGGCCAGGAAGCGTCCATGATGCGCGAGTTTTCTCTAACTCAGAAATATTTAAAAAGGGAAATGAGCAAAATCTTTTTCCTAATGACCTCAAGAAAGAAATTGGTGGAGTGGAAATACCCCCCGTTCTTCTGGCCGATCCAGTTTACCCACTTCTCCCATGGGTGGTAAAGGGGTATCCCAGGAACGAGGCATCCAGAAGTCAACGAGTATTTAACTACCGTCTCAGTCGTGCAAGAATGACGGTAGAAAATACATTTGGTAGATGGAAAGGAAGATTCGCCAGGTTTAGCAAGCGAGTAGATATGGAATTGCACTCTTTGGTAGATATTGTACTGGCATCCTGTATTGTACATAATATATGCGAAGTTCAAAAAAATGACTTTCTGCCCAACTGGGAGGAGCCAGAACTTGTCGAAGAACCAAGTGTGCCAATTGATGACATTGAGGAACCTGATGCTGAAAACATTCGCATTGCCTTAACAGAGTACTTTACTTAAGAATGACAGTATTTAAGCTTTAAAATTATAGTACAATCAGCACATGTGTATGTAAAATATATTGTTAATTTCTTTCAGCAACATTCATAATTATACATTTAAATGCAGTAATATTAACTATAATATGACATAAATAACTTGTTCTTTAATCATTAAGTTAAATATCAACTTTTTGTTATTACGTTAGGCAGTTACAACCAGTGACGAACATTTATCAAGTATGAACATTTAACAAATGGGAACATTTATCAAATTTAAGTAACTCTACTGTATATAATATAAAAACAACAATGTCGTCAACAACAGTAGTTTCAAAGCTACATTTCTTGAGTTTCTGTGACATATTAAACCCAATTGTCACATTTTAAAATAAGTTGGAGCACCATGTGTAGGATACGTGTAGTCACCAATATCACTGCTATCACTATTTGGGTGTGGATTAGAGGAGGAAGTTCCATAGACAGCAGGTAAATGAAACGGATGGTAACTGGATGGTACAACACTTGATGAAGCTTGTTGACCCAACACCATGCGTAACATGTTCAACTCATGCTCTCGCTCCTCTTTCCTTCTCTCATTTTCCAACTGCAATTGCTGAATCCGAAATTCACGATCATTTTGAATTCTTTCTTCCTCAAGTTTCTGATATCTGAAAAATAAAACCTTGGTAATATTTCATGCCAGTGTATCGTTAATGCGTTATACTTGATGGAGGGTGGGGTCCCATTTAGCAAACCTTGCTTTCTGCTTTACTTAGACAAAACTACATTTACCTCACAAATCTAGGCCACAACAGCCCAGCAATTGAATAAAACATATAGACTTATGAAGAGTCCATTTTTTTAGGAGTGTGATCTAAGGGCACATACTGCGGCACATACACTGTACATTGTATTTGATATTATTAGGCTTAACGTTTTGGTACATAGTTCATTAGTTACATTAATTCTGATGATTGAAGAGTTGCAGGGTGCTAAAATGGGTACCTCACTGCGTAGCCTAATTACCTAAAACTTCAATATTATTCTAACTCTATATTATTATTATTCTAAATCTAACTCTATATTATTGCCTACCTTTCAAAATGAGTAGATGCTGTCTTTTTAAACTTATCAAGAACAACTTCCAGGCTTTTTTCAACATTGCTTTTCTTTTTCTTCCTTCGTGCAAGTGAAAGGTTCCCCTTGCTGGTACCTGCATCATCTTGTTCTTTAGGTGCACTGTCATCTTGATCATTTTCTTAAAAGTAATAAACAAAATACAACTAAGTGAAATTGCAGCAGATATTTCTCATGACTGTATGGAGGAGAAAGTCAGTTGTTCTACCACACAAATTAAGAGATATATAATACTGTTAGGAAAATTAACATGTTTGGCCTATGACTATGATTCAAACTTCATGGAGATCAAACTGATCAAAGCACAAGCAAACTCTTAAAATAATGAAGAATGCCAATTTACAGTTTTTCCATATTTTATTTAGTTGTTGAGATATTTAGAATCATGTGATATTCAAATGAGAAACCGTGTCACCATGGTGTGATGTACAGTAGCAACATTTTAACATATTACAAAATTGTGTATATACAGTATTATGTTTATTGAACAAAATCACTTGGAACTTTGCATAGCGCCAAAGTTCATAAAACTAAATGTCAAATACAAGTTTCAAGTGATTTTTGTTCAATAAACATAAAGATATACATGATTATCTAATATGTTAAAAAGTTGCTACATCACACCATGGTCACACGGTCAACCTTAGCCAGCAGTACCCATTAACCCCCAAGAGGTCTCCCTTCGATGGGTAAAATCATCTGGTGTTTGACAGAGTAGAATTGTCTGGCATTGGCCCTATAACCAGCTCCTTTATAATTTTCCTCTGGGGTTAATAAGTTAATATACCTTTGACTTAGCACCCCACACCTTTAAAATGCTACCATGGAAATCACTTTTAATACTAAGTTTTTTATTTTCTTAAGGAAGGTAATGATCATATTAGAGAAACATGAAAAAGTTTAATGTCAGAAAGAGCTACTTTGTTTAATTGCAATGCCACATTACCAATATATCTATAGCAGGACAGCTTAACATGATACACTGACAGCTTAACATGATACACTGAAACAGACAGTATCAAAATCAGTGGTGCCACCAAAAGGAGGTCAAAGCCTTCCCCTGTCTGTGATATTTACCACCTCATTAGGGAAAATGTGTAATTCATTTGATAACAATCAAATGTAAAATGGGGGTACAATGCCCAAGGACAAATTACTTACCACAATTTCTTTTTTCTGGATTGCTTGTATTTACATCACAATTTGGACAAGAAAATTCATCATCATCACTGAAGACCATGACAGAACCACCTCCACACGTATGGACACCACTGGATCGTATTTCTTGTTCATAATCACAAGTGTTGCACTTGCGGAGAGAGGTTTCACCATGCCCATATTCGTCTACCAGTTGATCAACTTAAATGTAATGTAAAAAACAAATTAAATCATTCCTTAATGTAAAACAAACTTTGACACTTGCTATAAAATCTGCAACAATATTTGTCAATATACAAAGACCAGCCAGGATGGCATACTATACTTTACATGCATTTACAGTGCACATGATATACCCATGCTTGTTAGTTGTTAAATTTAATTTTAAATCACCAAAAGACTACAACATTATTTTTTAAGTGGTTTTGTCTTTTTTATGCACACTGCGTGTAAATGATACTGCTAGCTAGTTATAAATATGCTATTTAACGAGACTGTGCAAATATTTATCATATTAATTAAAGCTTAAATATAAATGAAATTTACCAGTGCTTGAGCTGTCTGATAACTTGTCCAACTGCAAATCACTTTCTGCCATTGTATCAGCTAGAGCTGGTGGAGTGACATTGTGTCTATTCATTAAAAATCTATCGATTTCATCAAAAAACTTCCACTTCTTGCGTGCACCAGTTCCTGATCGTCTCGTCTTATCTTTATCAGCTTTATACTTCTGACGCAACTTTTTTATTTTGTTCATGACTTCCTTTTGGGTAAACTCTTCGTATCCCTTGCCTTGCAACTGAAGCTAGGTCATAAATAAAACATTGTGCTTTAATCATCTTAACATTATGTTAAATGTGTTCCCAATATAAACAAGTTTGAAACTTTGAATTACTTACCAACAGTGTTTGATAAACTTTAGCTGTTGATTTTGATGATTTACTAGTCTCTAAAGAAATCTGAATCGTTTCCTCTGACCACAATTGGATTAGAGTTAAAGTTGCTTCGTCCGACCAAATTTTACCTCTGTTCTTGGACGCCATCTTGCCTTTATATTAAAGTCTGTGCGCATGCGTAATTAATTTTTGGTCCGCAGCCCAAGTATTTAGGCGGGCCGAGACTACCTCTCGAGGTGGTCTCGGCACTCCAAAATTTTATGGCACGCGGGCCTATATTTTTGCGTTTACACGAGTGCCGTGCCTAAAAAAATTGGTCCGCGTGCCGAAATTTAAGAGTGCCGTACCTAAAATGCTTGTCGCTTTAGGCACAAGACACACCATTCGAGTAGCTGCATTAAGTATACGTTGTAGTCGATCAATTTGATATTGAGAAATACCATATAGCAACGAATTGCAGTAGTCTAAATGAGACGTAACAAAGGCATGAGCAAGGATTCTGGAGTCAGCAGATACAAACTTTCTAATTTGTCGAATGTTATAAAGACTATAAAATGCCTTACTGCAGACTTTGCCAACATGGGCATGCATTGACATCTGGTTATCGAACAACTCACCAAGATTGCGCACCGACTTAACAGGCATAATAGTTGATTCACCGACAGTGATAGAGTCAATAGATACTTTCAACAACTGCTGTCTGGAGCCAACTATTAAAAATTCAGTTTTAGTGTCGTTAATTACTAATCGATGTGAAATCATCCAGGCTCGAACTTCAGCAATGCATTCCTCAAATGATTTAACAGCATTTCTTGGGACGACAGAGTGTCGGGCTTGAACGAGAGATACATTTGCGTATCATCTGCATATCCATGGGCGTAAGGAAGATGTTTCGACACAATTTTAAAAATCCCGGAAGCGTAGATAAGAAACAACAATGGGCCTAAGCAGCTACCCTGAGGAACACCAGACGTCAGGCCATAACATTTAGACTGGACATGATCAATGCAAATACGTTGCTCTTTCCCATCAAAAAGGAGGCAATCCACTTTTGGGCATTACCCACGACTCCAAGGTCACATTCCAAGATATCCAACATAACCTTGTGATCAATGGTATCGAAGCCAGCGCTGAGGTCCAAGAGAATAAGCAATGTAATTTCCTGTCGATCCATGTTAGCGAGAATGTCATTTTGGACTTTAAGAAGGGCAGTCTCAGTAGAGTGAAACTCCTGGTAAGATGACTGATGTGGAGGCAGGAGGGAATTAATACAGCAATGATCTAACGTCTGCAATATCACTACATTCTCGGCGGTTTTTGCAACGAATGGAAGGTTGCTCACACTCACAGGCCTAAAATTCGGGAAAATCAGTTCTAGGCCCAGTTTCTTCAGCAAAGGAAAAACCAGCGCAATCTTCCAATCATCAGGTACGACACAGTTTTGTAACGACAAATTCACCATCCGTGTGATGACAGGAACGAGAACATCACAGCACAACTAAGAAGCCAAGTGGGAATAGGATCAAGTTGACAGGAGGCATTAAGTTTAATAATTATGCTACATTAAGCATCTCAAATGCATACATACAATTATCTCAAACATGCAATAAAAATTTACAATATAAACCTATATACAATATACAAAAAAAAAATTAAATAAAAAGTTATACTCGTTTAAAAATCTCCTCCGAAAGTTCCCAAAAACCGTTATTAATTCCTTGCCTAATTGAATCCTGTTTGTACTGTTCTAATAATATTTTAAAACTTATAACTGAAGAAGTAGTCCTAACTGCTAAGGGTAATCTGTTCCAATATTTAAGCGATCTACACTTAAATAAGTCCTGGTACAAAGTTGAGTTAGACCCATGTATTAATAAGTTCTGCCTACCAGACTTGCCACTTCTAAACATGTGTTGACCATAAGAAACAATTTTATTTTGAATTTTAAACATCTCGATGAGGTCGCCTCGCGTTCTTCGCTCCAACAATGTTGTTTGTCCCAGTTTCATCGGTCTTTCTTTATATGACAAATTTTCCAGCCCCCTAATTAATTTCGTAAATTTACGTTGGCAGTTTTCAAGTTCCATTATACATTGCCAATTACCATATCTAGGACGGGGTGCCCACACCTGAACGCAGTATTCAAGATGTGGTCTTATCAGTGATTTGTAAATAGGCAAAAGTACGTTAGATTCCCGAGAAAGTACATTCCTCAAAATCCAAGCGGTCATACGCTTCGCTTTCCCAATGCTTTTCTCGATTTGATTAGACCAAGAAAAAGTTTCTGATACCACCACACCCAAATCTTGTTCTTCCTCAACTACCTTGAGTTCGCTTCCACCAAGGGAATAACTCTGCCTACCATTGCTTTTTCCAAGGTGAATAACAGTACATTTCTTAGGGTTAAAATTCATACACCAGTTGGATTCCCAGTTTGATAAGCGTTCCAAGTCTTGCTTTATTACTTCAGAATCGTTTGCATCGCCTACAAGCTTTACATCATCGGCAAAAAGCTTAAAAACTGATTTAACATTCTCGGGTAAGTCGTTCATAAACAAAACAAAAAGAAGCGGGCCAAGCACGGATCCCTGCGGCACGCCAGAAACGATTCCTTTCTATTCCGAATATGAATCTCCCACTTTTACAGTCATGTATCTATTTTTCAAAAAATCCTGAACAATAGCCAGAGTATTCCCAATAATTCCAAAGGACTGCAATTTAATTAGTAAACGAGAGTGTGGAACGGAGTCAAAAGCTTTACAAAAATCCAAATATATCAAATCAACGTCGTGACCACAATCCAAAAAGTTTGCTATTTCTTCAACAGTTTCCAGAAGATTGGATAAACAAGACTTTCCTGTAACAAAACCATGTTGGAAATGTGACACTTTGTTATGCACGTGCTGCAGGATGTGCTTACGTAGAAGTTTTTCATAAACCTTACATAGAATGCAAGTCAATGAAACTGGTCTGTAATTATTTGCATCCAACTTGCACCCCTTCTTAAAAAGGGGAATTACAATAGCTTGTTTCCAAATATCTGGAACCTTTTCATACTTCAACGCACAACTTCTAAATAATTGGCTGACTGCTTGAACAAACGTAGGATTATCACGTAAGTACTGTAGTTTCAATGTTTTTGAATGAATTTCATCTGGACCATGAGACTTGAAAATATCCAAAGAGCTTAGCAATTGATAAACATCCTTGTCGTCAATGCACATATCTTCAATGTGTGACATACTTGGAGTAGTGACATAACATTCCTTTCTCAGTGGCCCATCAGGTTCCATTGTAAATACAGTGAAAAATAATCAGCAAGTAAATATGCAGATTCTTTAGGACTTGTCGTCTTTGTGTTAGAACCTTGGTTTGTTAATGGTCCAACCACTTCATGCACTTTTCTCTTTGAAAGAATATATGAAAAAAATGCCTTTGAATTAGTTTTTATACCTCTTGCAAGCTTTCTCTCGTAGTTCCGTTTAAGATCCCCTTCAGTAGATTCAAATGCTTTTTGGGAGTCCATTGCATACTTCAGATTAATATCCGTAGGCAAATTTGCCACCTCTGATTCTTTTCTTTTCTTAATCGTTTCAATTTACTGCATTCCCAAGGTAGTTTGCGAATCTCTAAACCATTTGTAGTTCTAATTATCTTGATCGGTGTACACGCATTACTGATGGAAATTATTTTGGAGTGCAAATATTCCCACACACCATCTATATCCCATTCAGCGCCATTAAAAACCCAATCCATATTTTCTCCGAGAGCTTTAACCTTGGACACATCACACTTCGAGCAATTTCGTTTATTACTTGCAAAGTAATGCACCTCATTAACGATGTTAAGAGTAGTTTCAATTATTAAGGGCATTTGGACGATTCCATAATGATAGCACGCGCCTCTTGCTCAGAAAGTGGAGAAAAATGCTCAAGCTTGACCACAGATGGTGAGGATCAAACTTCGGGTGGGTCGACCATAATATTATCAATCTCCGCCCCGATAAGTTCAATTTTCCTAAAGAAAAATTCTCCAAACTCATTGGCCGAAACATGCGGATTGTCGTAAGATGGTAACAAATTAGGTTGATGCCCCTTAGAAAGGGAATTAACCACATGGAACAATTTCTTAGTGTTTCCTGCACAATCGTCAATAAGATCAGAATAATATTTTCTTCGGTTATCATTCAGTTGGAAGGAATACTCATCACGTATTCTATGGTAGAATCTATCCATAGAATTCCCTATCAAAAGGAAGACCAGTTTTCAGCATTCTTCTTTCCAACCTTCTTCGCTTAGATTTTAGTTTTCTGAGTTCATCGTTAAACCAAGGTATTTTGGGTCTCACAACCATAGTTTTTGTCATAAGGGGAGCGTGTTGGTCAAGTATAGACGATAAAGAGTTCGTATAGAGTTCGGATGACAGGATATCAGCTTTAAAGGCGTCGAGGTCTATCTGTTTTAACTTACGGTAACGAATCTCTCTAACCGATAGACTAGGACGTGGGACATCAAGATTACACTCCACAAATGAATGGTCAGAGAGGCGCAAAGTCGTATGCGGAACAGTGATATTAATGTCTATACTTGATCGTGAGATAATGAGATCAAGTGTGTGACCTGACGAGTGGGTAGGTACACCGACGTGCAGAGTAAGGCCAAACGTCTCCAATAGCTCAAAAACTTTTTGGCTTCATTATCGGAAGGACAATCTAGGTGAAAATTGAAATCTCCTGCGATGAGTAAAATTTCGGGGGACATCACAATATTCTCGCGATAGCTTGAGAACTCCTCAAAGAAAACAATAGATGAGACTGGATGAGCCTCAGAGTAAGGAGGGCGATACACAGCTACAACTTTGATGGTTTTGTTGTGTACATGAACAGTCCACTCAGATAATTCAAATGATTGTTTCTCTTTCCCATCAATCATAGAAACATTGACATAATTTTTAAACATAATTCCAGTCCCACCACCGATTCTGTGTGTTTACCACATGATCAATAATGTCCGGAACTTTGTTTTTTACTGAACGAGCATTAACAAGGGCAAAATAAATGTGAACTATTATGTGATGTTTGCGCAGATGCAACAGACGAGTCTTCAGCCAAATCTCTTGAGATAGACGTTCTTTCAACTTGCAATAAACAACTTATTACTTAAATTAACTTAATAAACTTAATTAATTTAATTTAATAAACAAATTAATTTAATAAACAAATTAATTTAATAAACTTAAATTACTTATTACTATTGCCTGGTCATGGCGGTCATGTTTAGAGCTCTTGTCTGTCTGATCTTAATTTTTATCGTCAAAAAGCCTACAAATCTAAGCTGTAATTCAGTCTGTTACTCTTTTAATGGTGAATATGTCGAAGACATCAACGATTCTTATATCTACTCATCCTTATGGTAAGACCAGCGAGAGTTTGGTTTGAAAATTAGCCCGAAGGTAGCATTTCAAATTCTGCTATTACTTGGAGGAGATATTGAAACTTGTCCTGGTCCGTCTAAAAGATGTATCACTTGTGATAAAACTATCAGGAAGAATCAAATGAGCGGGAAGTGTGAGATATGTAAAGAGCCGTTTCATATGAAGTGCCTTGTTGATAAATTTGAAGGAGAGAAAGAACGTTTGTACTGTACTGTTTGCAATGTCGTTGAGACTCCCAATACCGAACAAAGGCCTACAGTTTTCGACAAATTGAAGAGCTATTTAAAATCTAGGGGATTGAAAATATTACACCAAAACGTCAATGGTCTACTGTCAAAACTGAGTCATGTAAAATTATTGCTTCAAGAATCTGGAAAAATCATCCATGCCTTTGGGGTGACTGAATCGAAACTTAACAGATCTGTAAATGATTGTGAAATTCGTGTTGAAGGATATGATACTGTAAGAAAGGATAGGAATCCGGGATCAGGGGGTGGAGTTTGTCTGTATCTTCGGAATGACTTGGATTGGCAAAGACGTCTTGATCTTGAAGTAGACAAAATTGAAAGTATTTGGGTGGAATTATTTATCAAAAACTCGAAATCAATCCTTCTATGCATATGCTATCGTCCTCCTAATTCTTCAAATTATTTGAATAAAAATTTTAACGCTGATTTTAATAATGCCCTAACGACAGCTCTGGCCGAACATAAAGAGATCATCATCACTGGGGATTTCAACTGTGATTATTTACGACAAAATGAACAAAGGGACGTTAAGGATATAATAAGAATTCATAACTTCCAGCAAATGATAAAGCAACCAACAAGATCAACTATTAACTCAGACACATTAATTGACCTATCCTTTGTGACCCATGACGACAATATCTCCAATGCATTTTCTCTCGAATCTGGCTTCAGTGACCATCATTTGATTGGCATTATTCGTAAGATGAACTGTAAGAAATATAGGCCCCGAAAAATAAATGCCCGGAGTTATAAGCACTACTAAAAAAAATCCTTTAAATCTGCTCTACAAGACTTGCCGTGGGATCAAATCTTGATAGATGACTTTAACTCAGCATGGAATTTATTCAAAGAATATGTTAACAAATTGGTGAATAAGCATGCTCCAAAAATGGAACGAAGAGTGAATGGAAGAGATTGCCCTTGGCTGACATCTTATATAAGAACTAAAATTAATAGTCGTGATTATTTACTGAAGAAGGCTAAACGATCAAAACTGCAAAAGGATTGGGATGATTATAAACGTATGCGTAACTTTACTACATCGGCTATTCGGAAAGAAAAATCAAATTATCACAGAAATCTTTTTCATGAAAATATAAATAAGCCTAAAGATTTCTGCTCTCGGATCAAAGAAAGTTATCCTGTAAACGACAAAAAATCTGCAGCCAAAACCTTTTTTGTTAACAATTCAATGATAACTGACGTTGCAAAATTCAATCAACTTGTCCTTTCCCACTTGGAAATCATACTCATTTCCATCTCTTGGTAATTACATCAATCCGAATGATCATCGTTTCTATTTCACAGAAGTAACACCGCTTGAAGTTCTTCGCATTATTAAAGCGCTTAAGGCGTTTAAAAGTCCTGGCATTGATGAAATACCTCCAAGACTTATAAAGGACGGTGTTGATTAACCAAAGCCTAAATTCAGGAATTTTTCCAAATCTGAAAAGAAAGCAAAAGTCCCGCCAGTTTACAAATCCAACGAAAAATCTAACTTAGATAACTATCGTCCTGTTTCTGTCACAACGTTTTTTCCCCAAGATTATTGAAAAAGTTGTCTACAAACAATTAAGTGAATATCTTGAGACTAACAACATGCTCTTCTCAAATCAATTTGGATTTAGACCAAACAGATCCACAGTTCATGCTGTTACTCGATTAGTGGATGACGTAAGATGCAATATGGATAATGGACTTCTTACTGGTGTAGTTTTCATGGACTTTCGAAAAGCATTTGACACGGTCCATCACGCTTGCTTATTGGAAAAACTACCCTATTATGGGATCCATTCCACCGAAATTGAATAGTTGAAAGATTACCTTTTCAATCGAAGCCAAGTAGTCGTGTTTGACAGGGTTAAATCCGAATCGTTACCCATAACATATGGTGTTCCGCAAGGATCAATATTAGGTCCTCTTCTTTTTAATATCCTAATAAATGACATTCAACTGGCTATTGCAGATGCAAAATCTATACTTTATGCCGACGATACTGCTGTTTACTATGCAAATAAGGATCCTTTACAAATTCAAGATGTGCTCATTAGACAATGTAATAGCATCTTCCAATGGCTGAACTCAAACAACCTATACTTGAATCAAAATAAAGGGAAAACAGAGTTTGTATTATTCGGAACATCACAACGGCTCTCGAGAAGTGGTAAGATAGAAATCAAAATAAATAATACTATCGTCCATGAATCAAAATCCTACAAATATCTTGGAGTTGTTCTAGACCACCATATGAATTTAAATGAACCTTTAAATTCAGTTTTTAAAAAAGCGTCATCTAGATTGAAATTACTTAAAAGGATTCGCAGTGATGTTTCTCCGCTAGAGACGCTCTGCTGATGGTTTTTGGTTGCTTACATTGTACTCAACCAGAAATATACCACAATTATTTTACACATATGTCACACTGTAAAGCCACCCGTGGAAATGGTTCCTTGTTAAAACCTCAGCGTATGAAAACAGAATCGGGTCGAAAAAGTTTTAAACACCAAGGAGCATTAATTTTTAATACTTTACCAATAGATATTAGAGATGAACCATCCTATTTAAAGCTTAGGAACAAAATTAAAACTCTTAATCTTTAATTTTTACCATTCAATTTTTACATTATATTTTTTGGGTTTTTTTATTCATTTTATTTTTATGTATTGATTTTTATCTTAGTTTTGTACTTTCCATTTTAATACAGGTCCTTGGTTGATAGCAGTATAAAAATATATATATATATTTACCTCGCATACTGAACAAGAAATAACCTGTATAAAGATTGTTGATAATAATAATAATAATGATATATTATAGATAATGATGTTCAATATGATAAGGATTTTTAAAGGTTCTTTGAGTGGAAACGATGACAGGTATTAAACTAGCACTATATATACAAGCCTTGGTTTTCCTCCCAGCTCTCACTCCCCTTCTGCGCCGATTAATTCCAAGATTGCCTATACGGTGTTTAACATCTAAGGTGACGACCGATGCATAGGGTTTAAGTAAATAGAGTTGCTTTGCTGAATAAACAATCGACAGCTCGCCTCTTGAATAATTAGATCTCATAAAATTATCTTCGGTTGTTATACTAGAACATAAAGCTCTCTTTCCAGTTAAATGAGCACCAATTAATGTTGGTCCAGGATTTCTTGAGATGTCCATATGTATGGTAAGATCTAATGAAAATAATCTTGAGGGTAAAGCCAAACAAACCAAACCATGTTTTGTCGATTTAGCCAAAGGACGCCAAAGTTAATATATTTCAAGCGTGTTCGGAAGCCAACAGCAAAAGGCAAATAACAACTAAGATACTTGCCATCCGTAGTTAATCCAGTAATATAAGAATAACCAGAACCAAAGGAAGCAGTATCATTAACCCTGAGTAAAATATTATAACCAATAAGAGGAAATATCAGTAAAAATATACAGAGACAAATTCTGACAGCCATCTTGGCGCTCTATACAATAGCTTGGATTTGTTCATGTAATCAGTACTAACCACTCAAGATGTTGAGCCTTGGGCCCTTAGGGTTGTCCACATTATGTCAACATGATTTTGAGCATAATAGTGAGGCAAAGGTATAGTTCCACTCTTTTTGTTCTAGAAAAAACTTGGCAAAACTATAAGTAAGATTATGGATTCCCAAGGCAAGGCACTTTCTCAATATACATGCACAATGCAAACCATTTTGGTTGTGCATATACTGTATCGAGAAAGAGCCCCCGGGCACTTCATTTTAAGACCAGTCCTGGTTACAATGGCTTCCAGACATGCATGGCTTCCAGTATATCCAGTTCTAGATGACTACTGGTACAAGTTTTAATGCTTCAGTGTCAGCTGCCTCCTGTGCTTACTGTCATCTACTAATTCATTTTACCTGTCTTTATGCTAATCATAATGGAGCATAATACAGTAGTGATGCTACAGTATTTGAGCAATGTTTAAAACACAAGTTCTCTGTAGCTCATCCACCTGATATTGATTAAAATTTCAGTTTTAAACCCCAGGCTGAATTAACTGTCACAAACCCGTGCCCAGGGTCTTTATTACTTGCCTTTTATGTACCCAACATTTAAAATTAGTGCTGGGCAATCCGTTTTTATCTGCCACCATCATCAACTTTGGCTGATCTCATGAAAATCTTGAACCATGGCTCTATTTTCTCTTATACAGTACTTTTTTGGCTATTTTTTTTATATAATCTTTAGATCCAGGCCAATAGCGTTTGGAAAATCACTACCTGTGATGATCAGTGCTGGTAAAATCTGATGTTTCTGGAAGTTAAATTTACTGTCACAACTGTCTGCATGTACACAAATGAGAATGTTGGTGGAATGTTGGTGGATCGAGTCACATTGTTATCATGCATGTATATTGTTACGTGACCGCTATACGAAACAAAAAGTGTAACCTCAGCTGTTTGGTTTTTACAATTATTTATTTAATTAACAAGAAACTTAGAACAGATATTGAAAATGTCTATAAAGATTAAAACTAAACTAAAGTTCAGAAACTTATCTGTCGTCTGCGCACAACGAAACAGTCAATAGGAGATTCCGGCAACAGGTTAACAATCCGTATGGACTTGAAAAGGAAGGAATAATAAAACCAACGGCAGGAGTTCCAGGACTGACTCCATAAGTCTGCACACAACGAAACAGTCAATAGGAGATTCCAGCAACAGGTTAACAATGAAACAATCCGTATGGACTTGAAAAGGTAGGAGTAATAAAAAACCAACGGCAGGAACTCCAGGACTGACTTCGTAACCACTTTGATACATATAGCTCATTCTCATACATATACATGCCTGATATATGTTCGATGGCTGCTTATATAGTTTCTAGAGTATATAATTATAGTAACATACTTCATTCTATATATAATATATTTACGTAATTACTAAATGACGTCATAGCTGACTCATGCCAAGTCACAAGTATTTACTAATTGGTTACAAGTACTTATTAAGTTCAGTGATCAAATAACGTCTAGTTAATTAACTGTCTTAGGATAGGCATATCCGTAACCCCCTCCCTGTTAAAGAAAAAAAAGGAGTTTGATAGACCTTTCTTTTTTAGAATATAAAATGTTTGACCATAATTGTCTTTTGCATCTCCTTCTTTACCATAGAACTTTTTACCTCTATACTTAAATGTTTACCTAATGAGATCAGGTCATCCTTCCTCAATTTATTAAAAACCTCTTTGATCGGGCTCTAACATAAACTGCTCAGGTTTAAATTCTGACATTTTATCAAATAGCTGAGCTCACACAAATTCGAAATTTACCGCCGAATAAAAAAAATCAAATAAAAACAATATATTCCTCCTCTTGTATCCAAAACTATTGAATGACCACACATTATATTCATGTCACCATGTTATTATCAGTATTGTTATTATATTATAATTATACTCCTTTCAACCATTAATCCAAATGCAGTCATTTTGTTATGCATTCAACATACACACATAGAAGTGATAGAACCCCAATAAAAGACGCTGATATAAGTGTTTAAAAGGTCTTTATATTTTTCCTTTTAAGAAACAGCACAAGATGTGCTATTCATGAGCTATACATCCCTGTCGTATCTTGCCTCGTGTAAATTCATGAAAACCAAATAAATAAATAAATGGATAAATAATACAAAACATAACCTGAAAGTATTAAACCTCCACATATACGGTGATGTACCATCACCACCATCAACACAACCACCACCATACCACCATAGACAAGAGCGATATCACAAACTAAGAAACTATGGTAATATTTCAACTATTTTCAAAATCATTTTCAAACAAGACCAAGTGAATGACTTCACTATACAAGTTATTTATTTATTTCAGATTATGTTTTGTATAAAGTATAAAGCATTATAGAAGACACGACTGCTCGACACAGTCTTTAATAGTATTTATTATCGACATATCATTTGAAAGAATTGGACTGATCATTTTTAAGGTCGGTTCAAAACCGCTAATTACACATCGCGTGATTTCGTTGGTATATAGCCAGTCAGTAGGTTACATGTAATACGAAATCTAGCAAAGAATCTCAATGAAATACGGCATTCCAACCCACTGACTGTGGCATCGTCTCTGAAATTGGAGCAGATGCTACACGCTTTAAAACAATATTTTGAACTATATTTACCAAGAATCAAATAATAACTTACCTTTTGAAGTTATCTTGACGTAGAACAATTCTTTTAGTTAAAAATAGTTGTAATCTATCCACCGGATTTCACAAAATTAAGCATCCTTACGTGGCAACGTGAACAACAAAACGCCGCCATTTTTACTAACTCGTTGTCTCTTCTCGTGACGTCACGATGGTCCGACACATAGAACACAAAAATCGACGAGTTCACCCCTCCCTCCTTTGAGCAGAAGTTATTTTTCTCATTGTAATGACCGCTGACCACTATATATAACTTGACTGTTGGCGACTATTATTTGACGGCAATTGTTTTTCTCCAGCAAAAATGAAAAAAAACACAAAAATATCATGCTCTTCAATGGTTTTCAAAAATGTATTATATAATACACAAAAAATGTATTATATAATATATATAATGTATTATATAATACACAAAAATATCATGCTCTTCAATGGTTTTCAAACCCTCTTTATTTTACATTTATACTGTTAACAAGTCACAAAAGGTTACTGAATCCTGGTTCCCTCGAACCAGGATTCAGTAACCTTTTGTGACTTGTTAACAGTATAAATGTAAAATAAAGAGTTTTAAGGTTATAATCCGTAATATAAATCGTGCCTTCAAACATGCAATCGTAAAACTGATAGGATGTGCAGTTTAGTTTTTCTAAAAAGCAGTAAACACTTATTTAATATCTATTATGCATTTCTTTTTGCACATATATTATAGATAAAAAAACCTCGTATAACAAAAGTAACAATTGTCCACTTACCTCAATACAATCACACTTTCAACTGCTGTTATGTCAAAACATTAAAAGGTCACAAAACGGAAGTTTAGTCGTCATTTTCAGATATCCAGATTGTTCAAAAGTATTATTAAAAGGCTTGAAAAAATATAGCGGACAGTTTTGTGGTCATAAAATACATTTGTTGCAGTTTGTTTTAAGTAGTTTTTTGTTGAGCTGACTTTGTGAAGAGGGAAAATGCCATACTGTGTCGCTTTCGGGTGCACAAACAAGGCGTCCCACCAGCTGAAGCAAGAAAAGGGGATTTCTTTTCATGCGTAAGTGCACTTTTTATTGTTGTTTAAACTCTCTACTTTACAAGCAAAATTGGTATTAGAGATAAAATTCATTCTATATTTGGCAAACGTTAATATAAAGACAAACAAATACTTCACAATATCAATTAGTATTTATATTGTAAGTCCTAGGATCTGAAACATTTAAAACAGTTGAATTTATTATTTCAAGACCAAGGACTGGCAAAAACAGTACAAGTCTTCTGTAAATACAGTGATTACCTGTGGTTTCAAGTCTCCTTAGGTGGTGCAATTTAGCACTCCTGATTGGACAATTAGTTGATGAATAAATAACTTTGATATAATTCAATGTTTCTACAATGCGTATATCATTATAGATTTCCCAGTCCAGAAAAACATAAGGAAGAAAGAGATCTATGGTCAGGAAATGTACAAATAATGAGACCGGATTTTGTGCCAACTAAACATAGTCGGCTGTGCTCTCTCCATTTTGAAGATGAAATGTTTGAAACTACATATAGTGAAGGAAGGGCTAAACTAAAATCAAATGCTATTCCAACTAATTTTTTTCTTCCAACAGATGGACAGGTAAGGTTTTTCTTTGATTCTTCAAAATACAAAACAGGGTTTCTTTTAGTGGGGTGAGGGGGGCACAGTAAGAATCACGTTTATAGAGATTCCCCCCCCCCCCCTCAATTATCTTTATGATCTCTTTGCCCCATTGTTATATTTTCTGAAACAAACACTGAATACTTGAATTACAGTTAAATTAAATTATATTCACCATAGCCTAATATTCTTTTGTTACAGTATTTCCCAACCCAACCATTATCTGATGTGAACATTGTAAATACTAACAAACGAAAACTTCCCATGGCTGACTCAGAAAGTACCTTAATACATGTACCACCATTGAGGAAGTCAGCATAACATCCAGAACCATCTCAACAACCAGATTTATCTGCAATTCACCACGACCATACATATGCCACCACAAGAAGCCCTAGGAAGTTAAAAAAGCAAGTTGATAAGGTCATCGATAGTCAGAGGAAAGCTGGTAGACGACTTGATGTTTCCAGGAAGAAAATGAAACGGCTCCGAAGAAAAGGAACTTCACACTTTTAGCCATGTCAGGAAAAGTGACATCTTCCCAGAAGAATGGCTGGGATGTTATCTGCAGCTTGATGTTCGATGAGATGTCCATCCGCAAGCATGTGGAGTGGGATGGTGATAAATTACGTGGTTTTGTGGATGTTGGAACAGGTGTCACTGATGATTCCATGCCAGTTGCTACTGAAGCACTAGTGATAATGGCCGTCTCTGTGAATTCCAGTTGGAAAGTCCCATGTGGATATTTCTTAATTGATGGCATGAGTGGCAAAGAAAAAGCTAACTTGATCACAATATGCTTGCAAAAATTGCATGATGTTGGTGTCAAGGTAGTTTCCCTCACTTGTGATGGTCCAGCAGCCAATCTGTCCATGGTGAAAGCTCTGGGTGTCACATTATCTGTAGATGCATTAAATCCATCCTTCAAACATCCAAGTGATCCATCCTGCAACATCCATGTTTTCCTTGATGTTTGCCATATGTTGAAGTTGGTGCGGAATACACTTGGAGATCTTAAAATCCTGTATGATCCAGATGGGAACACAGTTAAATGGCAGTACCTCGAAGAGTTGCACAAGCTGCAAGATACTGAGGGACTACATCTAGCAAATAAATTGAGATCTGCGCACATCAACTGGCATCAACAGAAAATGAAAGTCAACATCGCAGTACAGTCTCTCAGCTCGAGTGTAGCAGACGCCATAGACTACTGTGACAGCCATCTCCACCTGCCAGAATTCAGTAGGTGCCATCCAACCTCACAATTTCTCCGTGTCTTTGACCGCTTGTTTGATATTTTAAATTCAAGAAACCCACTGGCCAAAAACTACAAAGCTCCATTGCGAATGTCCAATTATCAATACATCAATAAGTTCCTCGAAGAAGCATTTCAGTATATCAAGAGCATTAAAGGTCCAACTGGCAGTTCCATCATCACCTCCCGTCGCAAGACTGGTTTTCTTGGATTTCTAGTAGCCATAAAGGGCGTCCAAGCATTGTACAAGGATCTTGTAGCATCTACACCAGCCAAATTGAAGTACCTCCTCGCGTACAAATTGAGCCAAGATCACATAGAGTTATTCTTCGCTGCAGTGAGATCTGCAGGTGGTTGGAATAACAACTCAACAACCCGCCATTTCATTGCCACCTATAAACAGCTACTGGTGCGCCACAAAATTGAAGGAGGAAGTGGAAATTGCAGTCCACAAGATGACACCACGATTTTGGATAGTGTTGAAGATCAGTATCCCATCAAGTCCTGCCAAACAGGTACCTCTGGCATCTCGATTGCCAAAAGATATGATCTGAAAGTTCGACAACCAGCTGCAGTTGACCACGATTACTGCGATGTATCAAATGTTATAGAGCTGTCAGAATACAAAGAAGAAGCAATTTCTTACATTGGAGGTTTCGTTGCCAAGATGGTAAAGAAGCAAATTGTTTGCCCAACATGCACGGGTGCACTCACAATTCCAAAAGAAGGCGCCAAGATGTCATTTGTTGTTTGGAAGAACAATGGAGAGTTAACCATTCCATCTTTGTCTCTGCTCAAGATATACCATGAAACAGAAAAGTGCTTGACGAGAATGCTGAACACAACATCAGGAAAATTACCGCAGTGTTCTGGAATTGTCGATGCAATTGCAACCACCGTACTATCCACTTGCATTGGATCAGACATTTTTGGAACCTTGGATGAGCACATGTATGACTGTACAGCAACAAACAATCACATTGCTTCATTGGTTAAGTGTTGTTCCCAGTGTTATTCAAAGATCCGCATGCATCACTTGGCCAGAGTTCATACAGCAAAGCTGCAAGGGGGAAAAATCAGAAAACAATTATCCAAGCTAATTCTGTTTAGCCATCAATGACTACTGTAAGTCTATAAAGTACATGATACTGTAGAATTCTGAAAGTAACAGCCCTCGTTACTTTTGGATTTAGCAGCCCTTGGAGGTCACTACCGGTACTTTTAAAAAAAATTTTTAGAAAATTTTAAAATTTTTTAGAAGTGTCACAAATTCACTTTTAGAAGTGTCACAGTATATAATTATAATGACAATAACAATAATTCATCGAGACTCAATACCATCAAATGAAATAACAATCATGTACTCATCAAGTGACATGAAGTGTAACAATAGGTGAATAGCAGTCAACCATAATTTTAGTTTACCTAATAGAGGATGGTGCATAGCTTTTGTTAGCCTGCGTGCAGTCTCTACGTGGAAACGGAATAGGTTTCCTGTAGAGACTGCGAATCGGAATGCAAAAGCTTGTTCTGGTCACGTGGGTTTCCCCAAGAATGTGGGGAAAGAACCTGATTTTAAAAACACTTTTAAACACTTTTTCTCCTTGAAGGGTAGCAGCATCGATACATGCCATCTTGCTTTTGTCTTCGGCACATTGGCATCCTTAGCATAAATTTTGCATAATTTGCAAATAACTAATCAGGTTCTTTCCCCACATTCTTGGGGAAACCGACATTCAATGGACCTTATGCATTAAAGCAAAGCATGCTGGGAGTTTAGTTACACAAATAAATTTTGGAAGATGGCGACCGCTTCCTTCGAATAGGAGCCGTGAAGCATTTAGTTAAATTTGTAGATGATTTTTTTCTTCTGAAGATTTAATAAAGGTTTTTATCTATTCTAAGTGGTTTGCTTTGTGTTTTTGTGGAATTGTGGATGTGGAACTGCCATATTTTTCAAAATATTCATCATTGCGGGGAAGAGATAATTTCCTTCGATGAAGGCTCTGATAACTATTTGAGATTTTACACGTTTGAAAGGTAGGTACTTACATAGATTTCTTTTAAGGTAACTAAGTCCACAGTCATTCACTATTCCCAACTGCTAGAACTGCAATCGGCTTCTATCTTACCCTTCTGGGTTCCAAAATCGTGTTTCAACTACCACATCTCTTCACGCACGATTTGATCAAGACTCAAGAGTTCTATTTCTAAACCAATTTAAAACATTGAAGTCTTTGTCGGGAAAATAACCGGTTTGACCAACTTCATTTTTTCGCTTTTTCCTCCTCTGTTTCGTAAACGTCGAAGTATTTTCAGCTCTGTGTAACCTATAGCCCAGCGACGAAGACTTTTCACTATTTGTAAACACGAAGTGTGCTCAACTTGGATTGAATTTTCGTCTGGCTTTTTAATAATTTTGTTGGAAATGGAGAAAGCATAATGTGGACGAGAGTGGACAATTTACCACTATTCACCCATACATGAGTTCATATTGAAGCAACATTTGATAACAGACATCACTGGAAAACATGGAAACCACCAAATGCTCACTTGTAAGCACTGATGCAAGAAGTCTGGCTACCAAGAAACTGGTAACACAAGTAAAAGTTAAAGCCAATATTATGAAAGGCGAAGAATGCTATTTTCTTGTAAAAGGCACTGTCCATAGAAACTGAAGTCACTGGATAGATGTACCAACAACAGGAATGCTTCCAGATTGACTCAAGCTGCACCAATCAGAAGCCCCCATTCATGGGTGACCAAGGTTTTTCAAAGCACCGTAGTCTGTCCACAAGCATTTCCTCCACCTTCATACCCAGACTACTAAGCAACACTTGCTGTGCAGGCTACATGTACCTCCCCTACTGCTACACCACATGGATTACGTTCAGAATGGGTCAAATAAAAAGTGGGGTAAAAAAAAAGCAAGCTGGACTTGCACATAGCCATGGTGTTTCTAAATTTACTAAAAATCCACACTGGATGCATGCATTAATAGATTTGCCTTCACCTATTACTTTTTCTACATACCGTATTTCTTCTATTAAGCCCCCTCCCTCTATTAAGCCCCCCTTCTAATAAGCCCCCCTCATTCAGTGAAAAATAAAAACAAAGCCCCCCCCCCCGCCCTCCCTCTATTAAGCCTTCCCACAACATGACATGAAAAATAATTAAATATTTTACTTTTATTTATAGAGATATAATACTTGTAACTTAATTGTATTGTTATAATAAAATTGCTTGACTAAACGAAGACGTTCTACTTTAAATAAAATAGCTCCATTAACAGAAAATCGGTTACAGATGGTTTTAGAAATTTGGAAAATTAAATAATCCCCCTCCATCTATTAAGCCCCCTCCCTCTAATAAGCCCCCTCTCTTGATGGTCCAAAATTAATAAGCCCCCTGGGTGGCTTAATAGAGGAAATATGGTATGTCAACACTGCAATTTCTTCATTGTCTTTCCCCTGAAAGACATGATGCAGGACCCATGGCTGACAAATTGTTCTTAAACTGCTAGTTGTTGAGTATAGACTTTGGGTAGATGCTTTGTTGTCTCTTCATCATGAGGCCAAAATTTGAAGCAGTTAAACATACATGTAGTCTTCTTTCCGTAAACCCAAAACTGCTTTTTGACTTTAGTTCAATGTCCTTCAATTTTCTTTTGAAGCATATAGTTTCTCTTTAACAAATGGGACAAATTCAGGTTTGGTAAATATTTAGTGCTGTCAGTGAAAGTACAGTGTTGTATGTTTTGCAAAATAGTATTCCTAATTTGAACATTAAACAGCTGACTAGCTTTTAAATCTGCTTCTGACCAGTAAATTTCTTTTTTGATGGCATACCCTTGAGAAAATCACTGTAGTCACGTGGTTGACATTTATTTGATTCAAGCAGTCCTTCAAAATATAAAGATGTCCCAGCCTTGGTCAAACCATCTTTTAGTTTTTTTATGTCTGAATCATTGACTTGTCTTACAATGATGGAGCTGACTTGCATGGCTCTTCTTTTATTAATGTTTTGCGCTGTGCTGTGCTGTTGCTTTACTAAATTTAATCATCAAATAGTACTGCAGTTTTAAGTTCTTCTTTGCTGGGGACATGCCATTGTAGTAGCAGCTGAGTGCATGTTACTGTAAATAAATCATCAGGGGACTTCTGTTGCCTCAAGCTGTATGAACTAAGAAGTCGAGCAGTTGTAATATTAAAGCAGCTACATGTTTGCAGCAACCACCTAGACCTACCTTGCATGAACAAACAAGTTCTGTTGCCAGTGAAACCTTCACTGTTTCCTGGTGTAAGTGAACATAAACATCATATTGTATTTTCCTCATGGAAGCCTTCCTTGGTACATCTATCCAGTGACTTCAGTTTCTATGGACAGTGCCTTTTACAAGAAAATAGCATTCTTCGCCTTTCATAATATTGGCTTTAACTTTTACTTGTGTTACCAGTTTCTTGGTAGCCAGACTTTTTGCATCAGTGCTTACAAGTGAGCATTTGGTGGTTTCCATGTTTTCCAGTGATGTCTGTTATCAAATGTTGCTTCAATATGAACTCATGCATGGGTGAATAGTGGTAAATTGTCCACTCTCGTCCACATTATGCTTTCTCCATTTCCAACAAAATTATTAAAAAGCCAGACGAAAATTCAATCCAAGTTGAGCACACTTCGTGTTTACAAGTAGTGAAAAGTGTTCGTCGCTGGGCTATAGGTTACACAGAGCTGAAAATACTTCGACGTTTACGAAACAGAGGAAAAAGCGAAAAAATGAAGTTGGTCAAACCGGTTATTTTCGCGCCAAAGACTTCAATGTTTTAAATTGGTTTAGAAATAGAACTCTTGAGTCTTGATCAAATCGTGCGTGAAGAGATGTGGTAGTTGAAACATGATTTTTGAACCCAGAAGAGTCAGATAGAAGCCGATTGCAGTTCTAGCAGTTGGGAATAGTGAATGACTGTGGACTTAGTTACCTTAAAAGAAATCTATGTAAGTACCTACCTTTCAAACGTGTAAAATCTCAAATAGTTATCAGAGCCGTCTTCATCGAACGAAATTATCTCTTCCCCGCAATGATGAATATTTTGAAAAATATGGCAGTTCCACATCCACAATTCCACAAAAACACAAAGCAAACCACTTAGAATAGATAAAAACCTTTATTAAATCTTCAGAAGAAAAAAATCATCTACAAATTTAACTAAATGCTTCACGGCTCCTATTCGAAGGAAGCGGTCGCCATCTTCCAAAATTTATTTGTGTAACTAAACTCCCAGCCAGCCAGCTGACGCTTTGTAACCGGATAATGCATTTGATGAACATTGAATGCACAATCACAAATGCATCTTACTTACTCGGGAGTTGCCGTCTCCAAAAGGGCTCGCTGTTGTAACGGTTCAGATGTACATAAAAGCTGTAGAAAGGCTTATGTTTTACAGGCAACATCTTGGTTAGAGGACCAGTGAAAGAATGATCTGAATGCTACCAAAACAGGCATTTTACATTGTCTTTGCAGACTCTCCGGAAGTGTTTTAGGATTGGATCTAAGACGGCTTGAATAAAATGATGCCCTTGTCTGACGAGAATTCTCTTCATGGTAGTCATTGATTCGTCTTTATGCATTAAGCGGTCCATGGTCTTTCTATACCGCATAATACTTTCCTCTTGCTCTAAAGTTAGAGAGCGATCAACAAAGATGACGTACAAACAACACAATCTGATACTTAAAAGTTGGTCTTCTGTAATTGTTCTGAACAGCGCTCGTTTTTGAGGCAGTGATGCTTTAGCCAAAAATCGGAGAAACGTTTCATTACGGATAACTTATCGAGCCATCTTTTCTCTACGGTGTACGAGCCACAAATAAAATGTTTAGCTAAAACGTACAACTATATACCGAAGCAAAGAGATTAAAATAATAGGAGGAGAGAGAAAGAGGAGGAGGAGGAGGAGGAGAAAGAGGAGGAGGAGAAAGAGGAAGAGGAGGAGGAGGGAGAGGAGGAAGAGAAAGAGGAGGAGAAAGAGGAAGAGAAAGAGGAGAAGGAAGAGCAAGAGGAGGAGAAAGAGGAGGAGGAGGAGAAAGAAGAGGGGAAAGAGGAGGAGAAAGAGGAGGAGGAGGAGAAAGAGGAGGAGGAGAAAGAGAAGGAAGAGGAGCAAGCGAAGGAGAAGAAAGAGGAAGAGAAGAAAGATGGGGGTAGGAGGAGGAAGAGGAGGAGGAGGAGGAAGATATAAATAATACGAATTCCCGTTGTAAGAATCAATTTGCTTTTGGTATTCACAAGAACAACATGTCATATGCCTGTGATACTTGCGAGAAACAATTTTCGACACTATTCAACATGCAGCGCCATAAAAAGAACGTACACGACAATAAACCCAATGGTCAAGCAGTTCCTCTCGTCAATGGATCTATAGTCATGCAGCATCCGTTTACGTGCATTGTTGCTGGATGCACACAGAGTGGTAAAACAGTATGGGTAAAAACGCTTCTGGAGAATACCAAAACGACCATTAATCCTCCTCCCCAGCGTATCATTTGGTGTTATGGGCAATGGCAGCCCATGTATTTAGAAATGATCAAAACAATACCTGGTATCGAATTCTACGAGGGTATACCTTCCAACATTGACTCAGATAATTTTCTTGATGTCTCTCAACGTAACGTGATCGTTCTCGATGATCTTATGGCACAGTCAGGGGGAGATAAACGTATCGCCGATTTGTTTACAAGGGGGAGCCATCACCGTAATTTGTCTGTCATCTATATTGTTCAAAATATATTCCATCAAGGCAAGGAAACCAGAAACATTGGCCTCAATACCCACTATATTGTGCTCTTCAAATCTCCTCGGGACAAGCAACAAGTTTCTATGCTGGCACGCAAGTGAATCCAGGTCATGTTCAAGAGTTTATGAAGAGCTTGGAGGAAGCAACGAGTCGCCCTCACGGTTATTTCCTATGAAAAGGCATGATATGTTTGTACGCAGTCATGATTGAAGGGATTAATATTTCAAAAATATAGTTCAAGGAATCTTTGCTGTCAAAAGCGATGATACTTTTGTGGCCAACCATGATTGAAGGATTAAGATTTGAACCATGCGTTCATATGTCATTGAATATTGATATCATATTTTCACGTCAATATTTATACCTAAAGAAATAAAGACATATATAGGATGGTACATGGGAAGTTTACAATGTGACAATTACAGTATATAGAAGTTTAGTCGCCATGTCTGTTGAAGTAAACGCTTTGCCTAAAAAAAAATCAGGCAAAAAATGAAAAGTTCGTCGCCAAAGTTGATTTTGGACATGTGGCCTGAGCAGCAAGACTTTTTTTTTCATGTTGAGGGACCTTTAAATGTAGCTGTAAAAAGATGAAGGAGTTTGTTTTTTTCATTCGCCAAGCGGCCTGTTCTGTTTCACATAGGCACTGTAATGTTCAAGGCAGTGAGTTTGTGTTGGAGTATTAAAAAGTTATCAAGAAGTTAGTGTGAGTGGGATATATGTGCATGCCATGTATGTTTTAGGCATATGTTTATGTGTGAATGGAATACTGAGTTGACTGAGCAGGGTGGCAATAAAATGTGGAAGAACAGACATGGAAGGAAAAGTGTATCAGAAGAGGTGGTGAGTGGTGACGTTTATAGACATGTTTCCTTTTCCGGCATATCGACACATCACATGCACATGGCAGCAGGCTTGTGGTTTGGGTGATAATGATGTTATTTAATATGTTGAGTCTGTGTCCGAGGCAGATAGTTATGGGGCTGCTTAGGCGTTGGGAGAGGACCTTGTTTGGCAATGGCATCGTTTTTTGAGAGTGTTTTGCCTATGTCTCGGTTACTTAGACATCATAATTGAAATGAGCATTGTATATATGTGATATTGCTTTATTTATGACGAGGTTTCTAAAGAACGAAGCACGACAAATTATAATTCAAATGAGCATTGTATATATGTGATATTGCTTTATTTATGAGGAGGTTTGTAAAGAAGGACGGAAGATAAATGAAAAAGCATTTTTACGTTGTAAAGACAACGCGAAACCTGAGTCACTACAGAAGCCTCCATAGATTGAACAAGTGTTTTTCCTGAAGAATTTAAGAACAAAACGAGTCCGTGCGATTATGTATCTTGAAATTTGAATGTATAAATACACCACCATTTAATACCACTGTTAAACTTTCCACCGTAGCCGTAGTCCATTGTCTGAATCTTAAAGTCCCTGATGACTCCGTTGGTACCGAAGATATTCTTCTCTTTGTCATCTTACACGAATGCATTTTTTTTCTTGAACTGTGGGAGGGTAATAACTGTCATCTAAGATTGAGCGCTGTTGGATCTCGCTCGTGTACATGCTGGGTTGGATGCATTTCTTATTTTGTATATACTCTACCACATCGGGTATACCCGATTCGGGTGTACCGTTCGCGTCGAATTTTTTCGCGATTGACGAAGGGAGGTGTTCTAAGCTAAAACTAAACTAACTTTATTTATACTAGATAACTCTATCAGTTATATCTAAACTGTTATCCTCAGAGGTCCAAGGTGCATTTTTTTTAATCAGATAACTGCACCGTGCAGGAATCGAACCCGGCTCGCAGAGGTGAAAGGCACGTGCACTAACCACTGTGCCACCAACACCCCGAATCACTGCTGAATCTGCTGAATACTGCTGAATCACTTTGTTTACATAGCCGAGACTAACTCGGACTGTCTGGGTGATTTACTTTTGCGGAGATCCCTGGTGGTTGAGATCTAGAATTATTTCGCGGTGTGTTAACGCTCTCCCGTTATCATATATCCCATTCCGTCGATCCTCACGGATTAACCAAGCCTACTAAATTATACAAATAAATTATTATTATTAGCTTTTCCACGCAGAGTTAGTCAATAGGCACTTCAAAAGGGTCAAGATGTCAATAAATATGTCGTAGTTATTACACCTGTGACATTTGCGTGAAGGTAGGCCATTCACGAGTTCTACTGCATGATAGCAATATCGTAATCTATTATAATTATTAGGCACAGCTTTGTTTTTCGACAGAAACGTCTGTTTAATACTTCTTTCTGGAATCCGATTCTACTGAATTGTAACAGACTTCTATTATAAATGTAATTTTTGAGCTGTTAACTTTAATTCTGTAATTGCAAAGCATGCAGGCATAAGGGAGCCATTTAAAGGCTTGCTAAAAATAATTCCTTTGGAAACCTCCTAAATGGCTAAAAACAATATATTTTTACAACCAAAGTTTAATATGAAATCTAAGTTTTGCTTTGATATGTTCAACTTTCATTAAATGGGTTTAGTCATTTGTTTTTGCTGTATATCAGGGGAGTGGGGGTTATTTCAAAAATGCATGTTAAAGCGGGCGAGAGGTTGTTGCATTGATATATCTCTAGTAAATTAATTTATTATTGAGTCGGTTTTCTTTGTTCTTTCGAGGGCTTTATGTCGCATGAAGCCCTTGAATAATAATTAGAAACGAAATGAAGAAAAAAACAAGGAAAAGCTTTGTCCCAGGTGGGAAAAAAAATAAAATTTGTTGGAAAACCTCCTCAATAATAAATTAAGTGAGATAAATCCCTCGAACGTCGGGATGTATGCGATATAAAGCCCTCGGATGCTACGCGTATAATTAGAAACGAAATGAAGAAAAAAACAAGGAAAAGCTTTGTCCCAGGTGGGAAAAAAAATAAAATTTGTTGGAAAACCTCCTCAATAATAAATTAAGTGAGATAAATCCCTCGAACGTCGGGATGTATGCGATATAAAGCCCTCGGATGCTACGCGTATCATTATATATGTGTAATATGCGTATCATTATATATGTATCATTATATATGTAATATCAATTACATATATAATAGACTACCGGTCATAATATAAAATAAACGAAGATAACACGTACAGTAAGAGCCTGGACAGAGACTTCCGGTCGTTTAGTTTTTCCATAACCGTGACCGGCTGCCGGTCATATAGCCACTCCGATTTTCGAACGATCTGATATGTTGATTTTTACAAACTAAGAAGAATCACTTACCGCTAAATTTCCCGTGGTTAATAATAATAATGTTTTTATGACAACAAAATCCACCAAATCAGGTTGTTTTTAGCCAACTTTCCATTCTTTTGGGTTCTGAAAGTTCGGCTTTCTTCCTTGCTGTTTTTTTGGCTTCTTCATTTGACTGGCTTCTTCAAACAACGTATTCTTCTTTGCTGTTGTTACCTCTTTCTTTACCAACAAATTTTTTGTATCTTTCGTCACTCGGCCGTTTCGAGAAAAAGAATATCGTTAAACTTTCCCCCAACGGCTTGTTTCGTCATCGACTGTGCAACTCAAATTTAAAACGAATGCATCATCCAATGAGAAAGCCTAGAGGATCAGCGTCGATCATTGAAATAAATACAGTATATCATGCGGCGAGCAACTTTATATTCTCTTGCACACGGGTGTAATTGCTAACATGCGAGATTAGAACCCTCAGAATTTAGAGAAAAACATGGTTAAACTCGCAAATTTTGTTATATTTATTGATTTATAAATCGCCATGCAAAGCTTCGCACAATATACGAAAAACTTTACTGAATACACATTTTTTGCACCTAGGCGCCAGTTTCCATCTCCAGTCGTGCAATCCACGCCATTTCCCAGCATTCCTGCGTGGCAACGAAATGAGGCAACCGTTCCTGGGGCCCCAATAACCGTAAATACAGAAGAAGAGACTGGTAGGTTCTATTCACGGAGAAATAAAAACTTTATTGGAGTTTCGTTCAAGAGGGTTTCTTTTTTGTAAATGTTAATTTTTGGGAGGAATTTGGTGTAAGTATATTTTAATTGATGGTCACGAGTGTGATATGGGATTTAACATCGTGAGTAAGCTTAACAGCTACGAGGGGCCACATGCCCCGAGTGGCAGGTAAGCTTCACGAGCGATGTTAAATCCCATAACACACGAGTGAACATCAATTAATCATTTTATCTCATGACTCTCTCGCAGTGAAATCGTTTGGTTTTTTATTTAACTTACCTAGAAAGAAACAAGAGTTAGAAGGGAAGATACTCATTAGCATGCGATGAGCAGTCAAAACAGTGGGATAACTAGTTATCCCACTATGCATACTCTTCTGCATGCTAATCAGTTGAATAAAAGATTTAACCGGTCTGTTAGAACCAGAGGTTTCATTAATAGGCGGTTACCGGCGGTTTACCGCCGCCTGTTTTGCCTCTTTTTGCCTCTTACCGCCGGCTATTCTATATATATATTTCTAAAATTCATTAATAATTCATGAGGAAAACACAAAGAAAAATCATGAGCGTATCGGATCTATATATGTGATATAGACTCGCTCTAAGTTTCTCGCTGGTTTTTAACGGCTGAGATAAGCTTAATTTTCAAAATTACTACGCCAATGAACGTATGAAGTGATTCTTTTTAGAAGTCATTTAAAAACCTTGCAGTACGGGCTTTATCGGCTCTAAAACACTCGGCAATCGCCTCGTGTTTTATATCCGATAAAGCCCTCCTGCGCGGTTTATAAATAGTACACATATATATATATATATATATATATATATATATATATATATATATATATATATATATATATATATATATATATATATATATACAGTGGACACAGACGTCTATTTTTGAAACGTAGGCTGCTATGACAAATAATAATTAAACCTCTGTGGAACAATGAAATGTGGGTGTGTCATGAGATAATGTGCTGTTAGCGCGCTGCTTTTCAGCGATGACGTTAATAAGCCTGGTTGGACGGGGTTAATACTTGGATTGGTGACTATCTTAGCCTCGTGTGTGTAGAGCACTGACCTATATATAACTAGATATCAATGACTGAAAGAGATTGATCACTGAGCTATATTTAACCTGACTGTGAGTTCTCTATATCATTGACTGAAATAGAGTGATAACTGACGTAGACATAACTGGACTCTGAGTCCTCTATATCATTGAGTGAAAGAGAGCGATCACTGACCTGTATATAATTGGACTACGGGTCCCCTATATCAATGAGTGAAAGAGAGTGATATATAAAGGATAAAGGACTGGGGGCTAATCATCCTTTACTTGCAGCCAGCGGCTGAATTGCGAAGGACGCAGATCAAAGTGGCCGTGTCGAGGCATATCAAAGGTGCTCCAGTTCAGACCACGGATCACAGCTAAGATCTTAGGTGTTTATTTTATGGAGTGAGGAAAACCAGAAAACACGGTGAAAAACCCTCGAAGCACAGGAGCTTGGAACTACAACTCTACTCACACGAGTTCCAAGCTCGACAACGGGGTCATTCCCAGCGGTCACCCATCAAAGTACTAACCCCTTCTAACCAGGCTTACCTTTTTGGTGAGAGGCAGCGCGCTAACAGCACCACCACCGGTGCTCCCGGGTGCCCGATAACAATGGGTGCCCTGTAACAATGACTCACAGTAGGAGATCAATCTAAGATGGCGGTTTATGGGTCTTTTCTCCCAAAGTAGCTATCGCTGACTTTTTCTCAAAAATTAATAAATTTGTAACTGAGTTGATCGACCTGCGGGCGCGGCTGAGGCCGCAGTGAAATATACAAGTTGGCTGGAATAACCCCTCCAAATATGAGCACCTCCGAATATGAGCCCCTCGAATATGAGCCTCTTCAAATATGAGCCCTCGGAATATGAGCTCCTCGGAATATGAGCCCCTTCAAGTATGAGCCCGTCTGATTCCGAATATGAGCCCCTCTCTGACTGGTGAACATATTTACGATCAAGACAGTTGTCGGCCACATCTGATCACTGTTAATTAAACTACAAAATCAGTCAGTCTACTTCGATGGAATCTACCAACAAGAACACCTTGATCGAAAGGCAAAGCTGGTTCAACTTTTTGTCCAACTCCAGAAGCAAGAGCAGCAAAGAACTTACAACATGCCTCACTCCATCACGCGGCTAACAACTCACCGAAACTATGAATAGTAGCGGAAGTAACAAGGGCTAAAATGCAAAATCGAGACACCAAAAAAAAAATTCTCATGGTTGCGACCGCTGACTGTCGTATTCGGAGGGGCGCGTATTTTGAGAGGCCAATATCTGGAGTTCATATCTCAGAGAGCTCATTTTCGGAGTGGCTTTTATTCGGGGGGGGGGGGTTATTCGGGAGGCTTATATTCGGAGGGGCTTATAGGTTTTTTGCACTTCAAATTTGAGGGACTTATATTTCAATTTATTTTCTGTACAATTTTACTTCTGTACTTGTCTGCATTTTTTCAAGGTAATACTCTGGGCAGAAATACGAAATCACATGCTTTGTCGAAAAAAGATGGTGCGTTAGGCCAGAACGGCGAAGACACGTCAAGTGGTACCTTAGAAGAACAGCATACAAGTCACACGGGTATCAGCGACGATGACGACTCTAACCTCGATCAGTCGGATGCGAGTTATTCGACTCTCTTGTCGTCTGACGTCGGATCTCCTAGCCTAGTTTCAAGTGATCTGAAGGAGAGCTTATCAGAAACTTATGTTAAAGTTCCTACGGATTAATACTCACGTTTGCATTACAGGACTATCCCTATCATAGAAGTGACGTAGATTTGACCTGGCATGCAGTATTTACACTTGCGCATGGGTCAGGCCTAATTGGGCCAACTGATTGGACAATGATCGCACTATCAGGCCAGGTTTATACGTCGCACAATCTTCGCATTTAATTCATACGAAAATTAATTCAATGAATTCAATGCGACGATTGGGCGACGTCTAAAAAGGTCTGGGGAGTTAAATTGGTTTAAGACGTCGTATCCGTCATGATCATGCAGACGGATACAACGTTAACGTTTGAGATGCGTGTTCGTTTTAGACGATTGCGTCTGCCAATCTGCCATGTTCTGCGTCGTTTTGTACGTTTTTAAGCGATTAAAATTTAAAAATTGTCCAGCTCTGCTGGAATTTTGTCGTCTCCCCACAACAAAATCTGATGCCGCGTCTCATCATCCGTCCAAACATTACGAGTTGCCATTGCAAATTTGCAATCGAGAAATACTTTGCGCGCGATCTGACTTTAGATTCACACTCCAAAAATGTAAATGTTGCTGGTGAGCTCGGATTCGAGTGATTGTTGTGGATACTATACTTAGGTCAGGTTTGAAACTTGTTTACACCAGGGGACTCAACTGACACTGACTTAAGTCTGTGATTTCAGATCCAGGTTAGTCTAGGGGGCAGAGCTCCTTAAAAAGTGTCGAGTCGGCGGTACTATAGCTGTGGGTTACCTATCTATCTATCCATCCATCCATCCATCCATCCATCCATCCATCCATCCATCCATCCATCCATCCATCCATCCATCCATCCATCCATCCATCCATCCATCCATCCATCCATCCATCCATCCATCCATCCATCCATCCATCCATCCATCCATCCATCCATCCATCCATCCATCCATCCATCCATCCATCCATCCATCCATCCATCCATCCATCCATCTATCTATCTATCTATCTATCTATCTATCTATCTATCTATCTATCTATCTATCTATCTATCTATCTATCTATCTATCTATCTATCTATCTCGAACACCTAAAGTATGGAGGAATCGCCCTGTTTAGAATTCTCACGATCATATTTAATGCAATACGTGAACTGGAACATGTTCCTGAGAATTGGCTAGTTGGAACTATTATCTCACTTCTTAAAAGTGGTAAGAAAAATAAGCGTGATAAGGCTAGCTACAGAGGAATAACGCTTCTTAATGTGATCGGGAAGGTATTTGAACGTTTAATTCTAAATCGCTGGATGCCAACATTCAGGACTCTCGGGATACCAAATGCATTCCAGTTTGCCTATCAAGAAAATAAAAGCTGTGTTCTTGCCAGTTTCGTCCTCCAGGAAATGATCAATCATAATGTGGAGCGCGGTAGTAAGGTCTACTGCTGCTTCTTAGATTCTTCCAAGGCCTTCGATACCGTCTGGCTAGATGGCATGTTTTATAAACTTTTTAATATTGGAATGAAAGGGAAGTCTTGGAGAATTCTTAAAACTTGGTACAGTAAAATGCGTTGTTGTGTTTCTCTGAACGGAAAATTATCACCAATACAGGGAGTGAGACAAGGAGGCGTACTATCACCTTGGCTTTTTCTGTGTTTTAATAACGACATTCCTTCGGCCCTGGAGTCTACTGGTGGTGGGCTAGCTGTTGACAATATCCACGGTAATTCTGTTCTTGTCGCCGATGACATAACATTACTCTCGTTACAAGTCATGGGATTGCAACGTATGGTTAATGCCATGGAGAACTATAGCAATAAATGGAGATTTAAATTCAATTCAGATAAATCTGTAGTGATTACTTTTGGTGAAAGCACACAGATGAATACGTTACGGAAACCAACAAGGCAGTGGTCCATTAATGGTGTACCTATCGAAGAGAAAACGTCATGGGATCACGTGGGAATTACACTTAGTGGTAACTTTTCAAGTCACGAACGATCAGTAAAAGCCGCTAAGAACGGAAAGGCAGCTATGGGCTGTCTGATGAGTGCTGGATTTCGCGCCGGAGGCATAAATCCCATTTGCGGAGCTAGTGCTTGGAAATGTTTTGGTATACCCACTATGCTTTACGGGTGTGAGGTATGGTGGAATCTAACTGCAACCGAAAAGGAGACACTGAATAGGTCAAGTGCATTCGCTGCAAAATGTTTGCAAGGTCTCATTCCAACAACTCACACAGCAGGTGCTCTCGGAACAATCGGGTTCTGGACGACAATTGGGCACATTGACAAAATGAAACTACTACTCTTCGGATCTCTCTGCCGGACATCACCTGAGTATTTGCAAAAGCAGCTGTTCATTTCACGACTTTTTTCACATCTTTCTGAAGATAATTTTAAAACACTCGGTTTCGTTCCGGATATCATTGACGTTCTTAACAAGTACAACTTGTATGCCTATTTGGAAGATTATCTGGAAGATTGCGTTTTTCCCGGGAAATCTGCATGGAGAAATATTGTAGTAAACTCGATAAATCAAAATCAAGCTGAACGGTGGAAAGAGAAAATGGAGAACAAGCCTAGTTTACTTCGCTTAAAAAGAACACACATCAACTTAAGTCCCATCGTACATTGGGAGGTTGCAAAACGCAATCCTCTTCATCGTATTGTGTTGGCTAACTTACTTTGCGGTAATGTTCCGTCCACGGTATTAAAAGCAGTTGAAGATTGTGGAAATTTCTACACATGTAATTTATGCATGAAAAAATTAGGAGATATAAGCTACCATTTCGTCATGATGTGTCCGGCTCTGAACCAAGAAAGAGAGTGTCTTTGGGACAACATATTTGACAAATTACCACTTCACGTGGTGTCGTATTTAGTAAGTTCAGATGACGAAGATCTTTACGATACCCTTGTCAGTGGAAACAATATTGTGGTTCAAAAGAACAAATATCATTTAGATACTTTGCTAATCTTAGTAGGAAACGTAGTGATAAAAATGTTTGAAAAAGTAACTTTGCTATTAGAGCAAGTGCGCAGCTGCGTTATAGCTCATTAATTCAGAATTGAATTTTACATTTTTTATATTATATATAAATCGTAATTAAAATTAATTCTCCTCTTTAAAAATATTCATATTATATAATGTAAATATAGTTAATAAGATTTTACAATGTAGATATTCTTCTTTTTAAATTCGTATGGCTCTATGCATACGTGCTCTTCAGTATTGGAGGTAATAAAGGCTATCTATCTATCTATCTCTCTATAAAAAAAAATAAAAAATGGTAGACCAAGGAATCAAAACAACCCTTATTTTAAACAGTACAAGAATGCCAAACGAGAATTCCGAAAAGAAATGAGAAGGTTAGCTTCAGATCACGAGTCTAAACAATTTGATCACTTGGAACAATCTTATGATACCGATCGTAGTAGCTTCTACAAAGCCATTAGCAAATTACGTAAGAATAAAAGTGCGAAGCATAGAAACGGACTACGAATGGAAGGAAAAATTATAACAGATCCAAACAGCGTTCTCGATATTTGGACAAAGCATTATGTTGATCTCCACTCACCTACGCAAGATAACAATTTTGATAAAGATTTTCAACAACATGTGCAAGAAAAGATCCGCGAATATAAATCGGCATCTCTGGAAAATGGCGAAGATGTCTTGAATGAACCCTTTACCATCGATGAATTAATTGCTATTTGCGGTAACTTACCAAATGGGAAATCTGGTGGACTTGATAATATTGTTTACGAACACGTGAAATATGCCGGTCAAGCTCTTTGTTCTACTTTGTGCACTATTTTCAACGCTATTCGCGATTTAGAGGACGTTGGTAACTCCATTGTCACTGGTATCATTCACTCTCTGTTTAAAAGCAATAAATCTGACAGATTTGATAAAAATAACTTTCGTGGAATCACTCTCCTTAATGTTTTTGGGAAAATATTTGAAAGATTGATTCTGTGCAGATTAATGCCGAAATTTCAAAGTTTGGGAATCCCCAACAAGATGCAGTTCGCTTATCAAAAAAACAAAAACTGCATTTTAGCTAGTTTTGTCTTACAAGAGTCAATTGCGCATTATGTTGAACGTGATAGCAAGGTTTACTGCTGCTTTTTGGATTCGGAAAAGGCCTTCGACACTGTTTGGATAGATGGCCTCTTCTACAAATTATATAACTGTGGAATTCGGGGTAAAACATGGAGGTTGCTATACAATTGGTACAATAAGTTATCCAGCTGTGTTAGACACACGAATCTTCTATCACCAATTTTTCGTATTCGCCAAGGTGTTGGCCAAGGCAGTGTTCTATCACCATGGCTTTTTTTGGTTTTCAACAACGATATTCCCGAAATTATTGAAAAATCAAATTATGGTCTTCAGATTGGTAACACTCATTGTGGATCTATTTTAGTTGCGGATGACATTGCTCTCCTATCTGCTAGAGTAAATGGCCTACAAATTATGCTAAACATCATTGACAATTATAGTAAGAAGTGGAGATTTTTGTTCAATGTAGGGAAAACCATAATAGTTACGTTCGGTGAATCAACTAGATGCAACAAGAAATATAAACCCCATCGCAACTGGAAACTTGATTATGTTGATGTCACAGAAAAACCTGCATGGACTCATGTCGGAATTGAATTGTCGGGGAATTTCGCAAGCTCGAATAGAACCTCAGAAGCTTCATTGAAAGGTCGGCAAGTGGTATGCAGCCTGATGAGCACCGGGATAAGGCCTGGTGGAATAAACCCAATTGTTGGTTCCAGTGCATGGATAACGATCGGTCTGCCAAGAATGCTTTATGGCTGCGAACTCTGGTGGAATCTCACCCAATCAGACAATGATTGTCTCGAAAGAACAAACCGCTTTGCGGCAAAGCGCGTGCAAGGACTCAGTCCAAATACCAGATCTGAAGCTGCAATTGGATCACTAGGGTGGTGGACTACACAGGGTCATATCGATAAAGCCAACCTTTTATTTCTTGGGAAATTATGCAGATCAAGCCACAATGAAGTTTACAAAAAAATCTTTGTTTTTAGATTTTTGTCAACAATAAGAAATTCAACCCCAAAACCAATTGGCTTTGTGCCAGACATTTTAAATGTTTTGTCTAAATATGGTCTACTCTCTTACCTAGAGAATTTTTTAGAATACCAAACTTTTCCCTCAAAGTCAAATTGGAAAATAATTGTTATTTCGAGCATCCGTCAAACTGAATTTGATAATTGGCGTGATGGGATTTACGCCAAACCCAAGCTGCATCACTATGGAGCTATTCACAGTTCCTTGGAACCGCTGTATCTCTGGGAGGTCGCCAGAAGAAATACCTATGCCATCAAAGTATTAGCAAACCTGGTAAATATTATTTGTGGTAATATCCCAGAGGCCTTTATGCTGACAACATTGGAATCTGGAAATGAATTTGTCTGTACGCTCTGTCAAAAGACGAATCTTGATATTACTCGTCACTTCATAACCCACTGCGTCAAAACTTCCACCGTAAGGAATGATATGTGGGACGATTTCCACAACCATTTGGACATCCGTGTTTGTTCTACAATCTTTAACCAATCAGAAACTGACCTTTACCGATCAATTATAGGAGGAGTACTTCCTAGAAATCAAAACACTAGCGTGGAGTGTAGAGACAAGTTTGCAATTTTAACTGCTACAGCTATAATGAATATTGTTATACTATGTAATTCTAGTAGACACAAGCCACCTATTTCATAAATCATAATTCCTCTCATTGACTGCCCCCTTTTCCCTATTAACGTAATATGTACATATATTAAGCTAACTCGTATTGTATTTCATGTTGTTGTTGTTGTTGGGTTTGTTGGGGTTTTTTTTTAATTATTTGATCTCCTGTTGTATCTATCTATCTATCCACCTATCCACCTATCCACCTATCCACCTATCCACCTATCCACCTATCCACCCTTCCACCCTTCCACCCTTCCACCCATCCACCCATCCACCCATCCACCCATCCACCCATCCACCCATCCACCCATCCACCCATCCACCCATCCACCCATCCACCCATCCACCCATCCACCCATCCACCCATCCACCCATCCACCCATCCACCCATCCACCCATCCACCCATCCACCCATCCACCCATCCACCCATCCACCCATCCACCCATCCACCCATCCACCCATCCACCCATCCACCCATCCACCCATCCACCCATCCACCCATCCACCCCATCCACCCATCCACCCATCCCCCCATCCACCCATCCACCCATCCACCCATCCACCCATCCACCCATCCACCCATCCACCCATCCACCCATCCACCCATCCACCCATCCACCCATCCACCCATCCACCCATCCACCCATCCACCCATCCACCCATCCACCCATCCACCCATCCACCCATCCACCCATCCATCTATCCATCTATCCATCTATCCATCTATCCATCTATCTATCTATCTATCTATCTATCTATCTATCTATCTATCTATCTATTATTGAGATTACTTAAGAAATGAAGGTTGAGTTAGACAAAATTTTCAAGTGGCTTTGTGCTAATAAGCTGACATTAAATGTCTTAAATACTGATTTTATGTTAATTGGTTCTCGACAAAAATTGGCGGCCCTTGGGCTTTCAGTTGCATTGTCAGCAAACGGTGTTTCATTAAGCCAAGTTCGCTCGGTGAAATGCTTGGGGATTGACGTTGATGAAAATATATCACGGAAAAACCATATTCATGGTATCCGTGGAAAAGTTTCCCGCAATATTGCCACTCTAAGACGTGTTAAACCCATTTTCAATAAAAAAAACCTAATGTTACTTTATAGAGCTATTGTTGAACCATATTTCATTTACTGCTCTATAGTTTGGGATAGCATTGGAGAAACATTGGACAAAAGTTTACAAATTTTACAAAATAGAGCAGCTCGTGTTATTACAGGGGCACATTTCTTGAAATCATCCTCGCTAATTTTGGAGGAACTTGGCTGGATGAACATTAAAGAAATGAGATATAGGCAAAAGGCCATTACGATGTATAAAATAGTGAGTGGTATTGCACCACCATACCAATTGGATATATTTAAACATTGTGATGGCCTAAATGCTTATAATCTCAGATCTAAAATAACTTTTGAGCTTCCTAATAATAGAGCAGAGTATTATAACTCAAGTTTTGCCTTCACTGGTGCAAAACTTTGGAATTCTCTGCCGGACGAAATAAAAGAGGCATCATCATTACAAATATTTATCCAAAAATTGGAGTCAATTATTATCTGTGCCAACTAGATAATTACCATTTTGTTTCAATTGATTGTAAATAATGTAAATATGTATTATTAAGTATATCACGGCTTTTAGGAAGAACAAATGTATTTTTATATACAATTTACCGTTTGAATAACCGGAATAACTACACTCCGCAAGTAAATGGTAAATAAAATAAACGAAGTAATTAACAAGTGCCCATCCCGCTCACTTCGGCTAACTACCTGGAATGCTGGTGGCATAATGTGTAATATACCTTTTTTTGAACATTGCTTGCTCACTACTGATATTTTTGTTATTCAAGAACACTGGTTATATCCTGACTCGTTAGACTTTCTCAGCAGTACCGATCAAGACTTTGACGCATATGCTAAAGCAAGTAACGAACTCTGTTTAGATTCTGTCTGGAGACGTGGTAAAGGAGGCGTTGCCATTCTTTGGAGAAAAAGCCTAAATATGTCGGTCACAAGACTTGACTTAGTTGGTAACGATAGAATTATAGGTATCAAGATTGAAACAGATGAAACAACTCTCGTTGTAATTGGGGTTTACCTGCCATCGTCGAACAGTAAACTTTCAAAGTACCGTGAATGCCTTGAGTGTATTGAGGATTCCATTAATCAATTTATTCATATTCACACTGTGATCATTGCTGGTGACTTCAATGCTCATATTGGTCTGTTCAGCGGTCCAAAATGCGTGCCTGATAAAATAAACATGCAAGGAAAGGAACTAATTTCGCTAATGGAAAGATGTAACTTGATGTCCTTGAATTCGCAATCTTCTGCTAGTGGACAATCATCGACCTTTTTTTCTAATAATGGTAATGTGCATTCTACCGTCGACCACATTATGATGCCTATCCAGTCATTTTATCTGGTAGATAGTTGTATGGTAACTGATGACCACCCAGACAATCTATCTTTTCACTTACCACTACTATGTTCTCTCAATTTTGCGGTTGATCTCATAAACCACCAAAAACCTAGAAATACAATTCCTGTAACTGCATGGAAATCCCTTGTATCTAATCCCACTATTCTGGAAAATTATCATAGGCTTGTGAAAAACAATCTCCAACCGCTCTACGCTAATTTATATGCTGCTAATTCAGAACATGTGGAGCTCCTCTTATGTCATATTGGCGACATCTTGAAATCTGCGGCAAGTAAAGCTATTCCCAAAACCAAGTTCAAAACCTATCTTAAACCATTCTGGAAATATGGGCTCAAGTCATTACATGCTAAGAGCAGGAAATTTTGCAAAATCTGGATTTTAAACGGAAGACCCAGGAGCCCTACCAATATCCACTATACTAATTATAAAACTGCCAAACGAGAATTTCGTAAACAATTGAGGAGAAAATTTCTGGAATATGAATCAAAACAATGTGAATCACTGGAACATATCTATGAAACGGATAGAAGCCGGTTCTATAAAGCTGTCAGCAAATTACGGAAGAAGAACGGAACTACTGCCCACAAAGGTCTTCGTGTCGATGGTAAGGTTGAAAAGGATGATAATAATAAGTTATTGGATATTTGGAAGTTCCATTATATGGAACTGCATACACCTAAAGAAGATACATTCTTTGATAACAATTTCAAACTTTACATCGAGCAGAAGGTTCAATCCTATATGGAAGCCAGCCACGAAGATACTTTTGATGACGTTCTTGACAAGCCCTTCACTGTTGGTGAAATTAGCAAAGAGTGTACTAACCTTCCAAATGGTAAATGTGGTGGCGCTGATATGGTCGTATACGAGCATTTGAAGTATGCAAGTGAACCTTTGCATAATATATTATGCCATCTCTTCAACACCATAAGAGATCTAGAAACTGTTGGTGATTCAATCACAAGTGGCATCATCCGTTCTCTTTTTAAAAATAACAAGAAAAACCGTTTTGATAAAGACAATTATCGCGGTATTACTTTACTCAATGTTTTTGGTAAACTTCTTGAAAGGTTAATTTTGGGAAGATTGATGCCAAAGTTTGACATCCTTCACATTCCAAACCGTTTGCAGTTTGCCTATCAAAAAAGGTAAAAATTGTTTACTTGCAAGCTTTGTTCTTCAAGAAGCCATTGCGCACTATGTCGAACGAGGAAGCAAGGACTATACTTGTTTCCTAGACTCTGCTAAGGCCTTCGACACCGTATGGATCAACGGTCTTTTTTATAAGCTGTTCAACCTTGGAATTCGCGGAAAACTTGGAGGTTATTGTTTAACTGGTACAGCAACCTTTCCAGCCGTGTTATCCACTCTGATCTTGTTTCAACGAAATTTTCGATACTTCAAGGAGTTCGTCAGGGAAGTGTCTTGTCGCCTTGGCTCTTCCTAGTATTTAATAATGACATTCCATCAATTTTAAAGGAATCTAACGTGGGACTTCAAATAAGGGATACTTGGTGCGGATCTGTTCTTGTCGCTGACGATGTAACTGTTCTTTCCGCCAACGCAACTGGTTTGAGTAAAACTAAAGTTGTTACATTTGGCGAGGCACCTTTGATAAACAACCGAAACAGACAACTAAGATCCTGGAAACTTAACAATACCGAAGTGGAAGAGGTCAAGGCTTGTACTCATGTTGGTATTGAGCTCACTGGCTCTTTTTCTAGCTCTGAAAGAACTGCTGAAGCCTCCAAAAAAGGCAAAGAAGTTGTGTCGTGTCTTATGAGCGCCGGGATCAGGCCTGGGGGTATGAACCCAATCGTTAGTGCAAACGTGTGGAAAGTAACAGGTTTACCTCGCATGTTATACGGGTGTGAGCTATGGTGGAACATTACCGCCTCTGAGATTGAGTGCCTCAACCGCTCAAATCGTTTCGCAGCAAAGCGCTGTCAAGGTTTAAGCCAGCAAACAAGATCAGAAGCCGCCATTGGCTCTCTGGGATTATGGACTATCGAAGGGTACATCGACAAGGCTAAACTTCTGTTTTTAGGGCAGTTATGTCGCTCCTGTTACGATGAACCCCACACTGTCTTATTCATCCACAGACTCTACAGCTTTCTTCGCGGTGCGTTTACATCAAATCCTCTTGGCTTCATTCCAAATATTGTAGAAATTCTGTCTAAATATGGTCTACTTCACCATCTCGACAATTTCCTAGAATGCCAATATTTCCCTTCAAAATCTGCTTGGAGAACTACTGTATTAACCTGCATTAATGACGTGCAAGTCAACGACTGGAGAAACGGTGTCTTAAGCAAAGAAGAACTTAGTCATTATAGTGTTATCCATCCATCACTTGAACCTTTGCACATCTGGAAAGTTGCTAAGAATAATCCATATGCCATATTACATATCTGTAATCGGCCATGTTTGTGAGATCTATTTAGTAGCAGAAATTAAAAGAGAATCCACATCAATCGTAAATACAGAGAATATTACATAGCTTATGTAAAATGACATCTCTCTTTGGAAGATGCATCATCAAAGTCATACTTGAATTTCTCTTCTTTCAAATGACAGAAATTTAAAATATATTTTCGATATCTATTTACAGAATCAACACTTAATAATTAAACAATCTTAGATATAATTTAAAGACAAATATTAATGCCCAGCTAATGACTTTGAGACAAGACATATAAAAAAAAAATATGTATGTCTTGTCTCAAAGTCATTTGCTGGGCATTAATATTTGTCTTTAAATTACATTTTCCGCCTGCAGAAAACGGGAACTAACAAATGAGCATGTGTGACTTAAATTTGATTGTTTATTGTTTACACCAGGGGTGTAGTGGACGGCTCAGGGGGGCTGAGCCACTGATGGATTGAGCCCCCCTTGTTAAAATTCCATGTCAATTTATGGGGGCTCAGCCCCCCTTTATATTCTTTTGCAGATTGTATAATCTTAATCATGTTTGAAAGTTCTGTGAAATTTATGTAAAGATATTCAATCATTTCCAACAAGAATGATTTGAGTATTCTCTCCTTGGTTCTATGTACCATTGTACCACCCACTGATCGTGGCGATCGTACTCGTAGTCATCTAACCTGTAGCGCTAATCCAAACCATTATGTGGCTCTAACATGAAGTAGCTTTGCTATTATCTATTGTTATCCACTGACACAAGGAATTGCCATACTATTTCTGCATATATTTCTGGGATATTCCCAATATTTTACCTTTTACAAACATTGTTAAATGTTAATTACAGAACTACTGGTACCAAAAATGAAAAAATGGGCATTTTCCTAGTTTAACATCCCCCCCCCCCTATTTTGAACACGGTATCGGAGAGCCCCCCTTGTTAAAGTTCCAGGACTACACCGCTTGTTTACACTCGTAATTTTCCTTCTTCGATTCTGTATCTGTGGTCACCGTGTTGTGTCAGTCAGTCGTCCAGTGTTTTAGCTTCTGATAAGCAAAGACTGAACAATGTCGGATCATAAAGATCTGACAGGCAAAGTTCGAAATAAAATAGCTCCAAATATGGAGATTTTCGCTACAAAATTCCATGTAGATAGCGAGTTTTTTAATCAAACTGGAAACTTTATACATAATAGTATACATATAAAGTCAAAAGTGTATAATACATGTAGTCAGAGCTGGATTAATATGGTGTCCCATCCCTGCCAAAAATCGCATACATGTCCAACGTTAACATAGGCATTGCAGATGAGATCGTACGTACCGTACCATCTGTATTCCGATGTCACCGACCGACATCACGCATCTGCATTCGGATGGTCACGGATCGATATCACATGATACAGATGGTAGAAATCGAGCATTACACGTCATAATGCCACAACTATATCACAATGTTGCTACGTTTCGGCTTTGTTATTATTTTTTGCGTCGCAGGCTTAGTCTCCCGGCCGCGCGAAATTGCCGTAATGGCCGCCGCTTCGCGAAACCGAGGTTTGGCGAGTTGTTTCTTTTGAACCAAGCTTTTATTGCTATTTTATCGATGTTTTTGAGTATTTGCAAGACATTTCACTGTTTCTCAGTTGTTTACGTGTTCCTTTAGGTAACAATTAAACTGCAGTGATGCATGCAGGAAAATAAAATTTGAACTGTGTTGCAGTGTCACTGGGAAATCTTTTGAAAATAATTTAACATACAGTCGAACCTCTATTAAGCGGCCACCTTCGGGGAATGGCTTTGTGGCCGCTTAATAGACCAACAATGGGCCTTAGGTGTGGTCAAATGTCCTTTTATTCAATTCTAAAACACTGATAACAGTAACAAGTAGACTTCGAAAAAAACAACAAGCAGTTAACAAAACAGTTTTAAAAAACCGAAAAAATAATAAAACAAAGGAGCAACGAAACGAATAACAAAAATGCCACACGTTCGATGCATGTATACTGACGCCTAGCAAGTTATGTTGGCTTAAAATAGTTATCAATGTGCATCTGTCGCTGCGGTGCACTGAGTTTCAAAGCGCAAAGCAAGTCATTTGTCTTTGAAATTGATAGAGCTAGCTCCTCATATCCATGATACTGTGCGAAATTCCGCAGAGTCTCAGCACGCCAAAGCCCTACACAAGGAGGAATTTGACGCAAATTAAAGAGTAGTGTTTCTCTGTACCGGACATGCAGATAATTTTATTACCGACAATGTTTTTGAATTTGATTACATGTAAACTTGAGGCATGAGGTTTCAAGTGACATGTGTTGAATGAAATACATGTAGTTACTGACAGCAACTAAGTGTTCTAACTTCTATGGTCTCTTATTTAGCTCAAGTTTTAGTTTCGGTTCTCTTGCGGTACAAATTGTACCTAAGATAAATTAAGCTGGCCGGTTAATACAGGTAAAAAACAATACGAAATACCAATTGGGACCGCTCGTAAGTGGCCGTGGCCGCTTAATAGAGGTGGCTGTTTAATAGAGGGGTAATCTATAGTAAACAAGACGCCCACTAGGCGTTAACTTGGGCTACGTTAATTAGTGGGCATCCCATGCCGCGCGATCGCGCATTCGTGCATGCTGCAGCGTATTTTGCCTGCAAAAATGGGCATGTTAGAATGGGCATGGACAACCTAGATTGCAACAACGTATAATTCAAATAATGTACGTGGTATTGTGCTGTCAATTAACTGTGCAAGGTGGCAAAGCCACCAAAATCTGCCACCAATACCCACTTGCATTGGTTCGAACAGTACTGCGACATTTTGTGAAGATACACTGTATACTTGACGGATGGCGTGTACTGAGCACAGATGGCGTGTACTGTTAGCGGGCTGCCTCTCACCAATAGTTAAGTCCGGTTGCAGTCCTTCAGATTTAGGCTGGTGAACGGCGAATTTCGCCGGTGGTTGAGCGGATTTTGTAGCAAATTCGCCGTGTCTCCATCGTATTTCGCCATCGCTGGATAAAAAAATAATCCATGAATGGTTTTAAATTCCCCAACGCGTGTTTTGAAACACGTTTTGTGTGAAAATATTCGAAGTAAACTTGCTCTTCCCGTCAAATTGAATTCTACCGCGCTGGAGTCTGGGATCTACCATTACTTTAACTATATTTTGTCTGTTTTTACCATTTCTCTGAGCAGTTTGATTATACAAGTATACATACTTCAAAATGAAGTTTTTCACATTTTACACTTTTTATGTCAACCTTAAGGGATAGTACGAAAATAAATGTTGAGAAACATGTCTGTTAGTCAGATAACCTTGAAGTGTAGTGATTTATTCTAAGAAAAATGCATCAAATCCGACTCAGTTGAATGGCATTTTTTACCACTGAAATGGCATTTGAGAGCTTCAAAATTTCCCGGGGGCATGCCCCAGGAACCCCTAGCAGGATGGTCCTCCGGGTCATCAATTTCATTCTCCAGACCCTTTCACAAAAACCTGAAACGCTGCCCGGTTGGACGGGGTTAGTACTTGCATGGGTGACCGTCTGGGAATATTAACCCCGTTCTCGAGCTTGGAATCCATGTGAGTAGAGTTTAGTTGGTCTCTTCTGTGCTTCGAGGGTTTTTCACCGGGATCTCCAGTTTTCCTCCCTCCATAAAATCAACACCTAGGTCTTTAAATCTACACAGGGCCCTCCTTGATACCAGCAACTATGCTGAAGAGGTTATACTGGATATACCCTGTTAAAATAAAGCTAAAGCTAGAAATTATTTCAGTTACTGTTCATAATACTGTATATACAGTTTAGATTAGTGTTCATAGTTACAGTAGTTACTAGTTTTCATTCTTCATTGGATATTTGAACCAAAATTCACAGCGTTGATGTATCAATATATTCAGATCATTTATAGTACTTGGTAGTCTTCTTTAATGGTTAACTCTCCACATAAACATTCCTTATAAAAGAGATGTACGAATGGTGAAACATACACAGTAATCAACTTAGCACTTGACGATGGACTGAATGGGCAATGTCACAAGCACAATGTATTTCATCCATAAGTGTACGCTTGTATCAGATTGCCCCCCCCCCCCCCCCCCCCCCAGCTACCCACACATATGAATAGCCAGAATAGGTCAAATACCATGTTTTTCAGCAGCAAATTCAATCTCAGCATTAAAATGCAAGCTCAATATGACATAATATACATATGGTCAGCTTGCTTTTTTATTTTTAAGTTCACCTGCTAGCAGAGGTGTTTTATGCACAAGGGAAAGGCTTTCCCTGTCGCACTTGCGTGAAGTTTATAGGTTAGTCACAAGCCACATGGTGTTTCTTAATAACTCATTTTATTTCTCTTGCATAAAGTTTGCTACATTAATGGTGCCTGTCAGCTGTCGTAAACAACTGACTAAAAAAAAGGTGTTTTTAATAAGGCTTCCCCTGTGAGTAACTGAGCTACAAATTTATTAATTAATAAACTCATAATTATGAAAACGTTTGAACCAATTTCATTTTTATATACAGTCAGATAATTATGTACAGACATACATATATTCAATTTTTGTCAATTAATTTGGGTGGAAATCCTCCACTAATAAATCCTCTATTTTGCTAATATTCATTTTTTAAGATTAGAGAAGTATGAAGTTCATCATTGTACTGTATGTTTTCCAGCATAAAGATGTGGAAAAGACTGCTTTGTCTTTAAAAGCAGTGGTGGAAGATGAAGTGGAGAAGTGGAAGTTGTTGGTTCAATGAAGTTGAAGAAAAGGCATTGTTATATTGCTGATCAATCATGTTATCTGAAGTTAATTTTATGGCAAAGTCACATTGAGAAAGTCTCTCTCGGTGGTGTTTATACATTCAAAAATCTCCGGGTCCGTGAATGCAGTGAAGAAAAAGAAGGATGGGTTCTTAACACAACAGTTGATACTCTAATTGAGGAAAACAGCGAATTAGCTAAGCTCGAGAATGTCAGTGGAACTATACTTTTGCCTCACTATTATGCTCAAAATTCAAAAACATGTTGACATACAACCCTAGGGCCCAAGAATTCAAAATCTTGAGCAAACTGCTCAAATAAAATGGTTTAAACATGGTATAATATTTGTTTTATTAATTGCGTTCTATAAACTAAATTTGGGCAACGGCTATCTAAATATACTGTAAACATTGGGCCATGCCATTTAATATGCGCACCCCCCCCCCTATTGAGGGCCTTGGATATCCAGGGGGGAGGGGGGTCGTAGACTAGTAATTTCCAAGGGGGACACTGAGCAACATGCAAGGGGGGAAAATAATATATATAAAGTTATTTCCAAGGGGGATGAAAGAAGGTATAGCAGAAATCAGAAATATCCAAGGGGATCTGGAAGCAAAACCCTCAATAGGGGGGGGGGGGGGGGGTGTGCATATTACATTTAATATGCACACCCCCCATTGTAACTGGGGTTTGTGAAAATAGTGTACCAATGGAAATAACGAGACAGCTTACCTTTACTTGGCGAGTTTTGATAAAACGGCCATACAATCTCTAGTATCGCCGAGATAGAGATTGATTCCTTGTTGCTCCTTTCGAAGAACACGTTCTGATTGCTCAGACAAAGGTCATACTCATTAATAGACATAGCCATACTAAGGTCCGCCACTCCACCACCGCATTGCGAGCTTATTTTTGATCGACAGCCGCCAGTCGATAGCCAACACGTAAACAACTGAGAAACAGTGAAATGTCCTGCAAATACTCAAAAACAACGATAAAATGGCAATAAAAGCTTGGTTCAAAAGAAAAAATTCGCCAAACCTAGGTTTTGCAAAGCGGCGGCCATTGCGGCAATTTCTCGCGGCCGGGAGACTAAGCCTGCGACGCAAAAAATAATAATACGTTCACTCGGGCTATTGATTTCTGTAACCTTGGTAGCCCTTGCACATATTGAAAACCTGCCATGCGAAACAGTGCAATTTTTTTGACAAACCGAACGAGGTCTTCTATGAAGCTTTTGCTGGTGTAAACAACGCCGCTGGGGAAGCCCTTGGTATTCAGTATAATCCAGCGCGCTTTCTGAATGCATGTAAACAAAGCAATGGGCGATGTGGCGTTCAACGGGCAATGTCGTATTTGTAAATTACAGCGAGCATACACCAGCTGCTTTGCTGTTTTTCGAAACCTACAAAAAAGATAAACCCGAACTGTCTAGCGAAATCAGGAGAGGTATTAAGATGACAATAGATGACTTGCAAAGACTGAGTGTCTAAAGGTGTGTATTTAATTATACATGTTTATCTGCTCCGGCTTCGGTTCTGGTAAAACGTCGATTCCGCAGGGCCTTCTGTCCGCTAAATTGTGAACCTGTCGAAGAAACGTTGAAACGCGGTATATCTCTTTCATAACTGTAAAGTTTACACAGCATTTTCAAACATATCAGTTACACGTTTGCGAGAGAACGAAGTCAACGCAGACAGATCAAATTACACACATTCATGAAGATTTTTAATATATAGGTGATGGAAAAAATTGTCAATTTGTGATCACAACAACACTATATGATCGAAACTGAATACGAGTAAAATGAAGGTGCGTTTGTGACTGCGTACGTTGCAGGAAGCAGTGACCGCGCAGTGTGTACAAACAGGGAATTCCCGACTCTGCATGAACAAGTTGCTTGCTTTACCCGAGCTGGCTCGCCTTTCAACCTGTGTTTACATGACAATTTCTAACCCTGCTACCCGAGCTGCATTTGTTTTCCCATGCACGATACCCAGAATCGCACCGGGTAAGTGAGCTAGACCGATCTAATAACCGAAATCCCGGTTGCACAAAGCGACATCTCGGCTAGGCGGGCTGCCTCGGTTCTCATATAAACGCAAGATGAAAATTAAATAGTAACAAACGCACGATCTAGTCCGGCTCGCCTCCGTATAAACAAGCCCTTTATAGTGTAGGTCTACGGCCCGTCTACCGCAATCGGTGTGTGCAATTGTGAGCGTATATAAGATCAGCATACTTGCCAGCGACATTACTGATCAACAATCAATTAAGTATATTTCAGTGAACAGCTTCAAGAACATCAGGAAAGCGAAGAAAGAAAGCATGAAGATTAGCATTTTAGCACGCATCAGTTTCGCAAAGCCTGACGGGATGACGTAATGATTGCCATTTCGAAACATAGACAAAAAAATAATAAAAATAAAAATAACGAAGCCGAAACCTAGACTCGTCTACCACAGATAGCCCAAGTAATAACAAAGCCAAAACCTAGACTCGGCTACCACAGGTAGGGGTTTTGACACGTGGCCGTTTAATAGAGGGTGGCCGCTTAATAGAGGGCCGCTTAATAGAGGTTCGACTGTAATGTCATAACCAAAAATACAAAATGTGCAAAATTTCGTGTTTTTATTTTCAGTTATTTCAACTGAAGTTTTTCAAATAAGAACCCGTTATAATTCTTAGGCTAAAAAGGTTCTTATAAAATGGGGGTTTAAAAGGTTCTTCACAGGTTCTTATACGCGGTTTTCACTGTATCCGACATGTATGCGAACTTCAGATGTGGGTCACATGATCGGTCACATGTGGGTTTGTCCCGAATGTACCCAAGGTTCTCCCGAGAGGCGGGAGCACATGTCAGAGTTGGGCGCTTCTGGATTTGTATAGCTGAGAAGTGATGGAATCTGACCAAGAAAAGTCGAAACAGAGTAAAAGGAAGCAGAAAAAAGGCGCGGTATCGAAACTTTCGATTTTATTTTTTATGTATTTTAATTTAAAACTGATTTTGTTTTACATTTAAATAGGAGTGAATGTACCTACTTCTACAGCTACCGCATCGTCGAAAGCGTCCACTTGTTCTCAGGCGCCTCAGCTAGAGTCTCAGCCATCTCAGTCCTCTCAGTCTTCTCACGTTAAAAATGTCAGTCCGTGTAAAGTGTCATTAAAGGGAACAGAGTATTTTCCCTTCAACGTCGTGGAGAAAAGTCGCACTGTCAAAGCCCTTTGCTTTTCGCAAATTAACATCGATAGGAAAGCAGAAAGCGGCGTACCTTGTAAAATCACAAAGTGCAACTGTAATCAAAAGGAGAAAGATGTCATCTTCATCAATTACAACACTGAAATTGATGAAGCCGGCGAAACGAGGGTGGATTTCAGTATATTAGCTGGGGGAAGTAGCGGACAAGAGGCGACAAAGTTGGTCACTGTCCGTGAGGTAGAGAAAATCCAAGTTCACCAGTATAGTAATGAACTATAGTTCATTAATTTTCGAAAGCTTTGCTATCACTAATAATTTTCCTCAATAAACAGGATGGAAAAGAAATTGTCCTTGCTTGTGATAAAGTTGAACTTGTTATTAACATTAATATTATAGTAATCTTGGGTAACCTGTTGACCACGAGATTTTAGTCACTTGATCCACGGTTAATAGAAGGGAGACTGGTTAGGCTAGCCGGCGAACTTCAAAGGGACGCCAAAATGATGTCGGGAACCATCGAAAAAACGTGTCACGTGATGCGCAAGCTGCATTGCTTCGTGAACATTGAAAGGTGATACATAGGGAGTTATCAGCAATTGATAGAAACGAGAGGTTTTTCCGTCACCCGAAGCTAATTTGTTGACATGAAACTTGATATGGGCTTTGAACATGTCCTTTGGCAACATGTGGAAGAATTTACAGTCGCTTTAGGAGAGAAACGCGGTTTTTATCGTCATTTGAAGCCGAGATTGAAGCCATTTATAAAGGCGATCGCCGCAGAGTCGAGTGAGTTCTTGGATGTTTATTGTTGGTAATTTGTATCACATGAATATTTCAATCACTGCCACTAAAACCGGACAAGTAAAGAGTGAATTCAAGGATATCTCGAACCACGGTTCTCGAAGGAAATCGGAGGAGTTTAATATGCGCACTGCGCAAATATAACTATAATGTATATTAATACGAAGCATACAAACTCCAAACATTCAAAGCTTTTCTGACATTATTTTGTCGAAAGACGAATCAGGATATTAAGCGTCTACAATCTTTTCAAGGGTTTATATTCAAATCCCGCAGTTGTGTGTGAAGTGTGAACTTCAAGAAATCTTGATAATTTATCCTTATACAGGTACATACAGTAAACGTCCACTATTTTATATAAGAACCCACATACATATTTTTACTAAACTGGCTTAAGTTTAGTTTCTAATAGAGACTTGATAGTAACTTATAGCCAGGGTGTCAATTTTTTCCAAAGAATTCTAATAAATTATTTTGCAGTGATGCTATTAAATTAATTATTCCAAAATATCACTGGATTTTTTTAATAAAATATTTGTCTATATTTAATATTCTCAACTACTGGTCCATTTTGAAGTCAATGCTGTTTTGATTTTAGTGATCAAATAAGATTTTGGAACTGTCCTTGTTTGGTGAACACTTTGCTTAGTACCATGCAATTAAAATTATTTTATAAACCTATTTAAAATATCAGGTTCAAAAAGGTTATGTGGAATGTTCTTACCATATATATGTGGATGTTTATTATACTGTTGTAGTAACAACTGTCATTTGAATGTTAACCCACTGTGAAGGCCCATTTACACTATGCTTCATTTTTGGCAGGGCTTGGTTAAATTGGTATCCGTACCAATATTATCTGTGCTTGGACCTTGTAAATAGGTAGTCAGAGCATGGGTAAAATTGGTATGCGTACCATTTCTATCCAAACTGTACCAAAAACTGAATGTAGTGTAAATGGGGCTTGAGGGTCCTCTCTCATAAATAAAATTGTCTGGTAGCCAGCTCAGGAAGGAATGAGTTAATAAGTGAAAAACCTGGAAAAACAAAAGATCTGTGCATGGTGAGGACCATTCCAACAATATCACAGCTCATGGGCTAGAACCAGTTTAATAATTTCAGGCTGAACGAAAGCTTACCTAGTAAACCCATGGCAATACTTGGTAGGAATTTTAGAACAAGTATATAAAATGTGCTTAGAAAACAACCTTGGGTGTTTAATTATTACTGGGTTAGGGTATTTTCCTAATTTAAATCCTGCCTTCAATAACTTAATTAACCAGTTATTAAATAGCCTTTTGAACTGATCCAGGACTGAATCCAATAGACAGGTCTGATGGTGTCATTGATTCATTGTCTGCATAATGAGGTATAATAAAGAATGCCAACTTTATTTGATAAACTCTGTTAAAGTTTGCAAACAATTTCAAAGTTTAAAATGTTCATTAACATTTAAAATGCAATTCATTTATACAGTATATACTTCAAATTTGCTTAGTTATTTACAAATATCAAAGCTAGAGTAGTTCAACTTCAAGTTCAAGTTCAAGCATCTTGTGATCTCACCAGTTCTCACCATACAAGACTATTTTGTACTGTATAGTCTTGATTCATACTTTGGGAAACTCTAAACTAAAACTAAACTAAACTAACCTTATTTATACTGGATAAATCTATCAGTTATATCTAAACTGTTATCCTTAGAGGTCCAGTAAGGGGCCACTCTCATTGGTCCAGTGTTACTACAGGAGGAAACCAGAGTACCCGGAGGAAACCTGTGGTGTTTGGTAGAGTCAAACTGGAAGCACTCTTCTCAAATGTGGCCAAGGTGAATTTTTTTAATCAGATAACTGCACCCTGCAGGAACCAAACCCTACTCACAGGTGAAAGGCACATGCACTAACCACTGTGCCACCAACACCCCAGGATGCTTTCCCGAGTGAAATAACATAAACAAGTGAAAGAACATATTTACAACAGTTTCCACACTCAAGTAAGCATAGCTACATCTCATTTTTAAAACAGCAAATGCGCCTTAAAATATTTATGCAAGTTTGCAAATCTATTGTATTAAATAGTAGCAGTTGCAAAAACATTTTGTGCATATGTTCAGTTATCTGAGTTCCATCAGGTTCCAGTAGTTCAAATGTTCAATGATCATAGAGCATCTCAACAGTGGCAATTTTAATAGGTTTTATTCCCACTTGCAGTTGGAATACGATGAAGATGGAGCGCCTTCTTTATTGACTGATTCCTCAGTTCGACGTGGGCAAATTCTCAGTAGGATACTTCCAACAACCAAAACTTATCATTTACGATCTGGGAATTAAAAACAATATCAGTTTTATAAATTCGACATGGACTATATCAGAAAGCCCAGACTTGGCCGTGACCATAACAAGACGCGCAAACAGAACAGAATATTTAAATATACTTACTTCTAGGAGTGCAATTTGACTTCGCAAACGTAAACATTATTCTTCCCAATAAGTTGATTCAACTCCTGATTTATTTCTCTATTTTGCAAATTAATCGAAGCCATTCTTGTGTAGATTTTGTCTTTTGCGAGCTCGTCACTCGCCACTCATCTGCGCGAACGACCGGGATTTAAAGAGTGAAATACACTGCTTTCTACTGCTCGGGAAACCAAAAAGCTACCAGTTCACACCAGGCATATCTCCAAACTAGTATTTGAAAGCACTATTACAACAAAACGAACTAACAGAAGTCGCAGAACGGAATACTTTCAACGTGGATTTTCTAGACCGCAACACTGTGTTTTTTAATCAATGCAGCTAGCGCATCACGTGACACGAATTTTGAGTGAACAATAGCATATTTTGTCACGTGGTACAGCTAGCCTAACCAGTCTCCCTTCTATTAACCGTGCTTGATCCAAGGAACGTTGTGTACGTTTTGTAGGAGTGAGGTCGAGAGCGAGTTAGACTTGAAGTTCAGTTAAATCGAACACGAATAGAACGATGTTATACGCTTGGATTTAGTTATTTATTATTTGTTTCCTTAAAGTTTATTATTTTCTTTTATTGTATTACATTATGATTAAATGGAACGTTTATGCGAGTATTTTATATTTCGAATTATGCGACGTGCATAACATGGCGCCCAACGTGGGGCAGTGAATCTGGTCCCATTCGAAGTTTATTTTGTTTGTCAAATCAAGGAGATGTCGACTACAAATCTTGGAAGAATACAAGCCGTACGAGCTGGAAATAGAGGAGTTATTACGAAGCTGATAAAGGAAGCCGAGTACCATCTAAAGGAACTTAACGAACCACAACAAGGGAAATCCGACAAGGGGCGAATGAAGACAATTTGTACGATACTTAACGAAAAGAAAGATATCCTGAAGGAACTAGACGAAAAGGTGCTTAGTTTAGGCGAAATGGAGGACGTCGAAAGGGACATCGAGGAAGACGACGAAGTAATGTCCCGTATATTGGATATTCAGAGGATGCTCTGCGAGGAAACCAAACCGAAAATTATACAACCGAAAATCACGACACAAGTACAGGAGCTGTCATCGCCAAATTCCAACCATGTTGATCAGGCTACGACGAATTCAGAAGGTTCTGCAGGTACGTTGAATTCAGTCCATTTACAATCCCCTAATCCATCGCTTAATGTCAGTAGTAACAGTACACTTGGTGGGGAAACGTCTCAAGTCGCACACTGCAGTACTTCCTACACCGCCATTTATATCACAACAAACTCGTTCGAAGTTGCCGAAGCTTGTTTTGCCGAAATTTAAAGGGGACATAACTCAGTATCGCTCGTTTTGGGATAGCTTCGAAAGCTCCGTGCATAAGAACCCTGGGTTGTCAACAAACGATAAGTTTAATTATTTAAACTCGCTGTTGGAAGGTCGAGCTCTTCGCTCCATACAAGGGCTTCCCATCACCGAAGGAAACTATCAATCAGCTATGGACATTCTACAACAACGTTTTGGCAAACCGCAAGCGATTATTTCAGCTCATATGGAAGAACTCATGAAAGCTCCCCCGTGTAATGGTGATAAGCCTTCTCAACTACGGTTTATTTATGACAAGGTTAGTGTACATGTTAGAGGTTTGGAAGCTCTTGGTGTTGATTCAAAGCAATATGGCAGTTTTCTTATCCCAGTAATCATGGCCAAACTACCAGCGGAAGTGAGACTTCAAATTGCAAGAAACACTAATGAGGAAGTATGGGAGATGTCAGCGATATTAAACACGGAACGAGCGCATAAGTAGCGTCTTAGCCCCTAAGACGCTCGCGTGATTAAAAATCTGATTGGCTCACAAAATAAGCGGGTATTATTTCAGTCTTCCGGTTCATCAAGGTAAAGCCCGCCAACAAAACAAATTGCGCCGTTTAGTTCCCCCAGCCATACAGTCAAGTTTTTTTTACTATTGGTTTGGTTTCGAAATTATTTTATATGATGGCAGAAGACAACGCAAATGTCAAGGTGAGAATCAATAACTTTTATTATTTTCTACAATTCCTTTACTGTTTACAAAATATATAAATGATATGCATCGGCGATTTGGCGATTCGGCCCAACGAATTATGCTAATAATAATGCACATAACAAAACAAATATATACAATCTTAGGTGGTCGTTTCTATTCCTTCTTCCGAGCTTGAAGCACTGCGGTTATTTCTGGATTATACTGGAGGAGAAGTCCTGAAAGAAACAAGAATACGAAAACGAGCAGACAGTGGTGGCAAGGTCAAGACACATCAGAGAAAAATACAGGTAATAAAACATATTTGTGAAATATTTCAATTCAAAGTTATAAATTAATTAAACTTTCTTCTGCTATCTGTATAAAAACAGAACGTTGCAAAGAATATAACCTGGGACGCTTATAGACTGACAACCCTGAAAATGGTTTGCAATCTCATTCGTCTGCAGCATGCGAGTATTGCTTGCAAAATCGCCAATTTTCTGATGGCGTATGGGCCACCACGTCTACAAAATATCGCCAAGCGTTACAAAAACTACCGAGAGTTCTACAAGCTCCTAAAGAAAGTTGGTCTCTGGCATAACCCATGTTATGTAAACAGGAAAAGTGAACTTGGTATATTTATTGACGATGTCAGAGAAGTTATGCCCAACTGTGTGGTAAATGATGTCAGGAGAAGGTGGCCAAACCCTTCTGGAGTCCCATACAAAGGACATGTACCTACCTGTACCATATAGATGATAATATGTACATACAAGAATAATATCTGCCAGTGTATATGTAATAACAGTAAACAATGAGCCCAGGGACACATATTTTATGCTTAAAAATTAATTGAAAAAAATGATGACCATGTTATTCCTAAAATGAAAAGTTTTTGGCTTCAAGATTCTGTAAGGTGCCACTCTGTCAGGTCTCTTTATACTCTGGTAAAACTTTGTAGAATATACTTCACGGTCCACATTTTCATTCTACAAACAACAATTTTTGAATGTATGTCAAATTAAACAATACATTAGAAACAAATAAACCTACAGGATACACATATAAGTAAATATAAGTAATATTTAAGTAAGTAATATAAGTAAATATAACATAAACAATATAGTAAATTAATAGTATATAGAAATTCAAATAGAATTACTATAGAAATACTATAGTATGATAATGGTAATTAACCCAAATTATGCATACCCAATCTAATATAGCAAGGTTGATTCTCATGTTATATACTTCATCACTGAAATGAATTCTCTTCGGGGCGTACACAAGTATGACATTATGGAAGCTTTCTATGTAATAAGTGTCACGACACTGAAAGTACAGTATAATTATCACAAGTTAGCATGAGTCCCAAGACACGAGTCAGTGTCCATTTTCTTACACCAAAACTTTGTGTACTACAGCTTGCATATACATGTATATAGTACTTCTACACAGACAGTTCACTTACAGTTGCAAAATCCTTTGCATTTTTGTAAATACTAGTGGATGTGATAGTCTCCATAAGTGCTTTAGCTGCTGCAGGACTTGTAATCACCCTTTTTGTTGGAACATAATCAGATTGGGTTTTGCATCTTGATTCTTCATTGCATTCTGCATGATTGCCCTATTATATAAAGAAATACTCCTGCATGCAATCTCCAAAAAGATCAAAATAAAAAAAGTCAATAATGTAACACATGATAGGAAGCCATACATAAACCAACCTTGTAATGCTCAACTATATTTCTTAGACTTTTTTGAAGTTGTTCAGGGTCATTGTTACAATTTTTCATTGCATAGTATAAGTGTGTCTTGACACCTTTTACTACAGCAAATATAGAAGAACCAGAATTATAAAGAAGTGTATGTAGTACTAATAGTGATATGCTTGCTACATTTTAGAGTTTTAAGCAAACTGTATAGCTACTAGTGGTTGAATATAATCAGGGTCCCTGTTTCACAATACCTTTGTCTGACAGTTCACAAAACCATGTTTTCCTCTCATTTTTTAAGGCTCCCTTAGCCACTTTTGGTAAAGCCTTTTTTGCACCCTTTCCACCTATTAGCATAAGTTGTAGAATTACATGGTGATACAATATTGACATAAAAGGGTATAATTAATGAAAATATATTCCTCTTACCATGCCATGTATCAAATGAATTAGTTATTCCACGAGAAACCAGCTCATTTTTAATTGATATCACAGTATCGTGGCTAACCTCACCAATTTTTAACTCTGAAAACATATAACAGAACATGTTATGTATCAGTGCACATGACCATAACCCAATCCAAATGTATATTAAATAATCGGGTTTTTTTCATATTATCATTAGACAATCATATGTCAGCCAGCCAGTTGATTGTACTTGTTATCGATTTTCTATACTTTCCTGTAGACCATAGTATTAATGCAAGGCTCATAGGTTTTTCACGAGATTGTGCACTGGAAATGTCAGCTCTTGAGCAATTTGTCACACCAATTACTTTGTGATTCCTAAATTTTACACCAAAAAGATTCATTTTTAGCCACTCAAAACTGTTATCATCTGAACAATTCACCATTTATTTAGTAGATAATATATGTGCACTGTATAAGACAAAGTAACACAGAAGGAAAGGAACAATCTGCTGTAATAACAGAAGAAAGTTTGAAAAAGTATAACTTACGTCATACTGATAGCTGACACAGTTGTATGGTATGCAGCCCGAACTGAGTCATAACGAGCATCAAGCATCACACCCTATAATAATTATGGAGATGGAATGAAATACCATTCAACTTTATCTTTTGTCCAAACTATTCAATATTTTATTATTTGCCCAAACTAAAAGGCAATTACCAGTTCATATAGTTAAATTAAAAAATATATATAAATATACGTATAAAACAAATATTCACCTCTCCATTTTGCTTATATATATCATTGCCCTTTATTTCTTCAATCAATCCTGAACACTCATAGTCTGTTAAACCCTGCACAGCCTCTATATACTTCATTGAATGGTACACTATAGCAAAAAAATGCAAGTTTGTTAAATTATGAATTAATTAATTTTAATATTATAGCTGCAGTTTTATTGCCTTACCATCAGAAATATAATGTTCGTTAACAAATCCAAGGTTAGCAGCTTGACAAAAGCTTTCATACTGTGATGGGAGCAAGCCAGCTGAAGTAAAACCATGAACTGCCCTGAACACATAAACAGACAAAATAATGTAGAATTAGGTATTGTGATATATGGTTGGTTATCCTGGCCATGTCCCATATATATATATAATATATACATGTATACATACATATATTTCTCATACACATGCAGGTGCATGTTTGGCTTGTTTCTCATGTGGGACAAGCTAAATTTTTCTGCTGATTATTGAAAAGCTGAGCTTTTAAATAAAAATCTGCCAACTTTCTGAAAATCTGCCAACTCAATGTGTGTCATGTGGCCACACATGCACCTGTACACCTAGTATGTATAATATTCGTATAATATATATATTATTAGTATACTATATGATACACCATAAACATTTGTACGCACCTGACATTCACATAATATTTTCCAGCTGATGGGTTGCTCATAATTGATGAAGAAAACCACTCAACATGTTTTTTGTCACATCCAAAAACCACCTTTACAGAATGATTATGCTTGGTCACTCTTTCAATTTTTATGCGAGATGCGTCAAATTTATTTCCACAATTACAAACATTTCCAGTATCAATAAAGTATCGAAATAGTCGCTCCAAAGCCGTCCCACACACAAGATAAATTTCATCATTTTGTTTACAAACACTATGGAGTTGATACTTTGGATTGAGTAATGAAGGAGGGATATGGTTGAGAAGTTGGTCTGGGTTATTCACACTGCTAGAATCGGTAGGATCAACGGAATGTTGCACTTGACTTCCAGTAACATCTAGCCAACTGTCAACGAGTGCTTCCATTAGATCAAAGTTTGTTGTCTTCGTTGAGTTTAGTTGCCTCAGCCGTTCCTTAGCCTGGTTCAATTTAGTCTTGATTTCATCCAAGCGATGCTCGTCTTCTTTTGGTACTTGCATCTTAAATTGATAGCTGCTTTTGCTACTTTTTAAAACGGCCTTGTGCTTCTCGTAATATTGCTGGTTTCGTATCTGCCTTTTCTTTGAAGGCGAATGCTCCGACTGCATTTCGACGTTGTTTTCATCCGCCATGGCGGCGATTATATACCTTATATTTATGTAAATTTATTCAGTTATATACGCATGATCAAATGGATGTAACCGTTGAATAATATAGCATCGCAGGCGTAAATAGAAACGCAGTTGTGCATATGGAAATTGCTATGAACACCCTGGCTGTGAGTGATCTTTGTGGCCTTTCAGCGCGAAATTTGAAATAGCAGCGATTATATGACTCCACGAAAACGTTTCATTTATCGTGAACTCAATACATTTACATAGGAATTGCGTTTACGGAAATATATAAAGTTCTAACGAAAACAAAATAATGGGAAACGACTTTTTACACGAACATTTGCACTTTATAGTTTACACTTCGTTACTGACCATCAGCCGCCATGTTTCAAATTTCAAATGACGGGTTTTCACTGGCTGAATACCGGGGAGGTGTTCCCTTTTATGCGCTCGTTCCGTGTTTAAACATCATCCTAATGGAGGTCGAAGCGCGGGAAATAAGTGAAAGTGTCAAGGTTAATAATCCAGATAACCGGAAACCAATGTTTTCTTCACGAACACCTTCAGCAGCAGCCCTGGCCACTCAAGCAATGCATGGTAAATCGATTCAATGTGTTTATTGCAAGGAACATCGTTTTTCTGCATCCTGTGACCGAGTAACCGACACAAGTGAGCGCAAAGAGATCCTAATGAGATATCAACGATGCTTCATATGTCTTGGAAAAAATCATCGGAGTGCCCAATGCGATCCAAACAAGAATTGTCGACGCTGTCATGGTGGACATCACCAATCCATATGCCAAAGGTCCAAACCACCATACATTCCACCATCAGAAACCAAATGTCAAACCAAACCCTTCATTAATACTGATGACCCACCTAGAACGAAGGATCAACCCGACCAAGCTACAACAGCTGCAACGAGAAGCCAACATAACAAAGTTCTTTTACAGACAGCAGTTACCTATGCCCAAGCAACAAACAACTCGAAGTCTGTACCTGTGCGAGTTCTCCTAGATAGTGGCAGTCAACGGTCGTATATTACTAATTCCTTGAAGATGAGGCTGGGTCTGGTTCCAATAAAAACAGAGACGCTTCACTTAAATACATTTGGAGATGAGAATTTTACCAAACGTTGCGATATGGTCCAATTGTCTTTGAAGGGAAAAAGTGGTGATCACAAGATTACAGCACTGTTTCAATAAAATCTGCTCACCATTGACAACCACCCTGGATCTCAGTCGATACCCTCATTTACAAGGTCTACATCTGTCCGATCTCAACATTCTTGAAGGGAGACAAGCTGACAGCAATATCGATATACTCATTGGTGCTGATTACTACTTCGATATCCTCACTGGAGAGGTGGTGCGTGGAGAAGGTGGCCCCATTGCCATCAACAGTGAATTCGGATGGGTGTTGTCTGGTCCAACAAACAACATCGAAGCGTTTTCTGGAATCTCTGTGTCCAATCTGTCGATCGAGAAGCAAGGTGGTCTACCTATTCCTCTGCCACGAATGAAGACGAATTAGAACTTTCCAAGACTTTGCACAGATTCTGGGAGATCGAGTCCATGGGAATCAAGGAGGAGGGTGTGACAACAGAGGATTCTTACCCGAGGTACGATACAAGCAGGATGAAGGCCGATACAAAGTGAATTTACCTTGGAAGGCTGGCTGTACTCCAAAATCGGACGGTTACGTGGTATGTATGAAACGTCTACGTCAACTTCAATCACGTCTTAACAACGACAAAGCACTGATGAAAGAATATGATGAAATCATCAAGGAACAAGAGAAAATGGGGATCATAGATCCAGCAGTCGAAACCGAAAAAAACAGCCATTTCCTGCCTCACCATGGAGTCATCAGTTAAGACAAGACAACAACAAAGCTCAGAGTGGTTTTTGATGCTTCTTCAAAATCTCGAAAGGAGGATCTATCATTGAATGATTGTCTCGAGAAAGGCCCAAATCTGGTTCCACGTCTATTTGACACTGTTGTTAAGTTTAGAGGCTACCCAATTGGTCTTGTTGCCGATATCGAAAAGGCTTTCCATCAAATCGAAATTTCACCCGCTGACAGGAAGATGTTGAAGTTTCTCTGGTTCGAGGACATCTACCAAGAAAACCCCAGAATCAAGGAGTACCAATTTCGTCGCCTACCGTTTGGTCTCACACCAAGTCCTGCCATTCTGTCTAGTACCATTCGACTTCATCTTTCCCAATACAAAGAGACAGAACCGGAGATAGCTTCGTTATTACTCGAGTCCTTCTACGTAAATGATTTCGCTGGTGGAGCCTATGACAACTCCGAAGCCTTACGCATTTATCGCACTTCGAAAGATCTCATGAGCAAGGGTGGTTTCACACTACGAAAATGGCACTCGAATTCCCCATATCTTCGAGATATCATTGCGACACAGGAAGATGTCACTTCCATCAACGAAGAGGAGAAAACGTCACGAGTGTTCATCCAGAGCAAGTGTAAAAGAAAACGTCAACGAAGCCGCGACATCATGCTCGTCAACACAAGATAAGTGCGAGTCACAGAAAGATTGTTATGTTAAATTATTGGGGATCAATTGGAATGTTGAGACTGATGAATTCCGCTACGACCTCGGAGAAATGGTTGAATACGCCCAGTCTCTTCCAGCAACCAAGCGATCAGTGTTGAGGTTTTCCGCCGAAGTCTTCGATCCTATTGGTCTCGTTACTCCATTCACGGTAAACATGAAGATGCTGTTTCAAACCCTTTGTACTTCGAACGTAAATTGGGACGATAATCTAGAAGGAAAAGCGTTAGCACGTTGGAATTCGCTTGTAAGAGAACTGAACGCTTTAAATGATGTATGAGTACCCAGATGCTATTTCCACTGTATCGACGATGTTTCGCGAACACACGAAATTCACGGATTCTGCGACGCTTCCGACAATGCATTTGCAGCAGTGGTGTACCTAAGAACAAAACACAGCAATGGAGAAGTGGAGGTGAATCTGATAGCCTCCAAAACACGAGTTGCACCGATCAAGACACAATCTTCGCCGCGACTTGAACTGTTGGGAGCGAATATCTTGGCAAGATTGGTAAATTCGGTTATACACGCGATTACGTCCGTGAAAGTTTCCCCGAATGTCATACTATGGACCGATTCTTTCACCACTCTTTGCTGGATACGAGATAACAAGGCGTGGAAATCGTATGTCCAAAACCGAGTAAAGGAAATCAGAGAATTGACGAGTGGCTATCAATGGAGACATTGTCCCGGTAAATTCAATCCGGCCGACTTGCCGTCTCGCGGATGTTCAGGACGAGAGCTCGCTGAAAGTGAAACATGGTGGAATGGTCCGCATTTTCTCAAGTGTCCCGAAGGGCAATGGCCCACAATGGTTCAATAACCCACTCTCTGTCTGGTGTTTCGCCAAACGCTAATGACGTCATTGATATGGAGAAGATAATCGACTACCGAAGATACAGCACAAATTCCAAGTTGCTTCGCGTCACTGCAAGAGTCCTTCGATTCCTAAAGATGACAAGAAAGCAATCCTGTCCAACGTCATTCGAGCTAAACGCTGACGATCGAGTTACAAGAGGCCGAAGAATTATAGATCCGCAACATTCAATCCGTCGCCTTTGTCGAAGAAATCCGATGCATCCAATCAGGTCGTTCCAATGCGATGGTTTACCAACTCGGGTTGTATCTCGACAAAGATCACATCATTCGTTTGCGAAGGACGAATTACCAAATCTACAGTGCCCAAAAATGCGAAACAGCCAATTCTCCTCCCCTCGAAGCATGGTTTTACTGAGCTGATTGTACTAGAAAGTCACGAGATAGTACATCACGATGGAATCAGAGAAACTCTGAACTGCGTTCGAGGGAAGTATTGGGTTCTACGTGGGCGAGAAGCCGTGAAAAGAGTGGTAAAAGAATGTGTGACGTGCAAGAAATTTGAAGGAAAACCCTTTGGTACACCCAAAGAACCTCCTCTACCGTCCAGCCGAGTCAGCGACGAGCCTCCGTTTACGAACACTGGAATCTACTTCGCTGGCCCTATTTACGTCACGACAAATCAAGTAATGCAGAAGGTATACATATGTTTGTTCACCTGTGCTTCCACCAGAGCTGTTCATCTTGAACTGGTGGATAGTTTATCCGTTCCCTCGTTTCTCCAAGCCTTTCGGCGCTTTGCTTCACGACGAGGTCTACCTGCACGACTGTTGACGATAATGCTAAGACCTTCAACTCCGCCGCGAAGGAAGTGAAGAATATGAGATCGGCAGAAATTCAGCGAGAACTGGCTACGAAGGGAGTAAGATGGGAATTCATCGTAGAGAAAGCACCACGGCAAGGTGGTTTTTGGGAGCGAATGATACAGAGCACCAAGAGATGTTTGAAAAAAAGCCTTGGACGAACGTCATTGGATTTCGAATCGCTGAGAACACTTTTGGTGGAAATCGGGACGACGATTAATAACAGGCCACTCACCTACGTGTATGATGACGAAGAGGGAATTTCATACCCGCTTACGCCGTCGCAGCTCATTTATGGTCGACAAATCACGTTGACACCTAATGACATGCAATACGACATCATCAGTACGAACCAATCCTTAACGAAGAAAGTCAAGCATCATAGACGTTTACTAAGTCAATTTACGAATCGTTGGAGGAAGGAATACCTGTTAAGCCTCAGAGAGACCTCGCGTGCGCTTCATGGACCATCGCGAGAGACGATTGCAGTTGGCGACGTGGTAGTTTTGAAGAATGATTCTTCTTCGCGAGTCTTCTGGAAGCTAGCGAGGATTACAGAGCTGCTTAGCAGCCACGACGGGATAATTCGGGCAGCCAAGATTCGTGTGGTAAATTCAGAAAAGGGAAGAGTAACCGAGCTACGAAGACCCATACAACATTTGGTGCCTCTGGAATTACGAATGAGTCCAGATCCTGTAAACAGCATTCCTGATACCGATGCTGATACCGATGCTGAAACCATGCCAGAAGCCGAGAATCCGGTTATAGTAATCTTGGGTAACCTGTTGACCACGAGATTTTAGTCACTTGATCCAAGGAACGTTGTGTGTACGTTTTGTGGGAGTGAGATCGAGAGCGAGTTAGACTTGAAGTTCAGTTAAATCGAACACGAATAGAACGATGTTATACGCTTGGATTTAGTTATTTATTATTTGTTTCCTTAAAGTTTATTATTTTCTTTTAGTGTATTACATTATGATTAAATGGAACGTTTATGCGAGTATTTTATATTTCGAATTATGCGACGTGCATAACATTGCTCACATACGTAGAACTTTTCAAAAAGTCCTCAGATGTGTCAATAATGATGGTTTGAGCGAATAATGTATTGACTATATACGATATAGATGTGGAGGGGCCATCAATATTCTTCAGTTGTCTTTACTTATTCACGATATTTCTGGCATTTTGATTGATCAAGCAGAAGACATTTTCCGTACTTTAGAGGATACCTGGAAAGATATCCAAATTGGTAATCTTTCAAATATGTCCCAGTTAGAAAATATATTTACCGGTTCTCCTGGACGACCAGCATTTAACATTCCAAGGGAAATTCTCTAAATGTTTGTTAAAGACAAATTTACCATCAGCGCCATGGCAAAAATGTTAGTGAATCTACTGTGAAAACACGACTACATACTCATGGTATATTAATTGCGTCCAAATATGCTGACTTGACCTAACAAGATTTGGATGCTGTGGTTATAGAAATACTCGAACAGTTTCCAAAAACTGGCTACAAGCGTATGATTGGCTGTCGTTTGGTTAGGGGCTACAGAGTTCAAGAAAAACGAGTGCGGGAAACAATAAGAGTGGATCCACAAGGTGTCACTGAAAGGTCAATCTCACTAAATATCATTCATAGGAGAAGATACTCTGTTCCATCTCCAATGCCTGTCCTGATTACGCTGTGCCTGTCCCGATTACGCTGTGGGTGTCCTGATTACGCTGTGTCTGTCCCGATTACGCATGGGTGTCCTAATTACGCTGTGCCTGTCCCGATTACGCATGGGTGTTCTAATTACGCTGTGCCTGTCCCGATTACGCTGTGGGTGTCCTGATTACGCTGTGCCTGTCCTGATTACGCATGGGTGTCCTAATTACGCTGTGTCTGTCCCGATTACGCATGGGTGTCCTAATTACGCTGTGCCTGTCCCGATTACGCTGTGGGTGTCCGGATTACGCTGTGCCTGTCCTGATTACGATGTGTCCCAATTACGTCGTGCCTGTCCTAATTACGCTGGTACCATTCATCCTCACGGACTCAACGAACGTTTTTCTTTTATTTAACACCTCTGAAGACGTTGTTTCTGTTTAGCAAGGTCGGACATAAACAGCGTTTTCACTTTATTAATTTATCTATTTTTACTCTCGTCCTTTTTACACCCCCTCCTTTTTGCTCATCGACGGTATGAATAGCAAATGTCTTTCGCATCTCATTATCTATTTGTTATTGTTATTTTGCTTTGATTGGCTAATATTTCACATCTCATTATCAATTTGTTATTGTTATTTTTATCTGATTGGCTTATTTTTGGTCACATGATTATCTTTCGTATATAAGCTCATTGTTTGTTTACACTCTTTACGTTTCTCTCTGACGAAGGGCCTTCGCTCGAAACGTTTCGAAACTATTTCGCTCGAAACTATTTCGATTGCTAATTACGCTGTGTTGGCCGTTGGGTACGCATGTCCTGATTACGTATAGAATTTTGACCCTGATCCCCCTTTGTATAAAGTTTATACGTTTTGTGATGTAAAGTTTCTTCGTACATCTTAATCGCTCTGATAAATTGTACGTTTGTATAAACGTATATGCAATTTATCAGAGCGATTAAGATCCCATTTACACGATGCCGGTACAATTTGAAAACGGAACAAAATCATGCCGGTGTGTAAATACAGGCCAAAAAGTCTTGCGTTTACACGGTACCGGTATAATATAATGACGGGTTAGCATGTGACTATTCTCTTCCAATGAGAATTGAGAAGACTTTGTGAATACTGCTAACCCGAATGCTGTGGTCGTATATATCGTGATTACCGTCATCAAACTGTTACGGCACGGGCGTTTACACGATACCGGTTAGTGTTGCGTTTTCATTTCATGCCGTCAAGGAACCCGTCTTCATTTTGTGCCGTTTTCATGTCATTTTTGTGCCGGTATCGTGTAAACGCAAGGCCTAAACGGCATGATTTTGTTCCGGGGTCTAAGTTGTACGAAGAAACTTTACGTCACAAAACGCCATAAAATGTCAACATTCTTACAAATATTAAAACATCTCAAATCGAGATTTCGTTGACTATACATAGCTCGGCAAAGAGGTCTGGACATGAGACACAGGTACCAATGCCAAGATTTAAATTTCCGTGGAAAGTTTCGAGTTATAGTCGATCAAACATGGCTCTAATGCAGCATCTTACATCTTCCTGGTTGAAACGTCTCCTTTCATCTATCAGAACAACGTCAGTGTTTCCCCTAATTGATTAACATACTGGTTGACCGACAGATTGTTAGTAAATCTTGAAGATATCGTGGTCGTCATAACCGTCACCACATTTTCAAAATTTCGCCACAGACGGTCTCATAACATGATGAGCCCGCGGTATTTTTGATAGCGGTAACAGATATCCCTGCTGTTGTAAAGGAAGAAAAGGAGGAAAAAGCAAATAAAAAAGGTAGAAAGCTATATAAGAGAAAAGAACGTACAATGACGTAAAGAACTATAAGCAGTAATGGATGACTAAGGAACCCATTGATACTATACATACAGATCGGTACTAATTTCTACACTTCTTACAATTCTACATGTATTCACTTCTATGTACATCAAATACTCTGTTCCTTAAAAGATAACTATACTGTTTTTAAAAAGGAAGTACTTCTGTGCTCTTTATTACTGTTGAGAAGATTGTGGAAATTATTCGTAGAGATCAGATTTATGTGAACGAATAGTGGCCACGATAAAATATTAAAATACACAACAATAGTAACTCCAAATATTGAATAGTTTAAATACGAGACAGAGGCCTTTACCGAAATGTTAAAATCCAAGTCTATTTTGACAAAGCAAAGGTTTTAAAAACTCGGTAGACTTTGGGGTGAACTTTGAACAAGATTTTGGGGTGGACTTTGGACTGAACTTTGGGGCGTACTTTGGATTAGACTTTGGACTAAGCTTTGTCGTAGACTTTGTGGTAGATTTTGGGGTAGACTTTCGGACTAAACTTTGACCTGCACTTCATGGACTGAACTTTGAACTGGACCTCATGAAATGAAATGAACTGGCCTGTGACCTGGATTTTGGGTTAGACTTTGGACTGAACTTCATGGACAGGACTTTGATCTGGACTCCAGGAACTGAACTGGATTTGGGTTAGATTTTGGACTGGACTTCGTAGATTGGACTTTGGACTGGACTTCGTAAACTAGACTTTGAAATGGACTTAAACTAGACTTTTGACTGGACCTCGTTAACTAGACTTTTGACTGGACTTCATGAACTCGACTTTTGACGGGACTTCGTAAACTAGACTTTTGACTGTACTTCATGAACTGAACTGGATTTGGGCTAGATTTTGGACTGGTCTTCATAGACTGGACTTTGGGCAGGACTTTGGATTGGATTGGACTGGACTTTGAACTTACTTTGGGCTGGACTTCATGAACTGGACTTTGGGCTGAACTTTGGATTGGATTGGATGGGATTGGACTTTGGACAGAAATGTGGACTAGACGTTGGATTGACTTATGGATCGGATTTTGGATTAGACGTTAGACTGGATTGTGGCCTAGACAGGACTTTGGACTGAACTGTAAACTAGACTTTGGATTGGACAGCCCCAGTGAGCTCTATATATAACTGGAGTCTTCTACGCGTCTTTTGACTGGATTAGACTTGACCGCGTAGAAGACTGGAACTATACGTACTTCAGGCCCAAAAGGATCATGGGCTCTGGGAACAAGATTGAACTAGACTTTGGATTGAATTATGGACCGGATTTTGGATTAGATTTAAAAAACCGGAATTTGTATCTCATTTTATTTCTCATGTTATTCTCATAACGGGATTTTTTTTATCGGATCTATTAAAGTGATTTCAATATTCGGAGTTACTGTTATTGTGCATTTCATTAAAATACAATACTGCTCAGAAATAACCTGACAGTGTCCAAAAATGACAAATTCTTATCTTACGTCGCAGGGAGGGAGACACCCCCCCCCCGACGAGAAAGGGTTAAATTTCCGATAGAATGTAATTTATTAGCATTGTAACATTAAAATGCGAAGAACCTAGCACTCGTCTATGCTCCCCCTACCCCCTCAATGAGAAAGAGATCATTGGGGGATCAAGAGTCTCTACAGAGTTCCCTCCGCACTGGTACCACCTTCTTATGAGCTCTTACTCTTTTTTTGCATGTTTCTCGACGTTTCTATACTCCACAAACAATCTCCCCATGCATGTGGGAGCGTATTTGTTTGATTCTTGAACAAACTAAGCAGAATCGACGCGTCCAAATTGCTTTTGCTCCATTAAGTTGAATTCGCCATTTTCAGACAATCCTGGCCAAAAGTACTTCGGACACTAAGCGAAAATCTTCAAAACCAGCAAAGTGTCCCAACAATTTTGGCCAGAATGGCAGGTTTGTGTTAGATTACGTTTGAGCAGTACCGTAGCTAGTGGTTCCCGTAATAAAAGAGTAAACCTGAATAAACTACAAGGTGAAAGCCTTCGGGCAGACCTCGGGACTCCGATCCAGCTCTGAATCTTTGCCGAGTTTGTGCATTCCATAATGGTCTAAAGATCAGAGACGGGAACCTGGGGTTCATTTGGCATCACGCGGTACGGACCTTGGAATCGAAGATACTGTAGAAAAAAAATATTGTTATTCTTCAGAGCAGGCAATACAATATTGCTAGCAAAAAAATCGTTATGTCTAAGTAACTATGTATGCATGGTAAACCAGTCCACGGTATCATATACGCTATACGTTGTCTGTAAGCTTGGCATATTAAGGTGGCTCCATACAGTTTCCAGAAAAATGAAAAATACAAGTTTGAGAGTCCAAAACACGTGCATAAACAATTCGGAAAAAGAATAAAACTAAATGTTATGCATAGCTAAACAGTCTGACAATCAAAAACTAGCAACAGTTGTTTCTATCGCAACAATGACGTTTCAAGATGGCTGCCAATTACCCATCAAACTAATTTAATTCGAAAAAAACTTATTTTTCATTAAAACTTTTCTTGAAGTATGCGTAATCAATAATAGGCCGATTTAAAAAAAATTCTGTAGATCCAAATTTTTAAAAAATTAACAAACGTGATTTTTCCGGAAAAAAAACTTATTCGTTCAGGTAACAGTTTTTGATTGTCAGACTGTTTAACTATGGATAACATTTACGTTTATTCTTTTTCCGAATTGTTTATGCACGTGTTTTGGTAGACCTGCTCCAAGTCTGCCTCTTGTTGTTTCGAGACAGGCGGCCACGGGAAGAAAAGCGTGCGAGCGAAAACCCGCGGGCGGAGGAAAAAGGAGAGAGGGAGAGGCAGACTTGTTTCCCGTGAAGAAATTCGAATCCTATTATATATTCGGCGCGAAAATTGATTGACAAGTGTGCGGCAGAGATCAGTGATGTACGGTGTCGATTTCACTGTGTTTTCACGCGCTTGCATGGAGGACAAAGAAAGTACCCCGACGAAAGTTCATTCTCGCCTAGATATTTGGGGAAGTGGATAAGAAGTGGAACTATCACAAGACGGACCGATCGGGCTTCTTCCACAACTGTGTTTGATTCGCTTGACATGAAATCGAAGGCGTAAGGGGCAATTTCAAAGGTAAAGCTTTTACCAGACCGTAGGGGCAGACATAAATACATCGCGTCCGGAAAGATATGCCTCGGCAACTTGCCTCTGCTGATCTCTTATCGTTCTATAACCACATTTATTGGCTCCGTAAATAATAGCATCCTTTACTGATCTCATTCTTGGGCTTGATCACTCCGTGTTACTGTGTAGTTCACACTGACCTTCACATGATGTCAATAATAATCGATTATTTCCGAATGAGCAATAGGCCACGCCTCCGGTTGAAAACTCAACCGGTGAGTGAATTTGGCGCGCTGCAAGGGAAACAATTAAGTCTGCCTCTCCCTCCCTCCTTTTTCCTCCGCCCGCGGGTTTTCGCTCGCCCGCTTTTCTTCCCGTGGCCGCCTGTCTCGAAACAACAAGAGGCAGACTTGGAGCAAGTCTAGTGTTTTGGACTTTCAAACTTGTATTTTCCATTTTTCAAGAAACTGTATGGAACCACCTTAATAGCACCCACGTTCCATTAAACGGTCGATTAGCAGAAGCTATTTTCATCTCGTTGAGAGATAACGTCATAATCGGTTCTATCTATTTGAGAGTACAAATATGGGACCTTTCTTCACAACGATCACTTCTGATGAAGACACTAGATCAGAGTGTCGAAACCACTGATCTCTATATAACTGCATTGCTCATCCCTTATGCAGCAGTAAACGGCCATATTAGTACTCCAGTGTATCTTGCGGGCTTAAGGGTAGTAAGAGTTTACGAATTTACTGGGGGAATCGAAAAAGCCATAAAATAATTCACAGATGACAATTTACCGTTACCACTGGAAAACAGAAGGAAATACAAGATACTTACTTGATACATACTTCAAGATTTTGTAACATAAGTTTTACTATCAAACGTACATAAATAGTTTTATGAAGTTGTTGACTGATTTCGTTGGGATCTTTTTACAAGTTTCGTGCTATAGGCAAGTTTATCGATTATCGGGAAAAGTAAAAAAAACTACACAACAAAAATAACACGTTTTACTGCTTAATACTACTAACAAATGTGAAAAATAAGCTTCTATAATCTTGTGCACTGTTCTGTGTTTGATACATACAAAGTTTCCGCTCTCGAGAAGTGGAGCGTCCTTCGCGGGCATGCAAACAAAATTTTCTGGGGGCGCATGCCACCAGACCCCCTAGCAATCTTCGCGGCGAATTTCGGAGAGTTCTGAGAGGAATTTACGAAAAATTAATCGGTAAGACAACGGTGATATTCAGGAATTTAAAGAGAAAATTCATGATAATTTAAGGTTTTCTACTGCCGCAAGATGAAGCCATCTTATCGAGAGCATAGTCACTGACGAAACGACCGCAATAACCTAACCACGTCGTTATTAAAGTGTGTATCAAATTTCAGTGCGGCGAGTATGAATAAATTAGCCATTTTTACGCCGGAGAGGTAAGGTTTAAGTTACGCATTACATAAACGTCATAACGATAAGGTAAAACTTGGTGCTTAACAAGGTATTCCTTGACAAATCTCATTCTGGACTTCGTTTTCAAGATTGCAGCACCTTATCGTAATAAAACTTAAAAATTTGATATCGCTATTTTTATAGCCTCCTCCGCAGGCAACTGTGTCTTCCCAGACGGCGGACTTTCAACTGTTCAGGGCAATATTTGGCGGAGATGCTTGCTATTAAATGTGACGTACAGTCCGTTCTGCGCATGACCGCAATGTGGTCCCCAGAACATGACATTCGTAGATAATTACATGAAGTACTCAGCTCAATGTAAACCGTTAGGAACAACATGGTAGAAAACCAAGCGATTCGGCGAGGATATCTCCTCGGATTTCTTCTATTTCTCCTGAAATTGTTTTGTTTTGGGTACAAGTAATGAATGGGAACCAAGAAAAGCTTACAATCTTGAATAAGGTATTAGTATTTTTTTTTGTAAATAAAGATGTAAACATTAGTTTCGTACATGCGCAGAACAGACTGTACGTCACCTTTAAATTTCGCCGAGCAGTTCCCGGAGGAACTCAGCCAAACTATTGCCCTGAACAGTTGAAAGTCCGCCGTCTGGGAAGACACAGAGTTGCCTGCGGAGGAGGCTAATTCTTATATATTTTTATATATTTAAAAAAATGCTTATGTCAGCAAAAACATTTGACGGAAAAGTGGGGCGGCCCCAGCCGCCGGGCCTGGTACTCCAAATTCCTCATCTCCAGTGGCTTCATAATTATATAGAGATCAGTGGTCGAAACGTTTGGTCACGAACAGTAACTTTTTAAGTTGCGTACAAAAATATTTAAACTCTTTCCTGTCCGAATTGGTCTGTGGTATCTAATGCCAGACGATTTTATTCACCTCTGGGAAGCCTTCGGACAGGAATGAGTTAAGACAGGCGTTAAACTGCAGTGAAAACCTTCAGGCTGGAATTCAGCCAATTAAACACCCAAAACCAGTTCAGCCTGACAAATATATAAAGCAGTTTCTTATACAAAGCTCAGAACGCACATGTACAGAACATGCTTTAAGGGTCCTTGGAAACAGACATTAGAGTACTAATACTAAACCAATGCTAGTAAAATAGTTTTGTAGCAATAGTAATTAGTGTAATACACCGTGTTCTGGATATATTAATATATACTTGAGAATTATAAAATAACATGTATACGTCCTGTGCGCTGATTGGCCGAAAGCTGTGTTTCTATAACTGTATGTAAACATGGCAATTTCCCGCCGTTTGTAAAGTTAAAATGACCGTCCGCAAAAGTTTTTTTTAAAACTAAATAAAATATGTCAAATACAAATGAGCCCTGTGGCAGTCAACAAGGAGAAAAACGAGAACGGTTTGCTAGTCTAGAAACCAACGAATTGGACAATTTATTAGAAGCTGCACAGTCTAAAAGGACGAAATACAACACCGTGTACGCTATATCGGTTTACAAAGGTGAGTTTGTTTTGGACTTTGAAGGCTGTCAAGGGTACGAGTTCAGTTTCTTAATTGAAAGTACTTTTCTTTCAGAATGGGCTCTAGAAAGAAAAATTGAAAAAGAGCTTCATGAGCAAACCGACGAAGAACTTGACAAAAACCTGAGAGTCTTCTATGCAGAAGTCAGAAACAAAGAAGGAGAAGACTACGGAAAATCAACACTTTTAAACCTGCGAAGCGGAATTGAACGCCATCTCAATTTCCCCCCTTACAACAGGGGAATAAAGTTTTCTAAAAACCCAGTTTTCAAGAAGTCGAACATGATGCTCGACGCAAAAATTAGAAATTTAAAGCAACAGGGTAAACAAAACGTAGAGCACAAACCTTGCATAACGACGCCAGATCTGCATAAGCTAAAAGTCCATCCCGTAATCTCCCCTTCGACTCCTCTTGGTCTTTTGAGAAACGTTTGGTTTCACACAACTCTATACTGGTGCCGAAGAGGGCGAGAAGGCCAACGAAACCTAACAGCTTCCAGTTTTAAGCTTCTTGTGGATGAAAATAATCGACCGTATGCGACCCACGACGAGTCGTCAAAGAATCATCCAGGTGGAATTGGCGACACCGAAAGTTTTGAGAAGGAAGGCAGGATGTATAAAGCATCCGACGACCCAAGTGATGGCTTCAACGCTTTACAGTTGTACATATCTAAGCTCAACCCGATGTGTACAGCATTCTACCAGTTTCCAAAGCGAAAGTGGTCTCCAGACGACTCAATTTGGTACGAAAATCGCCCGCTTGGCGTAAACAAATTGGCGGTTATGATGAAAGAAATCAGCGAGGAAGCGCGGCTGTCAATGAAATACACCAACCATTGTGTGAGAGCCACCGCAATTACCCTGTGGTCCAATGCAGGTCTGGAAAATCGGCATATTATGGCTATATCTGGTCATCGAAATGAACAGTCATTAAAGAGCTACAACGCTCGTCCTTCCTCAGCGCAGCTTCAGCAAAGCAGCGATGTCTTGTCCAGATCTCTCGAACCTTCAACTACCAACCTTCAGCTTCGTATGTCTCAACAACAGGCCCCAATGTTTTCAGAAGCAACTTCGATGGCTCAGACCAATTCCTTCTACGGGGGATCCAGCTTCACCAACATGTTTTCTGGTTGTTCGATTGCCACCGTAAACGTCTGTGTTAATAATCCACGCCGTGAAGTTAACGACGACGAACCACTTTCTCTCCGTCGCTGATCACTACGTTTTTCTTTGTATCATCTCTCCGATTTCAGAAGACTTCATTATTTGTCCTTTTTCATTAAATTGTGTTGTATTTCCAGCCGAAAACGTGTGCTTGTTGCGTACGAATAGCTTTTCGTCTATTCAAACCTCATGCTGAGAGCTCGAGGAATATTTTGTGATCATGTGAACAGCCAATGACGTTTCTTGTGCGAGTAAGGAGAATTTAACTTTTCATGATTTTAATAAACGAATCTTATTTCAATGTTTTTCTTGTTTTCACTGTGTTATTTTATAAAAGAAATAGAAAACATTTTCCGTGTTTACATACAGTTATAGAAACACTCGTGAAAGTTTGGGAGAACTCGAAATGGCGTGGAAACACTCGCCCTGCGGGCTCGTGTTCCCACTTTAATTTCTCGTTCTCCCAAACTTCCACTCGTGTTTCTATAACTGTATGTAAACACGGAAAATGTTTTCTATTTCTTAAATAGAAAACATTTTCCGTGTTCACATATTTTCGACGTAATTTTGAGTTTTCCCAAACTTTCACGAGTGTTTCTATAACTTTATGTAAACACGGAAAATGTTTTCTACTTCTTTTATAAAATAACTCATCGAAAATATGTATAACGTAAAAATAATCATAGCATCAAAGCGTAAATTCTCCTTACTGTTCAAAATGGCGTATGACGGCGTACTGAATGACGTATGACGCAGCTTTTATAGCGAATAATGGCGTATTGGACAGCGTGGACATTTTCCCATGTTTACATACAGTTATAGCCTGCGTATGGCAAGAGTTTCTTAGTAGTTTGGGTAGGAAGGTGGAGGAAACGCTTGCAGACTGACCCCTGGATTTTGAAAACCCGTTCGTCGACGAACGGGGACTTCTGATTGGTGCGGCTTTAGTTATTCTATCTATCAAGTGCAGTCAACACAACAGAGCTTCCGGCTTTGAGCTCACATCACAAACATAAATAGCACTGGGGAAATTACACGAAGCTGACCGACTTTCGAAGGATTACTTTATAAATCAAGGTGACGCGCTAATTTCTCTTCTTCGTAACCGGTAATTTTATATAGATCACTACAATGGGGGAACTACTGCCAACTTGTTTTAAAATTGGCTGTCGTAGCTGTTTACACTTCTTTATATTGTGCGGAGTTCTAGTGACCAAACATTTCCATATTCGGTCGGAATAATACTTTGACTTGTAGTTCTCTTTCTGGTGAGTCGTAAATATTAAGGCGTATTAAACTCGGTTGTATCGTTCGCGTGTAGCTAGTGTTTTGAATGTAAATACATAAACTAGCTCTTGACCACCCTGTGCGAGAGTAGCCGCAATTATTTGCTTGAATCAAATAACTGCAGTTATTCGGTTCAATCAGATAACGTAATTATCGACACCTACATCATTCATTCCTGATGTCGCGTGAAGCAACGAAACGTTAGAACCTTGATAATTCTTTTTCTCTTTTACAATGCCTTACATTCGTGTTTTATGCTTGGCTTTAATTTTTGTGACCACCGGTGACCTGTCAGCGGGAGCCACTATGTCGGCGTGTTGCTTGCTTGCGCGATTGTCTTGGACCTCACTTACGTCATACTCGGTAGCCATCGCCAGATATTCGACACGATCGCTATATAGTCGAGAAGATCGCCAGGTATTCGAAAACTACTCGAGTTGTTTTCGTGGGGATAAACTAAAGTGAATCTCGTCTTTGTATTTGGTTGCTCTCTCGACGACTGTTTTGATTTTTCAAAAGTGTTTATATAAATTTATCATAGGCCTCAGTTAAAAGGTAAGGAGTAGTTTCGAAACTGTGATGTTGTAACTTATATATCTGCATTTATAATCGTAATACTTGATCAGAAATAATTATCTCAATTTCTCAAAGCCAACCTTGTACTTAGCTACTATAGAAGCTTAAGTTCACTAGAAGTTGGGCTTTCAACTGTGTCCTGTTTCAAAGCTGTTCTTCTTTTATCAAATAAACTGTCAGTATAGAGAGTTTTCACTCACGTGATCGGTGGCCCCATGGGGGTGGTGAAACAATACGAAATATTTGAATAAGAAAGAGCTAATTCCCATACCGTACACCAATATGGCCGCCATTTCATTGTTTTGGTACACCAATATGGCCGCCGTGACGTCAGATGAAAACGCTCTATACACTAAACTCTTGGATAGAAATGATTTACAATAATTATGAGCTTATAAATTATATGAGCTTAAGTTTAATTTTGGTTGAATAATTGTGCGTTGTGCTCACTGGTCAGTGACCCATGTCTCATACTGTATAAAGAAAAACCATGGCAAAGCCAAATTTTTAACCAATTTCGAGCTAGGTGTTTTGATATTAGATCAAACACGACTTCCAAGTGTTTCTATATCAAACAAATCAGTAAATGAATCAGGTCTCAGATTAATTGTGTGTTTGGTTTATGAATTTATTAATGTTTGAGAAGTGCTCTGTATTTACACTTTTTGTCTATATATAACATAATCTGACAAATATGCTGCTTTGAATATTTGTTTTAGGTGTTGTTCAATATCTTGCATAATGAAACAAGGAAACCAAAGTTTGTGCACACTACAGCTGCTCCAGCAGTCTGACCTCAGAATAGTAGATACCAAAGGCCGACTTTTGTGAAAATGTGTCCTTTTTTTCAATAAGAATTGTGCCATCCTACACAATCCTGGTATGTTCTACTGGCACTCGTGAGTTTTGTCAGTTAAAGATGCTGGTGGAGCTCACTAGAATGGTGAGTGATGGTGATGCGATAATGCTGATTGAGACGCAAGGAAGGTGAAACATACCAGTGTAGCTTATCAGGAGTGTAAAAGTAAAAATGGTGATGAATGACAATGCCCGAGATGTGCAAGGCAACATATTTGCAAACATAAACTTCAAAGGTGTGGATGGAAATTACACTTCTGGTGAACTACTAAGATATTCTATGATCTGGTATCTAAGTGTCACTGATCAATTGTTGATAAATTGTTGAGAAGTTATTGTGAAACTTGAAGACTTGAATAGGTTGAAGTTAAAAGCCTTGCATAATCCTTGAAAAATATTTCTGTTGAAACTATTGAGTATTGTTGAAAGCCTGTCTTATTTACAATACTAGTGCTCAGAATCACAAAATATTAATGATGGGCATTACACTCAGCTGCCACAGCATATTTGTGACATGTAAAAGGTTGTTTTGGAACACAATGTTGATGATGCAGGCCGGTTATACAAAGCCTTGAAAACTTATCTGGTGAATAAGTCCTAGCTAAAGAACAGCACTAATTGTGCACAACATTTAAATCTTTCATGATTTCTTACACTACTAAAGTCAACAGAAAAAAATTTGGCTGACTGATTTAAATTTTATCCACTGAATACTGACTTACGTATCTGATAGTGCGGTTCAGTGGATAAAAGTTAAATTGGGTTGCTCAAAGCACCACTAGAGTCGTTCTCTAGCTAAGACTTATCCACCAGATTAGCTATCTGGGCTTCATACAACAAGCCCCATATGTTTTATTTATGTTTCCAAAAATCTGAATTTTACAAGCTCACTTCAAGTGAAACTTGGTGGCATGTCTATGATTCTATGTTTTGGAAGAAGCCAGTAAAGATGTATGTATATAGCATATGCCATGTTCAAATTAGCAATACATGTAAAAGATGATTTAAAATAGCTATCAACTTCTTCGTGTGTCTGTACTTTTCACCCATTTTCAGGTGTTACTTCTTAAGTCTCTCTTTTTCTCTCAGTGCTTAACAGGTCACATGTACGCATTGCGTACCTATTTTTATCATCCGTTTACGTTTCCCGCCTGGCTCATCTGTTGCCCTTTCATATCTTCACTGAATCAAACATCTCATCAATTATAGCTGGCATAGTAAGGTTTTCATATTTCTAGTTACTCTTGTATTCCATTTGCTCCTGTTTGGCAACTAGCCTGCCTAGAAAGCGTGTTCATTTTGTTTCTTCGTTTGAAATCTATATTAAATTATTTTAGTTTTATCGATAAACCGTAGACCGACTTTATTTTGTTCAACGGAAGTAAAATTCGCTTTTGTTTATTTAACGCTTTATTCTCATTGGTCAAGCGTGGGTGCTTTTTAAAACCTCGGGGTCTGTCTGCAAGCGGTTCCTCATCCAGGCTACTAATTAAGAAACACTTGCTACGCAGGCTAATACAGTTATAGGAACACGGCTTTCAGCCAATAACCGTGTGTGTTTTCTAAATGTTATTTTAAACTCTCTTTTGTTTCTGCCCTATAAATAATTAAGAACCTATGAAAGTGTCTATGACACGAAAATTAAGTTTGTGTAATTTGAAAGAGCCTTTAAAATAGCAAAGTAACATCTTTGGCAGTTTTTCGTTTCCTCGCTTCGTTGTTCAGATATTTCAGTTTATTTGATATGTAAATGTCACATGTTGTGACGTAAGTGCAAGTGCATAATGAGTTATCGAAGAAGGCTATATATCTTTGCTATTAATATTATCAAAACAAATTTAATCCGAAGGAAGCATGTGCGTTTCCCCACACTACACCAAACAGGTAGAATTTCAGGTGATTTCGTTGATAATTGCAAAGATATATAACCTTCTCCAATAACTCATTATGCACATGTTACGTCACAACATGTGACATTTACATATCAAACAAACTAAAATATTTAATTCTTTGAAAGTTTCCATGGCGAAAATGTAATATAAATAAGTTTTGTGGAAACACCACGTAAATATTTCTTTGCTAAAATATCTCAACAACGAAGCAAGGAAACCAAAACTGCAAAAGACATTACTTTGTCATTTTATGAGCTCTTTTAAAGACAAACATAATTTTTGTGTTATCTCAGCCTGATTTCTCACTACACACCCAACATATAAGAACCATTTAACCTGACTTGGAAAACTACGGGTTCTTTTATGCTGGTTTTTACTGTATGTATGGTTGTATTGATTTTCTTACCTGAATAACCATAGATGGACCTCCCACCACTATTTCAGGTGGGAATCTGCTCAACGGACAGTTCTCAATGCTCATAATTTGAAGTGATGAACACAGTGCCAGTTCATACGGTAAATAATGAAGATTCTCGTTATCATTTAAATATAATTGTTCTAGACTTTCTAATGTACCTGCCAAAAAAAAGAAGAGAAAAACAAAGTCAAGCACACGAACGTTTGGTGGACGTTCGTCAAACCTAGATACTCGGTCAAATCTCAGATAACTGAGAAAAATGTTTCTGAGCCCTACAATTCATCTAAAGGATAAACGACTGAGGGCTAATCATCCTTACTTGCAGCCAGCGGCTAAATTACGAAGGACGCAGATCAACGTGGCCGGGTCGAGGCATATCAAAGGCGCTCCAGGTAGCCACCATACGACACAGTTCAGACGACAACACTACAACACCACAGCACGAGACTCAACACTACAACAGACTAAACACTACAACACCACTTCAACACCACAACAATTAAACACCACTACACCAGAACACTACAACACCACAACACTACGACAGCACAACAACACAACACCACAACACTACAACGCCACGACATCACAACACCAGAACACTACGAAACCACAACACCACCACACCAAAACACTACAACATTACCACACTACAACAATACGACACTGCAACACCACGACACTACAACACCGCAATACTACAGCACCACAACACTACAACAACACGACACTATAACACCACGACACTACAACACCACAACACCAGGACACTACGACAGCACAACACCACGACACCACAACACCATGACACCACGACACTACGACAGTACAACACCACGACAGTACAACACTACAACACCAGAACACTACGAAACCACCACACCAAAACACTACAACATTACCGCACTACAACAATACGACACTGCAATATCACGACACTACAACAACACGACACTATAACACCACAACACCAGGACACTACGACAGCACAACGCCACAATACTACAACACCACGAAACTACGACAGCACAACACCACAACACTACAACACCAGCACACCACAACACCACAATACTACAACACGACAGCACCACAACACCACCAACACACCACACCACACCACGACGCGACAACACCACGACACCACAACACTACCACACAACAATAACAATAACACGACACCACGACACTGCAACACAACACTCAACACAACTACAACACAATAACCCTATAACCAACACCAACAAACACGTGGACAAAACAGGGGTAATAACAATGAACACTTGATCAAGTAGGAGAGAACTACACCGACAGTAACCGCAAAATAATATAGATACAAGAATAGTATTGTCCAAAACATATCTCACACTTACCGATCTCTTCTGGTATATAACTTATGTCATTTTCTCCCACACTTAACTTAGTTAGGTTGCTAAGATACCTAAAAACAAAACAAAAAACATTGACAAGGCACACATGACTGCATACATCCGCCAGCAGGTTATTAGAGGATGTTCATAAAGAAACGAGATACAGTCGAATCTGTATTATGCGACCACCCTTGGGGAATGGGTTGCTGGCCGCTTAATACAGGGTGGCCGCTGAACACAGGGTCGTTAAAAATAAACTTTGGTGGGCGTGGTCAAATTATCGTTTTATTGAGTTACAGTATTCAAACAAGGCGTAGCCACAACAGATAGCTACAAAATTGTTAAAAAATTGAAAACAGAAATGAACAGAGTAAGCGAAGAACAGAACAAATGCTACAACAAAACAAATTACAGTCTCATTTTCGGTAAAAGCTTCCCGAAAAAAATTGTGGTAAAGCAGTCATCAAGGGCAAGCCTGTGAACAGAGGCGGCGGCTATGGCTTAGAAGTTCCTTGTGAATATCAATTCACAGGAGATTCATTCTCCATCAACTGGCTAAAGACAAAGATGATCGAACAGGGGTTTGATATCAAGTAAAGACACGCGCGCGTCGACGTCGAGTAAAAATGTGCACGTTCTTGGGTACAAAAACTACATTTCCCAAAGTGAAAATTTACGAGTTTGATTGATATAGTCTGTAATAAACGAAGCTTCAAGTTGCTTGAGTTAATTGAAAACGGTAGAATGGAACACTATACTTCACTCATTATACTTCATCACTTATTCAAAGTCCGAGTGCTTTTCTTTTTGCCAAAGGCGAGCCTTTTTAATGCACGAGGGCTTTGTAATCCTGGTAAAGTCCGACGTCGAGTATTTGAACTGACTTCTAAAACTCAAAACTCCGAAGATACCTCTGAAACGTAATATAATTTGCCTTATTTCAAAGTCCCAAGACTTTGAAAACATATTTTGCATTATTTTAAAGTACTAGTACTTTTCCTCCGATTTCAAAGCACTGATTAAACATTAATTTCTTTTGTTTTTGGTTCATGAATTATTAATGAGTTTGAGAATACAGGTTAAAACACTAAGAAATCATTCAATGGGACTACATACAGGTGGCCGCGGCCGCTTAATAGAGGTAGTGTTTACGTAATAGATAAAGCATTCGCGTTCGATCTGCATGGGGATTTGGGGATTTGCTTCGGCTCGCCTTATAAATACAAGACGAGCCGAAGTAAATCCCCATGCAGATCGGACGCGAATGCTTTATCGTACTTGTGAAATAAACAATAGAATGAAGCTAATTAGTAACTTTTGATAAAGATCACCAAGAAGTCTAATTAGTATTCTTAACTTTTGATACAAATCACTTTGTGCAGAAGATGATCTTTATTGGGATTTACAGACGTATACATGCGACTTGAATGCTACGTTCTGATTGCTTCTTAACGTCATTAATTATTCATGAATTTCACAAAGTAAATTACTGAGTATATATCCAGGACTTTAATGACTGGTCGCTTAATACAGTGCCGCTTAGTACAGGTTCGACTGTATCTCGCTAACAAGGATAGCTTACCAGACATACACACAGACAGACGGACAGACAGACAGACAGACAGGATTATGTTACTTGGTGATTGATAAATATATACAGAAGCCAAGAAGATTAACAGAGTCATAGTTCCTACAAAAAATATCTTAGTAGATACTCTAGCCCAAACTTTGCGCCAGCCAGATAACAGATACAAGAAACGTTACTCAATTTGCTCTTCTTTTGATATAAACCATTCTAATTTTCACTCAACACATCATCGTTATCACAGTCATGGCGGAAGGACGTGCTCTCATAACCTCGTCCGATAACTGTAATTTAAACAAACCTACAGAGTTTACGAATGAATGAAACTCTATAGTAAAGAAGTATTTTGAAATCCGAAAGAACAAACTAAGATGGAACGGGAGCATTGACGAGCTGAAATCTTTTGTATCGCTTGAGCTGAACGAAGGTTGCTCGTCATGGAAGTCGCGTGGAGGTGGGACATGGATATATAGCGGTGACAAATTATCTGTTACTTGGCATTCTAAGAGTAATACAGTCTACCTACATGGCGAACATAGTGATGAAAGATGAAAATATGGCCGAAAGCAATTCGCCATCTATAACTAATTCTGAAGATAACAAGGCCGAAAGAAACCCGCGGAACTTTACTGTTGCCGATGATAATCATTCGACATCTGCCATTACACTTTATATCCACAATAATAAAAATAAAGAGCTAAAATGCAATGATTGCAGAAAGCTATCTATTTATGTGATTGAAGCACAGATGATTTAACGTTATTCTGGGCGAAAGTCAATTCTATTGAAAATAAGCCATGTGAATGCGAATCACTGAAGAAGGAGAACAGCTTCCTTCGTTAGAAGTCGAGTCACTTCGAAGCAAGCTACTTCAGCAGTCATACATCGTCAATTAGGACCGAATTATCAAAACCTTGATCAAGGCTTGAAAAACAAATAGATTACAGAAAAGCTAACTGTGAAAAGTTTCACGTATACAGAAACGTAAAGCCAACGAAGAAATATAATAGAGGGAGGAACTAATATCGAAAACTTCGAAAGAAATCTTGCTAATATTAGAAACAAGCGTGATTCCTTAAAAATTGTTATTCAAATTTTAACGGAGGATTATTCACTCCCAAATACAAAACAAAGAAAAACTAATAATGCATGGCAAAAAGCCCAAGCATAAGAAATCCTCAAGATTCAATAAGCCAAGCGAGCAAACTCCATCCACCACGACAAATATAGATTTTCATTGCTGGAAGATCTGGTAGTTCAAGATAGTGATGTTGGTACTGATAAGGATGACAAGACAAATAGGAGAAGCGCACAACCAACAAAGTAAAATTCGAAAATAGCAGCACAAAATAAATCGCAAAACCTAAAAGCTTCTACCACCAATTCGGGGAGCATCCTATAGTTCTAGGAGATTCGATGATAAAAGGTCTACGGCCCAGGGGCGGATTTAGCGTTATTCAAATAAGTCATATGACTAACGTGAAAACTGTTAAGTGAGAAATGAAAATAATTATTAATATATTTATGCTTACAAGTGAAGTAACATTAGGTCACGTTATGTGTTGCAGGATTTAGGCCGATTTAGCCATTCTAACCCAACCCCCATTCCTGGAAAAACCTAGTCTTACACACTTGCAAGCTATCACAAGATTTCTAAGACAACAAGAAAAGATCAAAGTCCAATTTGGACAAAATCTTTCTTGAAAATGATAAAATGTCCCATTAAAAACATCTTTCAAAACATTTAAAATTTTGCTCAAAAGTGCTGTCAGAATGCAGGAAACGCCATTTCAGAGGTCCAAATTTCAAACATTTTCCGGGGGGCATGACCCCCTAGAAATGTGGACCAATGGCAACTTTGACTAAGGTATCAAAATTCCTAGATCCGCCCCTGCTACGGCCAGCGTCGTGTGAATACTAAAACATTTCCTTGTGCTACAGTAGATAATATGCAGCACTATATGGTGCCATCTCTGATGGAAAATCCGGAACAAATTATTATTCATCTTGGTACAAATGACCGACATAAAAAGACGCCGAAGAAAATTAGCGATGGGCTTAATATCCTATAACGAAAAGTCAAGGAGATGTGTCCTGAGGGCTAAAGTAATTGCTATCTCATCTATCATCACAAGAAATGACGAGAAACAAGGTATGATTCCCAAATTAAGCAATATGTTAGAACACCTGTGTAATCTATCTACAATTCATACGAAACGATAATATTAACGTTGTAGACTTAAATAACTCTGGGCGCATTTGAATAAGAACGGTAATTCAATCTTAGCGCGAAACTTGGTATCATCTATTAAGACTTTTTAATCACGATTATATTCCTGACACCTCATATCCAGATTTAACCGCACGATCAATAGCCAGTCAAAAACATCTGGCTCATTTGAATATTGCCTCAATACCTAAAAAACCTGGACGAATTAAACATCCCAGTGATAAACAAACCGGTGGATGTCTTCAGTATAAATGAAACTAGACTAGCTTGATACTTCAATAAGTAACAATGATTTCGAATGGTAATTGCGGGACAGTGAACTCGGGTGGAGAATAATAATGTGTTACTCCGAGTGACGAAACATACCGGACAAGTAGAGAAAACTCTACTTGGCCCGGCTGGGATTCGAACCCGCGACCTTCGGTTTACTAGCCCGACGCTCTACCAACTGAGCTACAGGTCAAGTTGGGACCAAATGAATCAAGTTGGGGTCGAATGAATAGTACTTAGGCTATTTGGTATTTCGAAACAGACTAGTTTCTTCAATATCTAGACAACAGTCTTCATACAGGACGATTTCGAAAGGTAATTGTGGGACAGTGAACTCGGGTGGAAAATAATAATAAAATGTTACTCCGAGTGACGAACCATACCGGACAAGTAGACAAAACTCTACTTGGCCCGGCTGGGATACGAACCCGCGACCTTCGGTTTACGAGTCCGACCACAGTTAACAGAATAAGATGGTTTGGCTATAGTTGCACCACGTGACAAATTCATGTTATTGTTCTTCGATATTCGCATCACGTGTCGAGTTTGGTGCATAGCGAAATCTCCGACTGCATTGTTTACATGTGGTGCTAGACGTTAGTTCTTAAGAATACCTTGAAAGCGCGTTTTTCTTGGGGAATATGTGGCTCTTTTTGTGTCGGTTCACCATGTCTGGTGCAAGTTGCGCCTTTTATACGGCTGTTTAACATGCCGCAAAAGCGGTCTTTTCCTGTTTATAAAGTATATTTTCGTGCTACTGGAGTGCTGCTGATATTAAGACACGGTAAAGATCGAAAAGAATGGCTCTTAAAAAACCATATCTTACCGACAAGGCAGATGACTCCGGATTTGAATAAAATAGAGTAGAATAAACTTTATACCTCTGCGAGCTTTATTTTAAGGCAGACCAGATTGTTCAACATAAGTTTCCGATTTTCAATATTTTGTTTGTTTTTAAATACGCGTTTCGTTTTCTGAAAGCTTAGATACAAACGTAAATAGAGTTTTGGGGTCTACCGAGTATTTACCAAGAAAGCCCGACGAGAAGAGAGAAAGCGAGCGTTGGATTCTTGTCCAGTAGTCGATAATGTGACATAAAGATTGTGGTAGTATTGAAAGAGAGCTTTATTGTATATTGCATTAGTTTTATATACAAAGTTGGTGACGTCATTAGTCATTAATAATTAACCTATTAATTAGCTCACACTACATCTCCCTTTTCTTTGAGATGTCGTAAACAAAATATCAAAATTGTTCAGCAGTTTATCTGTCTCTAACTTATTTTAAATCTCTAGCTTATCTCTAGCTTTCAGAGAGAGTTTTTTTATTCTTATCGGTCTAATTTTTATGTTTAGTGATGGAGTTTTGTCCTGTTCATCTCGTTTCTGGTTTGTGTCATTCGGGATATTTCGTAGTTGTACTCGGTTTCGTCTAATTACTTTCCTTGGTGTATCCACTAGGTATGACCTTGGCTTGTCAGATGACTTGATAACTTTGCCCGTACAATCCATGTCTGTGATGTAGACTGTTGCACCTGAAAGGTTGCACCTGAGAGGTTTCAGTGGTTTTGTTTTATGTCGGTTGTCAACGTTTTCCTTCTGCTTCAATCTGTATTTTTCTTCCTTTTCTTTGAGATGTTTCTTATCAGGCAGTTTAGGTTTTAGTTATCTTGGCATGATAGGTACTGTTGACTGATCTTTCTTCCCATGAGCAGTTCAGCAGGGGAATATCCACTTGCTAGTGGGGTGGATCGGTATGCTAACAGTGCCTTTGCTGGATCATTTTCGTTTTTCAAGATATCTTTCACCGTCTTTACTGCTCGTTCCACTTGTCCGTTCGCTTGAGGGTAACGGGGACTGTTGGTGGTGTTGTTTGAATCTCCATTCCTTTGCAAATTGGGTGAATTCTTCACTTTGATACTGTGGTCCATTATTTGTACGTATTTCGTCTTGTACACCATGTCTGGCATAGATAGTCTTCAGTGCTTGGATGACTGCTGAGTCCTGGCCACCAGACTGATATCTTGGCTCATTCTCTGTATTTGTTGATGCCTTGGTGTCCGTCATGTATTCGATATAGGGTTTGGCGTTGAAGACTATATGGCATGACTATTCTTGTTCCTTTCAGTAGTATATCTTGTGTGGTTGTTAGTTCTCCACGTATTGACCAGTATGGCATTTCTGCATGGCAGACTTCGTGTTTGTCTGGCCACTTGGTTAGACAGTACTCTTTTATCTGCTGACAAACTTCATCTTGATCTTGTGCTTGCTTGATTTCTCTTAACTTTGGATCTGATACTGGTAAGACTTTATTTCTCTTAACTTTGGATCTGATACTGGCAAGACTTTAAGCACAGTGGAAACATGAGCGTTCATTTCCTCTTTTCTTCAACGGTTGCTTGGGTTGTTTCACTTCGTTGTTGCTTTTCTATTTTCCTAGACATGGTGTCGGCTGTGTAAAATAACTTTCCACGGGTACATGACGAACATATTTGATGTGAAATCTCATCAATCACATCTTGTAGCGTTGTAATCGTGGTGGTAGTTTGTCAATGGTATGTTTGGTTAATAGGGGTACCAGTAGTGTGTGGTCAGTTTCAATGGTTATTGATTTGCCAATGATATAGTTGCTTGACCGTTCACAAGCCCATGTCACCGCCAGGGCCTCTTTCTCCATCTACGAGTACTTGGACTCGGTGGTTGTCATCGATCTCGATATAAAGGATACAGGTTTCCAGGGATCTGGTTCTTGTTGTTGTAGAAGGACTGCTCCAAAGCCATATGAAGATCCATCGGCTGAGATATTTGCTTCCTTGTTGGTGTAATATAAGGCTAGCACGGGTGCTGATGTTAAGACATACTTGACTTGTTGAAAAGCTTGTTGCTGAGGTATGTCCCATGTCCACTTATCATTCTTGACTAATAGTTCACGAACAGGTTTGGTTATATCGGCTAAGTTTGTGGTAAACTTGCTAAATTGATTGACCATTCCTAAGAAGGAGCGAACTTCGTGTACGTTGGTTGGATGAGGCATATCCAGAACAGCCTGAATCTTATCTGGATCTGGTTTAATGCCGTCAGCTCCCACAATTTGGTCCAAAAATTTCACTTGAGAAACGCTGAAGACACACTTCTCTGCGTTGAGTGTTACGTTGGCTTAACTGAGTCGTTGAAGAACTGCTTCCAACCTTTGATCGTATTCCTCTTGCGTTTTGCTATAGATTAGAACATATGCATCATCGATGTTGCATTCGACACCGTCCATGCCTTCTAAGATTTGAGTCATACAGTTCTGGAATGTTTCTGATCCTGAACTAATTCCAAAAGGAGTTAAAAAATATCGTCCCCACGGTGTGATGAACGTTGTTAATGGTTTTGATTTCTCCGACAGATTGATTTGCCAAAATCCTGAGTTGGCGTCTAATTTTGAGAAATATTGAGCTCCCGCGAGTTTTCCCACTGTCGGATGCAAATGAATCGATTTTAGCGTTAGGACCATGATGGCAGCTGTCCAACCTCCTCTGGCCGCCTGACTAATCTCTTTGAAGTTTGCCGGCTAGCCAAACCATCTTATTATATTAACTGTGGTCCGACGCTCTACCAACTGAGCTACAGGTCAAGTAGGGAGCTGAAGGCCGAATGAATACTACTTAGGCTATTTGATATTTCGAAACAGACTAGTTTCTTCAATATCTAGGCAACAGTCTTCATACATGACGATTTCGAATGGTAATTGTGGGACAGTGAACTCGGGTGAACCATTCGAAATCGTCATGTATGAAGACTGTTGTCTAGATATTTGGAAATACGTCTGGGTTCGCAGGCTACCTTTGACTTTGTGTAATTATTTTTTTAATCGCCTCTTGTAAATCGCCGCTTGTAAACCTCCGTTACAAATTTCTTAGCTAATCAGCAAATGGGCTCAAGATCTGACCCTAGCGACTTCATTGGTTCGGAGCAATCAAAGAAACGGCCAGTACGACCAGAGGTTCTCTCGCCGCTTTCAGCATTTCGGGATGGGTGGGACCAGGGTACCAAAACCTAATACTAATGCAATGAAAAGGAGCTTTGGTTACAGAGGTGCCACGTTCAGGAATGCACAACCAATAGAAGAAAGATGTTATAACTTAAAAGTACTCTTATTTAGGTACAACATCTTTATAAGTAATTGTACAAGAATTTGATTATTTTTAAATACTTTTATAGGCTTTATAATATGAATCGGTAATTTTAAGTAGATGTAACATAGTCTAGTTTTGTATATAGTTTAGATTAATTTAATACTTATTTTGGCCCTTTGAAAAACAAATAATTTTTTATAATAAAAATTTTAAATAATAAAAGACAGACAGACGGACGGACGGACGGACGGACGGACGGACGGACGGACGGACGGACGGACGGACGGACAAATATACAAACGAACAAAGAGAAAATCAAACAAACCAACAGACAAACAAACAAACAAAACAAACAAACAAACAAACAAACAAACAAACAAACAAACAAACAAACAAACAAACAAACAAACAAACAAACAAACAAACAAACAAACAAACAAACAAAAAGAAAAACAGACACTTTGTAATAAGCCGTCATGGTCACCTGACAGTTGACAGAAAGGGCTAAACGTCCATATTATACTTTTCTCTAGGACACTATCTGTGGTTCCTACGTTAGAAATGTTTTATTTCACCTACCCTATCGATCTTGGTAAGGTTTGTAGACGATTAGATTGAGCGTTTAAAATTGCTAAACTTCTTAGATATTCTACAAAATAAGAAAATATATATTTAACAATTATACCATGAGCTCGAGACGTATATGAGCTCAAACCCGAACTTCCGCCACCCATATTTCCGTCATGCGCATTCGCCTTCACGTAGCAAGGTTTTCCGTTGACAGTAAACTGACTTGGAGTTCATAACAGTCTCGGAAATGTGTTTGAGAGCTCTTAGAGTTTAAAAAAGCGTTGGAAACACCGTATATAACGACTTAAACAGCGGCATAAATAAGTAAGGTTTTGTAAAGCTCGCAACTGCCTTTTTCAGTAGCTTTTTACTCGGGCTACCTGTGGTAGCCGAGTCTAAATTTCGGCTTTGTTATTATTTTTTGCGTCGCAGGCTTAGTCTCCCGGCCGCGCGAAATTTCCGTAATGGCCGCCGCTTTGCGAAACCGAGGTTTGGCGAGTTGTTTCTTTTGAACCAACAATCCGAGAATAATTAATTGGGACACTAAAGCATCAATTAGCTTCGTTCTTGCTCCTTTTACTACCGTGAGATAAATAACGTTGTTTTACCCCTCCCCCATCCCCCATCCCCCACCAATCAATGCTGATTTCCAGGGGACACTTCTGAGTCCTAGCAAACAAAATTTAGGTCGCAATCTTGATCGGAGGGGGAAGGGGAGGGCACATTTTAAAGATAAATCGCGCGCGCACAGAAATCACCTGACATACCCTGTGTCCCAATGTAATTATTCTACGATTGTCTGAAAACATTTAATAGCAATGAACTAAAATTACGCAGTGCCAAAATAATAAATAAGGGATAAAAAGTAAGCAGTGGAATTAAAATTACACGGCAGAATTATAAACGAATCATTTCAACATTTGAATGAACGAGCTTTCGCTGTTGCGAAGACAGCGATCGACGTATATACATAACCGAATTAACTCTGTGATCAAAAGGGACTCTAACAAAATACTCAACCCAGAGTCATAGGTTATTCTTCTTTACTTTTACTATCCGTGTCCACTTCAATTGTTTTAAATAAGCACAATACAGTACAAACTTGTGTTTTATTTGGCACTAACAAGATAAATGTAAACACTGCATTTATAATTAGCTGTGCTATTATAATGGCTCACGCACAATACTCCATGCGTTTACTGGGTATTTCTCACACGAACGCTTTCTAAATAAAAACTGTCTCTATCACGCTTATAGTGCAGATAAAGTTCTAAATGTTAATGACATTTAGGTGGCAAAATACCTAACTTAAACCGTATTTTAACAGTACTCCATCTACGGCATAAATAATATTATAATTAGATTAGTTTTTAAATTATTACCACGATTTTGGTGGAGCACTGTTATTTATTTGAGTAAAAGAATCTGGACAACAATAATTCAGCGCTTACAAGGAAGATTAAGTAAATATCTATCACTCCAACAAGAAAATTTGTCTAAAAAAGACTAATTTCTTTCGAATATAGACCTATTTTAGTGGAGTACTTTAGTGGAGTAGGCCTACTGTGCAGGCGCGCCATGACTTAACTATACGCATTGGAATTTAACAATCGGAAAACTATTTCACTGATACTAATAATCATCCCATAGCCGTTAATAGTATCGCTCACCTTCATTGAGTGTGCAATCAATAAAAATGTGACACTGGAATTAATTTTTGTGGCATGCACATATTTCAGACAATCCGAGAATAATTAATTGGGACAGTAAAGCATCAATTAGCTTCGTTCTTGCTTCTTTTACTACCGTGAGATAAATAACGTTGTTTTACCCCTCCCCCACCCCACACCAATCAATATTGATTTCCAGGGGACACTTCTGAGTCCTAGCAAACAAAATTTAGGTCGCAACCTTGATCGGAGGGGGAAGGGGAGGGCACATTTGAAAGATAAATCGCGCGCGCACAGAAATCACCTGACATACCCTGTGTCCCAATGTAATTATTCTACGATTGTCTGAAAACATTTAATAGCAATGAACTAAAATTACGCAGTGCCAAAATAATAAATAAGGGATAAAAAGTAAGCAGTGGAATTAAAATTACACGGCAGAATTATAAACGAATCATTTCAACATTTGAATGAACGAGCTTTCGCTGTTGCGAAGACAGCGATCGACGTATATACATAACCGAATTAACTCTGTGATCAAAAGGGACTCTAACAAAATACTCAACCCAGAGTCATAGGTTATTCTTCTTTACTTTTACTATCCGTGTCCACTTCAATTGTTTTAAATAAGCACAATACAGTACAAACTTGTGTTTTATTTGGCATTAACAAGATAAATGTAAACACTGCATTTATAATTAGCTGTGCTATTATAATGGCTCACGCACAATACTCCATGCGTTTACTGGGTATTTCTCACACGAACGCTTTCTAAATAAAAACTGTCTCTATCACGCTTATAGTGCAGATAAAGTTCTAAATGTTAATGACATTTAGGTGGCAAAATACCTAACTTAAACCGTATTTTAACAGTACTCCATCTACGGCATAAATAATATTATAATTAGATTAGTTTTTAAATTATTACCACGATTTTGGTGGAGCACTGTTATTTATTTGAGTAAAAGAATCTGGACAACAATAATTCAGCGCTTACAAGGAAGATTAAGTAAATATCTATCACTCCAACAAGAAAATTTGTCTAAAAAAGACTAATTTCTTTCGAATATAGACCTATTTTAGTGGAGTACTTTAGTGGAGTAGGCCTACTGTGCAGGCGCGCCATGACTTAACTATACGCATTGGAATTTAACAATCGGAAAACTATTTCACTGATACTAATAATCATCCCATAGCCGTTAATAGTATCGCTCACCTTCATTGAGTGTGCAATCAATAAAAATGTGACACTGGAATTAATTTTTGTGGCATGCACATATTTCAGACAATCCGAGAATAATTAATTGGGACAGTAAAGCATCAATTAGCTTCGTTCTTGCTTCTTTTACTACCGTGAGATAAATAACGTTGTTTTACCCCTCCCCCACCCCACACCAATCAATATTGATTTCCAGGGGACACTTCTGAGTCCTAGCAAACAAAATTTAGGTCGCAACCTTGATCGGAGGGGGAAGGGGAGGGCACATTTGAAAGATAAATCGCGCGCGCACAGAAGTCACCTGACATACGCTGTGTCCCAATGTAATTATTCTACGATTGAAGCTTTTATTGCCATTTTATCGATGTTTTTGAGTATTTGCAAGACATTTCACTGTTTCTCAGTTGTTTACGTGTTGGCTATCGACTGGCTGTCGATCAAAATAAGCTCGCAATGCGGTGGCGGAGTGGCGGACCTTGGTATGGCTACGTCTAGTATGACCTTTGTCTGAGCAATCAGAACGTGTTCTTCGAAACGAGCAACAAGGAATCAATCTCTATCTCTCGGCGATACTAGACATTGTATGTAAAGGTAAGCTGTCTCGTTATTTCCATCGGTACACTATTTTCACAAACTCCAGTTACAATGTTTTACACTTTACAGTATAATTATTTAGATAGCCGTTGCCCAAATTTAGTTTATAGAACGCAAGTTTTTATACCATGTTTAAACCATTTTGTTTGAGCAGTTTGCTCAAGATTTTGAGTCTTGGGCCCTAGGGTTGTATGTCAACATGATTTAGAATTTTGAGCATAACAGTGAGGCAACAGTATAGTTCCGCTGATATTCTCGAGCTTAGCTAATTCGCTGTTTTCCTCAATTAGAGTATCAACTGTTGTGGTAAGAACCCATCCTTCTTTTTCTTCCCTGCATTCACGGACCCGGAGATTTTTGAATGTATGAACACCACCGAGAGAGACTTTCTCAATGTGACTTTGCAATAAAATTAACTTCAGATAACATGATTCATCAGCAATATAACAATGCCTTTTCTTCAACTTCATTGAACCAACAACTTCCACTTCTCTTTCCTTCGAAACAACCTTTGCAGTTAAATTAACCATATCCATATCTACACTATCTTCTACCACTGCTTTTAAAGACAAAGCAGTCTTTTCCACATCTTTATGCTGGAAATCATACAGTACTCTGATGAACCTTGCTTCTCTAATCTTAAAAAATGAATATTAGCAAAATGGAGGATTTATTAGTGGCGGATTTCCACCCAAATTAGTTGACAAAAATTGAATATATGTATGTCTGTATATAATTATCTGACTGTATCTAAAAATGAAATCGGTTCAAACATTTTCATAATTACGAGTTTATTAACTAAATCTGTAGCTCAGTTACTCGCAGGGGAAGCCATATTAAAAATACCTTTTTTTTAGTCAGTTGTTTACGACAGCTGACAGGTGCCATTAATGTAGCAAACTTTATGCAAGAGAAATAAAATGAGTTATTAAGAAACACCATGTTGCTTGTGACTAACCTATAAACTTCACACAAGTGCGACAGGAAAAGCCTTTCCCTTGTGCATAAAACACCTCTGCTAGCAGGTAAACCTATAGTTTATTGAGCTAAAAATAAAGCAAGCTGACCTGACCGTATGTATTATTTTATTTTATTTATTTATTTATTTAAAAACTTCGCCTCATGACATTACAAATATTTAAGAAAAATTACAGTACAAACAATCAAAACATAACAGGCAGGGTATCCGCAACAGCATTGGCAATTACAGCGGACCCGGATAAAAATTCTAAATTCTTAATCAACAACACAAAATATTAAAAACAGAACATTAAAAATAAAAGTCCAAATTAAAAGCAACAAGTTATTCTATGATCAAGACTACGAGCAGTATTACATTTACTGCAGATAGTTTTAAAAGTTCTAGGATCGTCTGCATTAAAACTAGTATTCAGGGCAGTAAAGTAATAATTTAAAAGAAAAGATTTAAAAACGCCCAAGCTGTCCATAGAAGAATTCAGTTTATCTGCTAGGATATTCCAAGTGCGAGTAACTCTTACAATGTAAGAGCGTTGGTATGTCGTAGTTTTACATTTGGGTAGATCATACTTTATAGTCTTAACATCCGCAGATGATCGCGTACGTCCGGTACTGCGTACATGAGGAACAATAGATGGATCTAAGTTAATCAGACCATGTGTTAGTTTAAAGAAAAATACTAAGTCTAAAAATTCATGCCAGTAGCATATAGGTAGGAGTGATAAAGACTGCAGCCTTGAAGTATAGCAAACAGAGCTACTGAACGGTAGATTTAAGATGTATCTCGTGGCGCTTCTCTGAATCCTCTCAAGCTTTAATATTAGATCAATTGATTGAGGTGCCCAAACCTGTGTGGCGTAACCTATATGTGGACGAACCATTGAAAGGTACATTGATCTTCTTATTGATACACTCTTGATGCGATGCGATGCGAGCAGTTTGCTCCAGCACTTGTTCTTTCCACATGAGATACGAACAGACACGAACGCCAAGATCCCGCTCACAGCACGTCGATTGAAGTGGAACATCATTAATCGTGTAGGTAGTGACAATTGGCTTTGTCTTGCGTGTTATCGACTGGGCATGACACTTGATCTCGTTAAACCCGAGCCCTGAGCCCATCGACCACCTACTTAGATTGGTCAAATCTGCCTGTAGAGCAGAGGCGTCTTCCGGTGTTTGAATGACCTTAAACACTTTGGTGTCATCAGCATACATAGCTATCCGACTCGATTTAACGGATTCTGGGAGATCATTCACAAATAATAATAATAATGCTGGCCCCAGTAACGACCCCTGAGGCACCCCTGAGGTTACCGGCATCGCATCTGATGTTGCACCGAGTACCGTGACCTGTTGATGACGATCAGTCAGATAACTTGTCAACCATTGCAAAAACGTTCCACCAAACCCCATCCCGCGTAGCTTCTTAATAAGCAAACTATGGTCCACCTTATCAAAGGCCTTTGACATATCTAAATAGATTGTATCAATTTGTCCACCTTTATCCAGGACAGACCCAATATGTTCTAAAGACTCGATAAGGTTCGTAATGCAGGATTTGGCAGTGATGAATCCGTGTTGGCAGTCATTAACTAGACTATAAAGCCAGTCTCTGATATTGTTAAGGACACAGCGTTCCAATACTTTCGATATTATCGACAATAAAGAAATCCCCTTTTTATATACTGGTACTACGTTTGCCAATTTCCACTCTATGGGTATAGATCCAGTACTGAGCGACTTGTTAAACAAGCAGCATAACGATGGTGCAATAACATCTGCTGTTTCTCTGAGCAGTCTTGCCGGGATCTCGTCCGGTCCAGTTGCCTTGGAGACATCCAGAGATTGAAGCACAGCACGTACTTCACCCTCAGTTAATCTAAGCTCAGTCAAAGCTGTCTGATTAGAATCATAGTTGTCATTAAAATCTTCAGACTCGGGACTACTGTTGGTAAACACAGAGGCGAAATAACGATTGAAGAGACTCGCCGTTGCCTTTGGGCCTTCAGCAAAAATCCTGGGCGCCAAGAGGGATATGTGTCCCTCCGTGGTAGTCCTTCCAGGCCCAGTTGCCATGGAGATCCGATGAGGTACGCTGCGTGACTTTGAATTTAGTCTCAATACCGACCAAAATCGTTTGGGATTTAACTTGAAATCAGATTCTACTGACCCGAGATATTTATCGCGGCTCTCGCGTAGCATACGCTTCACTTCCGCGCGTAGATGTTTATATTTCTCCTTCAAATAACTGGATGACGATTTCTTGAGTTTTTGCCGTACAGAGTCCTTCTTCTTTATCATATTAAGAATTGGACCATTAATCCATGGTTGAGGATTTTTGCCCTTAAGCTGTTTAGGAGGGATATAGTCTGTAACTGCCGCCAGGAATGTGTCTTTCCAGTTTTGCCAATCACTATTAATGTCTTCAGATCCCAACGTTAAGGACAGATTTATTGCATCGAGAGCAGCACGCAAGCCCTCGAAGTCTCCTCTCTTGTAATCATACACAGTTCAATGAATCTTTTTAGGCGATTTTATAAAGGCAGAAAACTCGAAGGACAATACGCAATGATCGAAACGCCACTCTGTTCTGGAGACAATACTTCCAACCCAGTAACCCGGTCTGGCACGCTTGTTATTATTAGGTCTAACACATTCCGACCGCGAGTGACAAAGTTATTCACTTGTGACAAATAGTGATCATTAAGTACATCAACAAAAGCTACTTCATTAGCGCCCCCTGAACGGGATGATGAGTCCCACGGGATATTTGGAAGATTCATGTCACCAGAGATTATCATATTGTCGTATAAATCACTAGCAAGGTCTAAAAAAATATTAAATTTTTGAGCCCAGCTTATATCGGCGTTTGGTGGTCGATAACAGGAACCAAATAGTACTTTTTGCTTACAGCCCGTGGTCACCTCGGCACAAACAATTTCCAAATCTCGTAGCTCATCCGAGCCAGGTATATACTCTCTCACTGATGTAAAGGAATCGGATTTAATTGCGATAAGCACCCCGCCACCATTCCGATGTAATCGGTCTTTCCAAAAGACTGTGTACCCAGAGTGGAATAATTCTTGATTGTCAATATCCCTGTTTAGCCACGTTTCGTTTATACAGACAACATCAGAGTTGTCAGAGTATACAAGGTCTTGTACGCGGGACAGGTTACTAACGGTAGGCATCTGTGCCACTCTATGCATACTTTTAAGACTTCTAGCGTTAATAGTAAGGCATTTGACACAGTGTTGGCGAGAACGAGAAGATGATAGGACTGTAGGTCCAGGCTGGCTGATTATGTCCCCACAGAGAAGTAGAAAGCCGGTAATATAACCGCCAGGGCCTGTAAATTTGCGATATGAGTGTCGCTTGAAATCCATACCAGTCGACCTAGGAGACAGAGATGGCTTAAAATATCTCCAGGTGGAACTCCAACAGCCTTCTCTGTACGTCGGTACGTGCATATACGATCTTTAAATCACTGATTGTCTTCAAAACGAGTGTAAATAAGTATAAACCAAAGGAATATCACGAAGAAAGTGCAGCTCATATTAGTACGTCCGGCCGCCATTAGACACACATGAGGTTTGTATTATGTCATATTGAGCTTGCATTTTAATGCTGAGATTGAATTTCCTGCTGAAAAACATGGTATTTGACCTATTCTGGCTATTCATAGGTGTGGGTAGCTCGGGGGGGGGGGGGGGGGGGGGGGGGGGGGGGAGATCTGATACAAGCGTACACTTATGGATGAAATGCATTGTGGTTGTGACATTGCCCATTCAGTCCATCGTCAAGTGCCAAGTTGATTACTGCGTATGTTTCACCATTCGTACATATCTTTTATAAGGAATGTTCATGTGGAGGGTTAATCATTAAGAAGACTACGAAGTACCATAAATGACCTGAATATATATTGAACATCAACCCTGTGAATTTTGGTTCAAATATCCAATGAAGAATGAGAACTAGTAACTACTGTAACTATGAACACTAATCCAAACTGTATATTATGAACAGTAACTGAAATAAGTATACAGTGTATCTTCACAAAATGTCGCAGTACTGTCCAAACCAATGCCAGTGGGTATTGGTGGCTTTCCAACCTTGCACAGTTAATTGACAGCACAATACCACGTACAGTATTTCAATTATACGTTGTCCCAATTTAGGTTGTCCATGCATGTAAAAGTAATTAAAAAATACAAAATTCCCCTTTGTAAAATAAGCTAATCCCAACATTCTAACATGCCCATTTTCGCAGGCAAAATACGCTGCATGCACGAATGTGCGATCGCACGGCAATGCCCACTAATTAACGTAGCCCGAGTTAACGCCTAGTGGGCGTCTTGTTTCCTGTTAAATTCGTAATTTTTCTATTCTGTTTATGTGTTATTTGTCGACTGTTTGCTTTCACTCCGTTCAGTATTTTCGCTGCTGCAGTTTAGAATTAACAGGCAGTTTCATCTGTAGTACACTGAAAAAGTCATGCCGCCATGTATACTACTAGTAGCAGAACCAATGAGATTGCAGAACAGCTCATATATATATTGATAACATTTCAATCAATTTTGCTCATTCCTGATTCGCTAATGACATATGTATTAAATTTAAATTGTTTTACTAGGGGTATTTAAAAAAATACCACATGTTTGCAGTAAATACTTGTTTCCATCTGCCAAACTGACTTGATACCGCAACGTTTGATACGACATAAAATGAGCCAAATGACGTCATGTCAGTTTGGCAAATGGAAACAATTGCTGACAGTAAATAAGTCAGTTCGTCGTGAGTCCTGGTTCATTCGCTGTTTCTGAATGCTCAAGAAGTTACCACGAAGAAAGTTAAGTAAAGTTTACTTAAAACAATTTAAAAAATTAAATGGAGACATTACTCAAAAATCAGCTGGTATTATATATAAAAGCAGATTTTATCTGCCGAAAAAATGTTTGCTGTCGCTCTATTATGCCTTAGTTTATCCTTACTTACACTACTGTAATCTGGTATGGAGGTCAACTTATGTAACAAATTTACGTTGGCTGGTCCTCGTACAAAAGAGAATTGTGCGATCTATTGCAAAAGCAGAATATCTTGCTCCATCCGAACCAATATTTAAGCATTTAAAATCCTACAAGTTACGGAAATTAACTCATTACAAAAAGGTATATTCATGTTTTCGTACTCCAATCATTTGTTGCCACGTAGTTATGACAATTTTCATGGGTTCCGGGTTCAAAAAATTCATCATTATAATACCAGGACTGCTCAACATCTACGCCCGCATCAATGTCGTACAACCTTAAAATCACAAACAATAACATATCAAGGTCCTATTTATTGGAATTACTTGAATAACATAAAAGTGTCACCAAACCTTTCACAGTTTAAATCTAGACTGAAAGAATCTCTTCTGCAAGACTATTCAGACTATTCAGCTTGATGTATTTTACTATTATGTGCTAGTTATGTATAATGTATCTGTATATCTCGTAAATATCTGTATTACACGGATATATATGGGATAATGGATTATAATCAGTTTTTCTCTTAGTTTTAATCTTTCACAGTATACTGTCCTCCTTATTATAATAGTGTATTCTATAGGGGGAGCATAAACATTACAAGCCTTTGGCTTCTGTTTTAGTCTTCCTCGTCACATATTATTTCACAATTGGTAAGCTAAGTAATTATTGCTAACCTCTCAGTTAACAATGGTTACTTGATGAACCTACATAAATATATTTAATTGTAAAACTTGTAAATTGTGACAACTCAAATAAAACAATTATTCACACGCTGTTATCAACGTCACATAGTGGAAGAACTCGACGTTTTTTGATATGCCGAGTTTGATGTTAATAGTTTCGCTGTTTTGTCAAACTTTGCATTATTTTGAGAAAAGGTAAAATTGATTGAAATGTTATTAAAAGGAAATAATATACACTTGTTGACTGGCGCCGAGGGAAACATCGAGTTTTTCGGACCCGAAGGTTTCAATGTCACCCGAGGGCTTTAGCTCAAGGGTGACATTGAAGCCTGAGGGACAGTAAAACTCGCATTTTGTTATATACCAAAGACTTCTAAAATACCAAATACCAAACTGACTCGAAACTTGCAAACGGCAAAAAGACGTACCAAAACACTGACTTTGTCTTCGTAAACAAATACACCAGACTCAACAAGTATACAAAGAACAGCTTTAAATTTCTCCAGGTTTTCTTCAGACCTTCTTTGAGGATATGTATAGATATTTCGTACCAAACAAGCTCGAAACAAGCTCTCGTTTTCACAATGCTCCGAACAGTCCAAAGTAGTTGATCTGGTGCAATAATCATTGTGTCTTCACGTGAACAACACATGATTAAAGCTGACGTCAGAGGGAAAAATTGCATTGTTTCCTTCTTCATTGTTGACGTCAGAGGAAATAGTACAATGTTTCTCTCGGCAGAAAGAAACATTGAGTTTGTTGAACAACACGTGACGATGATTTGACCAATAGGATTTCAACTTTGGCAAACGAAAGTTTTGGTATATAACAACACTTGTTCTCGAAGAATTAAGGAAAAATCACACTTGTGTTTGGCAAAACATTCATAATACCCTTCGTGCTTTACACTCGTGGTATTATGAAGATTTCGCCAAACACGCGTGCGATTTTTCATTAATTCTTCTCGAACCGTGTTATTTCCTATACATATTTAACAGCTACTGAGACTTATGGGTCGTTTTCACTCATGTGATCGGTGGCCCCATTGGGGTGGTGAAACAATACGATCATTAGGAGGCTATTAGGGTTGGCATAGTTAAAGGCTTATGAACCAAGTGTGAGGTATGTACGGGAAAGTATTTGCCTAAATTATTTGTATAGACCAAACGACGAAGGAGCGAGGACTGTGTGGCAAAACCGAGGGAAAATACTTTCCCATACAGACCGAGCAAACGAGGTTAATAACGAATTTAGTATACATCATTTGGTTTGTCTTTTTCTCTGTTAATTTTTATAAACCTCCTAAGGAGGTTTGCCCTTGGAATATCATCCAATTGGTAACTTCTAACGTGCTGCTAAGCGATATTGAGCCGTTTTACTATTATGTTAAACTCAGAGTGGGTTACAAAAGAACTGAAGCACAACGAAATTTCCAACTGAAGTTGCCTATACACAAGCTTCCTAAACACGGACTACTGACGCTGGCGCTTCCTGGTAGGCCATTTACTATGGATTTAGCTATGTTTATGGATATCAAAAAAAACCGGGACCTTAAATGCGAGGAAACGCTTCTACAAATCTGAACGTCAATTTAAACTCACCCACCACAACAACAACGTTTAAATATTCAAGACAACAGATGTTCAAGTTAAAAGGTAAATATATGTTACCTAAAAACGTCCACCTGGTATTGAAAGATCAAGGGATACTACAAACCCGTCGAACTCGAGCTGGAAAAGCTGCGAGGTTAAAACTGTGTAAAATACTACAAAGTCGAAGGTATGTGTCATCTAGCTTTTCCCAAGGGGCTAATCATAACAATTTAATTTGCAGCAAGGATAAATAAAGCGCACATAGTTCTCTTAGTAAAATTCGAAGCCTGACCATTGTACAACCACAGCATACGAACAAGTTAAGAAATATAACTACCATATCGTGGAGATATCATGTCCCAGAAAACTGTATCCAAATTAACATAACTCAAACACCAGTCGTTCATTTGGCACCATCGATCTTTGTTATAAATGTCATATTTCGAACAAGTTAACCGAATTGTGCGGATTGTGGCAGTAAATAATCCATCAATGGTTATTATCACAGAGTCGTGGTTAACGTCGAACATTCCAGATTCTGCTGTTTCAATTAACAAGAACTACACCTCATATCGACGCGACAGACCCACACCAGGAGGTGGTGTGTTAGCCTATGTGAATAATTATATACCGAGCTCACGCCTGTGTAATCTAGAGGAAGAAGGGAAAGAAGTTATGTGGCTAATACTCAAACCAACTAGGATTCCAAGACCCTTCAGCGTAGTGATAGCTGTTGGTGTATATTATCCACCAGGTCAAAGTGCTGGGAGTGAGAGGGAAATGCTTGAATATCTCACTAATGGCCTGGCCTCCGTTCTGCATGACTATCCATCAGCAACAGCAGGGAATTTTGTCTTGCGCCGTTAAAAAATATCGCGGGCTCATCGTGTTTTGTATCGTCTGTGGCGAAATTTTGAAAATGTGGAGAAGGTATGACGACCAAGATATCTTCAAGATTTACTAACAATCTGCCGGTCAACTAGACTTTTAAACTATGTTGTCCAATTAGTGGAGACACTGACGTTCTTCTGATAGGTGAAAGAAGACATTTAGCCAGGAGGGTGTATAAATATCGAAGATGAAGTGATGGTACGAAGAAGCCGCATTGGAGTCAAATTGATAGCGAATGTTCGATCGACTATAACTCGAAATCTGCCTTCTTCCCCAAAATTTAAATACTGGTTTCATTTTATTCCATTACTGCTTTTGATATCTGAGAGGTATTTCGTAATGGGAAAATTAGGGAAAGTGGGTAAATTATGTATTTATTCTTTTCATCCGACGATTTGTTTACTAGTTAGTGCTGTCTTTAAAACGTACTCAGATTCTGTCTTATGTCGAGCAAGACCTCTTAACTGCCACAACGTTGTGCTAAATTTATGTATAATTCCGTTCGTACATAGAAATATATAATCAGTTTTTTTGTCTCACTCAGATCTTACAATAAAGTTTGACATGCCTACGCCACTAATTTCATTGCGGCGACGACATGCAAATATTGTCAATTTCTGCAAAATCTGCCCGATTGCCTCAAAATATTTTTACCGATTGTCAGTCTTTAGTTGATTCTCTTAAATTTTAACGACACTTTTTTGTTCTAAAAATTGTTGAAATGGGGCTTTGAGCTCAATTAAACTGCGTGCATTTGAAGTCACGGCATGTTGACCACAACGTACTCAAGTCGTTGTCACCCAATTTAATATCGTACGATTTACTAAAATATCTTTCTATTGATTCACGTTGTAGGAGGCTGCTTCTGACTGTTTCCAATGTCCTTTCACAAGCCGTTTTACAAACTATACACATTTTTCTGGGGGAAATAAGGCCATAAGTGTTGTTGGGGGGGAAAAATTACCGCCATCTTTGTTTATGTTTTTGAAGTCCCCAGACTCCCCACGACAACTCGCGCGACGCATGCGCAGACAAAATTCCCTGCTGTTTCCATCAGCAGGAGTGATTGTTGCTGGGGACTTCAATCAAATGAACTTGAGTCAGGAGGCGCTTTAATCTACGAAAACATGTTAAGGCACCAACTAGAGGTACCAATACCCTGGATCAGATTCTGACCAACATGTCCGATGTTTACGATGAAGTACAGCACCTACCTCCAATAGGCCGCTCAGACCACCAATGCCTGCTACTCAAATGTAAAAAGAGACAGAAAATCAACCCTTCCTCACGAAAAGTGCGAATGATGAAGCCCGCAAACCTGAGAACTCTTGGATTGAAGGTAAATCTGGAAAATTGGGAGTCGGTGTATTCTGCTGTCGATGTCGATGATAAAGTTAGCCTATTCACTGCTACTATAATACACATACTTGATGAAACAGTGCCTGAGCGTACCGTGCGAATCCATCCATCGGATAAGCCCTGGATGACCCCTCGCCTCAAACAGGAAATTAAAGCTAGACAACACGCGTACACCATTGGTGATAAGACTGCTTATGAGGAACTCTGTGCTAAAGTCTCTACACTCATAGACAAAACTAAAGCAGAGTACTATCGATCCAAAGCCGAGGGTCTTCGCAAGTCTACTCCAGCGAAGTGGTATAAGGCCATTTATGAACTGGCTGCCACGGATGAATACAAAGGAGTTACACCACCACCATACGTTGTTGCGGAAATAGCTGAACAACAACAGAGCGTCTTTACCAAACCCTGGCGAGATATGCATCCTACTGATATCTTTGATGTCAGTGAGGTTAATTATCTGTTGAAGGATGCACCACCACCCACGCCTTCCATTGGACAAGTAAAGACGGCACTTAAACACTTGAATCCTAGGAAAGCCTCTGGATCAGATAAGATTTCCGCATGGCTACTGAAGAGATTCCATGAGGAACTTGCACCAGTCGTTCACAATATTGTGTGTAGCAGCAGATCGCAGTGTAAATACCCAACACTATATAAACATGCGTTTGTCAGTCCAGTGCCTAAAGTATACCCTTCAAATGACATCAACAATGATTTCAGACAATCTCTGTCCTTCCACAATTGGCTAAAATCCTTGAAAAGCTTCAGGTAGGACTTAACAAACCCTACCTAAAGATTAAGGAAAGTCAACACGCGTTTTCTAACGGCCGTTCAACCGTGACAGCGCTAGCCAGTATCTCACAGAAATGGTTCAATGGAACGGATAATACACGCAACGGAAGAATGGGAGTTCTAGATTTTAGGAAAGCCTATGACCTTGTGAACCATGGAACTCTTCTGAGGAAGCTCGCCGAGCTTAATGTCACCAAAGATTTCTGGCTGTGGACGCAAAGTTTCCTGGAGGGAAGATCTCAGCAGGTGAAGCTTGGGGATACACTGTCTTCAATACAACCATGTTCTGCGGGCGTGCCTCAGGGCTCTGCTATATCACCAACGTTTTTCAATGTTCATGTAAATGACTTCGAGGACTCTGTCCCCGAAAATTTGATTATCAACACGTGCAAATATGCAGATGACTGCACCCAGGATGAACTGATAGGATCGGGATCTTCAAGCCATATGCAAGAAGTTTTGGATGCGACGCGGAATTGGGCAGAAAGGAACAGGGTGAAAATCAACAGAAAGAAAACGAAAGATATGTGGATCTGTATCAGAGACACGATCCCTGAACCACCACCCCTCGTTATTAGCGATGACACGATCGAGCGAGTCCACAAATTTAAACTACTTGGTGTGTGGCTGGAAGAGATTACTAAGAAAGCAAATAAACGATTATTCTGTCTCAGGGAATGTCGCAGAGCAAATCTCCCCACTGATGTCGGAATTACGTGCTATCGAACAAAAATCAGGCCTTTGCCTGAGTATGGGGCTCCAATCTGGGGTGGCCTTCCACACTATTTAGAGGACGAGCTTAAGAACACTCAGAACAGAAGTTTAAGGATCCTAGGCCTACCGCGCGACTTTTTCCCATCTGTTAAGTCTAGGCGGGATTCTAGCACTGTTAAGGTGTACGAAAGAATCAAGAAAGATACAAACAACCCCTGTAACAAGTTAATTCCAGACTCTATAACCAACTCTTACAATCTTAGAGCTAGAAAGCGCCGCCCTCCAGTAGTCTCAGGCACTAAACGACACCAAATGTCTTTTATTCCAAGAGCAATCTCTTTATTATAAATACATAGGGTAGTATCCTTCAAATTATGTACTCTTACTAGATTTTTAGAATGACTTTAACACTGTAGTTTTGTAAATTATATTATATTTGATCATACGATATATGTTGCAAGTCAGCTAAGATCTTCGACCAAGAACGTTCTAACAATTGAACCTTACAAGTTACGCACTTATGGCTTCAGGGCTTTCTCTGTCTCCGCTCCAATACTATGGAATTCCCTACTGGAAGAAATTAGAAACTGCCATAACATAGATATTTTTAAATCACTTTTAAAAACTCATCTTTTTAATGATGTTTTTAATTAACTTTTATTAACTTATTGATTTTTCTCACTTTTATTATGATCACTATGTTAACATTTTTAACACGTCATATAAATATATTTTTAGATTGGATGTTAAAGAAAATTTTGGATGTAAATGTAAAGCGCTAATGGACTGTACGGAATTAGCGCTATATAAATGTTATTCGTTATTATTATTTAACTGTGGCGGTGCAACTGTAATATCATGTATATATGGCTACCGGTAAGGGTTCTTCGTAATTCAAGTCCTGGCATAGCTCACCAATATATACATTAAGTTCATCTATAAATTTTGCGTTTAATATAACTCTAGGGGTGTTATTTCTCTGGGACAGTCTGTCTATTCTTCTCCACTATTTGTTGGATCCAATCTTTGCCCTCGACTCTAGATTCTTTCGATTCTCTGCAATAATCTCTGCAATTCTGTTACTCAGCTCTAGCGTCCGAAGTGTTTTCCCTTTGGCTGCTGATTTGTATTTTCGTTTTAACAAGGACTTGACTAACGGCGTGATCCAAGCAGGATCTCTTGATGATAGTGATACTTGTTTAGTAGGGAAGCACTGGTCTAGTGAGGTATATATTATCGACTGAAGATTGTCTGTTGCCTCATTAGTATCGTTCGAATCGAGTATTGTCGACCAGTCTTGACCTTTTAGTGCTCTGTTAAAGGCTATCATGCGGTGTTCCCTACGGTCCCTTAATGCATATTTAGTACGCACCGGTTTCATCTTTTCTCCAGCAGGTATAGGATGACTCCAATATGGTCTGTCTTAATTTGGGCATGCAGAGGATACGGCATCGAGAATAAGTCTATTCTGTTTGTTAAGCAGTTATCCAGAATTGCATTTCCTCTAGTGGGAAAATTAACTAATGGGTCTAACCCAGTCAGAGTTTGTAGTTTGCCTACATCCAGCTTATTTAGATCCCCGCCGCATAGAACAGCGCTTTGAGGGTTAGATTCTAAGAACTCGTCAGTTATGGCCGTCAGATGGTCCAGTAGTTCGCTCTCTTGGTATTTTGTTTTTGGAGGATGATAAACTCCGCAAATTAACATATTATGACTCGACGGTAATTTCAGCACAATGGACATGCATTCAAATTTTTCTGATCGGCAGACCTTTTCAACCGAGATGTTACTTCTGGTGTATATAGCTATTCCCCACCCTTCCGTTTATCATTTCCAAAGTAGTTTCTGTCCCTTCGGTGTATGGCGTAATTTGATATAGTCACTACCGAATCAGGTATTTCTGGTTTTAGATGTGTTTCTGATACTATACAAACGTCAATGTCAGCTACATGCAGATCAGCTTCCAGAGCAACTGGCGCACGGACATTACTCTTAACTTTATTGAGGCCACAAATGTTTAGAATTAGGTACTTGGGCACAGGATACTGTTCACTGCCCACTGTAGATGTGGTTCTATTTTCTAGGTTTCTAGTAATCGCCGTAAGAGTTCTTACTCGGTCTTTTGATTTACTCAGGGTCTCCGGTTAATTTGGACAATAACGGGGTATGTTCCCGGCTAGAAGAGCAGTCCCCTTATGGTCAAGGTATGCGGTGCTTTCACATGACGCGGAAATGTTGGTATTATTGATATATTCTAGCCCAAGCTCGCGGCAGATATTTCTGACATCTTGGTTGAAGATAGGAACACTCATTACTTGTTTACCATGCTTTGCGATGCAGCCTGAGACCATAACCCTTGCATGTCTTTGGCAACAGTGTTTTGATTTCCAGTAAAATCGTTCGCATCTTTTCTATTGCATTATTTTTGGGCTCGGTAGCAAGGTTGTTTGCACCAACATGAAGTATTAATGTTTTTACTTTGTGTCGGTTAATTTTTTTCTTTATGGCTTGGGTGGTGTTCTCAATTTTGATTCTTGGAGTTGTTTTACAAAGTACTTTGTTGCCAGTAGCCTTTGATAAACCTGAAGGATTAATATGGGCAAGAGAAGTATCCCCGGCGATAAGTACCACAGCTTTTCTTCCGTTTTCCTTCGTCTCTTTAACTCCATTCTGGCTGTTATCAGCTGCTTTTTTAACTCTCTTATTCTTGAGGAGATTTTGGTTAATTCTGTACGCCGTGATTTGCTCTTCAAAAGTTGAGGTGGTGTCTTTTTCAATATAAATAGGTTTGTTAGGAATCCCCGACGGGTTAGACTCTGATCGACTTGAGGAGAGATACAATTCTTCATACAGGTTCAGCATCTTCATCTCCAACAATCGAGATTTCAGTATAAAGTTTTGTTATTGGTGGCGATTTACAGCGATATTTGTGTTTATTTTGGCACTCAATTAGCTGATCTTGAAATGAGGTCGTACCATAGTCCCTGGAATTAAAGTGTCTGGAAACGCGGCGTACTTCAAAGCGCACACTTTTTGTTCCCTCTCAATTCTGATCACGTGGGAAGAAGGGGCACGTTTCAGATGTTATCTGTTTAGCCACGCTCAGCAAAAGTACTGCCGGGCGCAAATTGTTCAACATTTGGATGTAGAGTAATAATCGCGGAGAAAAAACACGAAAGGATAAGTCTATTAAGCATTCCATCTGCTTCAGATGTTGCAAAGGCGTCTTGGCGAAGAGAAATAATAAATATTACGGTATTACAAAGGAACACGACGACACGTCGTTGTTGATATAAAAGATATTCGCATAAATAGACGAAGGCAACGTACGCATTTGTAATAGACATTTCCAACCAAGTGACATTGAAGTTAGTATGTATACACGCTACATTATATAATTTGGTTATCTGAATTTAATGATTTCCAGAGAAAGTTATACTTTATCCGATGATAGAATGACTCGACAGCTGGTTAATAATAGTAGGCCTCGATCGCATTTGTTTGGTCTCACTTTATTTAATATTTCTCGATTATTTCTTACTTTAAATCGTTAAAAAAACAACAGTTTGTGACTCAGAACTAGCCTGCCCTAAATGCAACAAGCAGTTGCGCATCACGTTTGCCAAAACGGGTGCTAGAGCGGGAAATAAGTCTGTTATGTCATGCACCGCGCAAAGCTTCGGTCAGTGGGCATGGCCTTGGTAAACTGACTAAAGTCGAAAATACCGCTATCCATTCCAAGTGGTTAAAGGCAATATACCAGTTTTGTGAAGCGGAGAGAATCGTTAAAACAAGTGGTCGAATTCGCTCAGATTGCATTAATAAAACTTCCATATATATGGGTTTCGCGACAAAATAATCCGCGGGTCGGGTGAGTTTGTTTACTTAACATGCTGCATTTCAATACAAATTTTAGACAACTACAGAGAAACCGGAGCTGGAGCATCACAAAATTTGCCATAAAAAACCCATGCATGAGTCAAGTTAAGCACAGAGTGAACATTCTGAATGATGCACGTACGCGTGCAGTAGTTGACAACAGAATTTTTACCTTTTATCAAGTGTTGGAAAGACCCCAATGTTTCTCACAATGTAGAATGTTTATCTCAACACAAACACAGTCTAATAAAATTACAACCTACTTCTTTTCAATTCCTTCTTCAAGGATTAAAATACATCCTGATGGCTGAAATCTGTCACGATGTTCATGGTTAAAGAGTAATTTGATGGTTAGAGTCCATCAAATGAGGATTGCAGGGAAACGCTCAGGCAACCCAAACTTGATCTGTATGAGTTCAAGTACATTATAAATGCTAATGCCATAGAAAAAATGTTTGCCAGTGATACAAGGAAATGTTTCAGGATGTCATAAAAAGGAAAAGCACTGATATCACTAATCTGCCATTAAAAGCCAGAAAGCATACTGTAGAGAAGTCTGTGATCACTGCACAGGATAATTTATTATGTATTACCAGTAAAATAATAACAAAGAGAACAATTGCATGGTATATAATCTTTAAATAGCATTTAATTGATGAAAAAGTTAAGACTACTCATTTTAATATGTACAGAAAATAATGATAACAAGTTTAAAAACACAAGATAGTTACTAATTACCAAAAGACAATATGCTTTGACAAAACTAATAATTTAAATCTCAGCAGGTCACAGTCGACAACAGCAGTTTAATTAGAATTTTCCAACAACTTGGCTGAGCGCAAAATAAATAGCCATAGAATTGCTAATCGCTCGATTCCCCTTTTCGGTGCCTGTATATGTTTCTGATTTTGACAAGCCAGAAAGCAATTAGTTATTGCGAATAAACACCCGACTGCAGAAAATTTTGTTTAGCCCCTTCGACAATGTTTGATGGTTTGACAACACCGCACATGTAAGGATGCCAGCTTGTGGTTGTCTTCTCCCGTTTCACAGCCTTTTACTAAGCTAACTGTGGTTCCTTCGAACATGTAAGGTCAAACCATCTTTCGATTTCATGTTTTGATGCACATAACACACAAAAAACACTTGGGGGTTCCTGCATCTGAAAATACAAAGAACCATTTCAGCCTTCGGTGTTCCTAATGTCCTGAGAGCAGCACTTATCGTATTATAAACATCGATAAAACACTTACAGCGCTGACAATAGTCTCCATTTGAGCTTCAATCTCCGCCGCATCCATCTCCAGTAAATTTAAATTTATCGCTAAGGTATCATCTCCAAAATCAAACTCATCATCGTCAATATTTCACTTGGAAAGCGCTCGCGCCTTGTTCTGTCGCCATATTGATAGCCTTGACCGTGCCCCTTCATGTCACGTGATACGCTTACCTCAATATGGGCAAAGCTTGCCGTGTTTTTCCTTTGAAGTACGCCGCGTTTCCAGACACTTTAATTCCAGGGACTATGGTCGTACCCAATTGATTATGTGTTACCAATTTATTTACTGAATATTTGCGGGCACTTTGGGGATTCTCTTTTTCCTTTCTTTCAGTGCAATCATTAACGTCGTTAACCTTGTCAGGTACATTTTCTTTGTGTCCAATATTCAAATCTTTGTCGGGTGCACAATTCGCTTTTTTCTGGCGGTACTTTGTAATTGGTTCGGACCTTTTGTTCGGGAGTGAAGATTCATCAGCGGTGAATATGCATAATTTTTCGGTTAAGCACAAGTTGCAGCGTGTAGATTCCCCTTTGTACGGACTAGCTCGTTTCAATATGCACCATTTACTACACATTTTCGATAATTACGTCACGCTTCATGAAAACGAGTCTCCCAGGCCAAGCTTCACAATTTTGATTATCATAGTAATCCCGCCATATTTGTTTATAGAAGAAGATGGCTAATAACGTCCAAACTACATATGGTAGAAATACATCGTGTACGTATGTTGTTAGGCATTTCATAAGCTTTCATTTGATGTATAGTTTAAGTTTCTGTGTTGTGTGTAACTTTTTTTAAATGTCCAAAATGTTCGCACCATATATTGCTCGTCAAGTAGTAATAATGGAACTCTCACAACTGTTGTAGAATTTCGCATATTGTTTTCAAAATACATAACGCACAACTTTGAAACATATATCAAACAGAAGATACTGTAAAATGCTATAAACAAATATGGCGGGATTACTATGATAATCAAAATTATGAAATTTTCTCCCTTGGCCTGGGAGCCTCGTTTTCATGAAGCGTGACGTAATTATCGAAAAGGTCTATTGAATATTTGGTGTTGTTGTCCTTCAGGTCCCAGATGTATTTGGACAGGACAGTGTCGTGTGCGTGCTTGCGATGTTTAAATGACTGTCTGTGGTTGTAATATCGCGACTTGAATGTGTGCTCGGTCATTCCTATGTAGGATTTTTCGTCATTGTTCTCTGAAGTTACAGTGGCTTTGTAGACTACGGTTTCTGATAGGCAGATGGCGTCGAGCGGGCATTCTACTTTCTTTCTGCAGTTGCACTTGTCTTGGTTAGTGCTTGTATTGTTTGTTATCTTTAAATTATGGCTCTTTATAATGCTGGCCATATTTCTCGTACAGCTATAACTCAACTTTCACGTGAACGTAGAAAGTGGGTCTTGGGAAAGTGTTTACCAATTAGGCGTAAGAATGTTCCTCCAATACTTGTCTGTACGCTTTCGCTATAGGGCGGATTAAACCAAACTATATTTCTGGATCTGTTTCTTCTAGTGTTTGCGTGTTGATTTGGGCTAATGTTGACGTATCGGAGCTTCTCGTTAAAACCGCTAGACTTAAGGGCATCATTGTAAGGTCGGGAGGCATTCTCAAATTCTTCTGCATTGCACGATAAGGTGGAAATTATTTTGCTAATTGCTGCTGGTAGCTGGTTTATGATTGCAGGAGGGCGGTTGGATTTAGCGTTTATATAAAGAGGTTGGTTGTCAGGTTTTCTGTACGGATAAAACTTTCCATTTTCCAGATTCAGAGTTACGTCCATTAAGTCGTCTTCGAAAGGTTTAATATCCAAAACAGTGGGAGGTGTTTTGTTAGAAGGCAGTCCGAAATGGTTATTTTTTGACGGGTTTCTATCACGTAATAAAACGTATGAGATGGAAAGCTCACTTTTTTCTTAATGGTGATAGAAACCCGTCAAAAAATAACCATTTCGGACTGCCTTCTAACAAAACACCTCCCACTGTTTTGGATATTAAACCTTTCGAAGACGACTTAATAAAACTCATTGAAAACACCAAATTTCGGCATACGAGCAATCCATTTCAGGAATCTTTGGCAAACGATTTGAAGAAAATTAATTAGTCACCTAATATTTTTGTTTTCGCCGACAAAACTAGAAACATTTATGAAACCTCGCTCGACACATACAACAATCTTTTGCATGACAATATAGTGAGCGTTGCATTATCGCTAATAGGTACCCACGGCAACTTCAAAGAGTGCTCAACAACACCGAAGCGAAGGAGCGTACATATATATATATATATATATATATATATTATGTACTCCTGGTAAAAGTGTAAACTTATTTAACCAACCTATTTCGTTGGGTAGGCTTTCCAACTGGTTCTCCTCTACATCAAGCGTTTTAAGTTTTTTTAACGCTCCAATTCCGCGCGGAAGTTTCTAAAAAAGTTTAAAAAATAAACTATTTACACACAGTCTGCATTGCGCAGATTAACTGATAAAAATGACGATCATAAGGGCAGTGTCTGGCCACCATCAGCAACTGTTGACAGCTGTTTCGTCCTCTTGGGACACGTCAGCACAGTGTAGCTGTTGGTGAGCCAGCACATCCAAAAGTATCTATATCGAAACATACATACATCGGGGGCATTTGTGGTATGGAAAATTACGATAATCTGAACCCCCTCCCCCCCAATGGAACCATAACACCTAACCCTAATCACAAATCGGGGAGTTTATGGCATGGGTTTGTGATTATGGTTGGTGTTCATGGTTCCATTGTGGAGGGGGGGGGGGGGGGGGGGGTGTCAGGTTATCGTAATTTTCCATGCCATAAACGTCGTCCCCGAGTTGTGATTAGGGTTAGGGTTTATGTTTCCATTGTGAGGGGGTCAGGTTATCGTAATTTCTACATTACATACTAGTAGCCAGGTAGGCGGTCGTACGAGTACCAATTAATTTAAGTTAGATCTAATTTACATACGTTTCTAATTACTATTCTGACCCACCGGCTACCATCAGTCGGTAGCCGGACGTTTACATATGGTAGCCGGTCGGTAGCCGATTTACATATGGTAGCCGGTCGGTAGTCAATTTAACAAGGTTTTTAACTAGTATAGTTGGGTAGGCGGTCGTATGAATGCCAGTTAAGTTACAGATTAGTGTACATTTGTGGTATGGAAAATTACAATTACCTGCCCCCCCCCCCACCCACCACCCCCCCCACCCCCCCCCCCCCCCCCGAAATGGAACCATAAACCCTAACCCTAATCACAAATCGGGGACGTTTGTGGTATGGAAAATTACGATAATCTAATCCCCCCCCCCCTCCCCCAAACACACACACAATGGAACCATTGCTCCTAACTTTTACTCCAGATTACTGAACATGAACAAAGCGTTCCCACTGTCAAAATCGCTGTTTTTCTTTGAGAAAAGAGGGTTATATTTAATTCGAGAGAATATATATGTAAATCAGACCTGTAACTTAATTGATATTCATAACCATTGTCGCTACTAGTTAAAACCTTGTTAAATTGACCGGCTACCGACTGGCTACCATATGGAAGCGACGAGCTGCCGAGCTCAGGTAGCCGGTGGTTTGGAATAGTAATTATAGAAACTTATAGCAACTTACTTCAGAGTTGTCGATGGAGTGAAGAACGTTCGAACAAAACCATAGGTGAGTAATGAAATTGATTTGCTGTACAGTAAGCCATTTGGCTCCACATTCATGCATATGTAATAGATCTATTCAGATCGTATAGTTGATGCCCTTGTAAATGTCTCTTGTCGCCATTTTCGCTGGTTGAAATTGACTAGGCTTTGAAACAGCTCACGATCACTTGTTGTTGTTCGAATAGCACACCTCGTGAGGCTTTGTTTTGATTTGTTTTGCATGGAAGAAAACTTGTTTCACTATAGCCACTGTTCAGGTATTTTGCAAAAGCTCCGATTGCCAAGTGCTTTCGCTTAGGTTTTTGCCTTTGTTTTTCTTCTCTTACCCTTTAATTTGTGGTGGAAATACTGTAATTTTAGTGATAAATACATGTACAGTACAATAGGCTAAAAGAATTAGTTCTAAATTCTTCAGTCTAACTTTATTTCTGTTTGACTGTTGTCACAGCGCCCTAATCGTTGTTTTTTAAAACCTATAGCTATAAATTGATTCAATAATATACAGTAATTATATAAACTGTAGTACTACTGTAAGAGTAGTTTTAACATGTAAAGAATGCACTGTACACTGTAGGCAGATATTTAAAACTGTTAGGTACTGTAGCTACAATCCTGGTCAAAATCACTCGGACACCTTGCCTTAAATCACATCTGATATCAAATTTCCTTCTAAAAATCATTCCCCCCGCTCCCCCCATTCAGTGTTGATAAAAATTTGCGCTGAACATACTTTGCATTTCATTTTCTAACCAACATTGAACGGGGGTAGTGGGGGGCGATGTTATTTGAACATAATCTTAGGAATTGATGCGCTTAAGTTCGTTTTACGCGACTGTCCGAGTTAATTTTGGCCAGGATTGTCTGAAAATATTATTTTGAAAGAAACATGTATTTTGGCTGTTAAAACAAAGCAGAATGGCGAGAGACATTACATAGTTTAATTCTACGAGGTAGAACAAAACAAACAGCGCTCAAATTTTGGCAATATCATTGAGCGGCGTTAATAGAATTCCTGAACAACGATGTGTTCGCACCACTTTGAATTTAATGTCTACGCACGTCGCACGCAATACGTTTGTGCCAAAATCATCTTGACAAGAAACAAACAGTGAACAGCGGTTATAAACTCATTATATACGCTTACGTCAGATTCTAGTGGCGACGGTGAACAACCGATTTTTAGCTCTTTGACGGTAAACAAACCACTTCCACGGTACTTTTAGCAGGCAGCAACGCTACGATTGTGCGCATTAAACGTGTGTGTTATAGAAAAACAATAAAACTTGATTCCCAACTTGTAAACGACTACTAATGGCAACAAACGAAAAATATACGACGGTAAACATATGTATGGCTTTACATAAAAGAAATATGACCTCTAACTCTTAATTATTCAAGAACTGTTTTTCGATGTTTACCGTGGGGATTCTTAACATGCGCGTTTATTATGGCTGCGTTTCTACTTTATCTAACCACTTGTAGTAGGAGAACATTCTGAAAAGCACAAACGTTGTGTAGTTCTTTCTTTCATGCGCTAATCGTTAGACAAAGAGGTAAAATTTGCGTGTTGACCGTGTTTACCGTCGCCTGTAGAAGTCGGTGACGTAGGCATATATAATGAGTTTATGGCGCGGCACGCGCGTGTTATGTGCGTGGATATGAAATGCAAAGTAGTGCAAACACATCAATCATAACGATCTTTTACCACGCTCAGACATACTTTATTTGACGAATTAAAACATGTAACGTTTGCCACCATTCTGCACTATTTTAACAGCAAAAACACGTCTATGTTTCGAAATGGCATTTTCAGACAATCCTGGTCAAAATCACTCGGACACCTTGCCTTAAATCACATCTGATATCAAATTTCCTTCTAAAAATCATTCCCCCCGCTCCCCCCATTCAATGTTGATAAAAATTTGCGCTGAACATACTTTGCATTTCATTTTCTAACCAACATTGAACGGGGGTAGTGGGGGGCGATGTTATTTGAACATAATCTTAGGAATTGATGCGCTTAAGTTCGTTTTACGCGACTGTCCGAGTTAATTTTGGCCAGGATTGTAGGTGAATCTGTAAATATCTAATTAAACTGTAACTTTGTGCAATTTAGTTCGATATCCAAAATAACTCTCAGTCTGTGCAATAAATAATGACCCTTGTGTTGGGATAATTCTGCTTAAAAGTTGGGGGCATGGTGTTTTTTTACAAAGTCTCATGAAGGCTGAATTGGAAAGGACATTAACCTGTTTTGAAGGAAGTCTAGCCATGTTATCCAAATCCTTGAAACTTGAAACACCACAGATAAGTTGTATTGAATAGCCAGATCTTTCTCCAGCAGACCATATCCACTGTAAGCGGCCTAGAAAAGCATAAATTAAATAATTCCTCTTTGGGAGAGAGTGCCTGCTGTCCTACACTTTTCTAATTTCTTTCAACTTGGCTGTTATTGGATCCATTGTCAGTATCTTTATAGTCTTTCACGGGTGGGACTGAGAAAGTCATAAAAAATGTTTCATAATTTGGACAATTAAAATTTTTCATTACTCTTTTTAAAACGGTTAACGTTGAACTGAAAATGTTTGCTGTTCAACTTTCTCCCTTAGAGCCAAAATTTCATCACGACTGTATCAGGTTTTAATTTTTTCTGGTGCGGTATCCAACTGAATCACATGCTCTGATTGGCTGGTGAGTGGTCTATATCCTATCTGAACCTCGCAACTGGACTGCTTGCAGATTGAAAAGGCAAGTTTAAAAGCAAACTCTTTTTACTAATATTGAATTTCTTGTATTTCACCTGACAAGGTACAGTATTATGATATGAATGGGTTATTTTATTATCTGTTATTCTATTTCTGACAATTGTGAAAACAAGAAGTTCTGGAAAAAAGCCAGAAAAACCGTTAGAGAAAAATTATAATCGACCGACGAGTTGATATTCAAGTTTGTAAAAAACACTATTGTAATGTTCGTATATTGCGACACAGAGAGAGTAGGTTTAGCGCTTACTTCTTTAATGGCTATTCTATTACTGCCTTAATAAACACGTTATATGAAACTATATACAACTGTTAGTGACGTTATGTGGACATGACATCACAACATCACATCCCTCCCTTGTTTTAAGATGGGAGTTCGTCGGTTACTAAATGAATACAAAAAGAACATATACTAGGAGTACCAACCGTGCCAACTGGCGGATGAGTTTGGTAAATACTTCTGTCGAAATATTGAATTAATAAAGGATGACATTGATAAGATCACAGTGATCCACCATCTGTAGAATACCGTTCACCTGAAGTCAAGTTAGAAACATTTGCGCTTCTTTCTGAAAAAGATGTCCATGACATAACTATGAATTCGTCGAATGCATCTTGCAACTTAGATCCAATTCCAACATGGTTGCTGAAATTATGTGCCAACGAATTAACACCTGTCATTATGAAAATGATCAACTTGTCACTACATGAAGGACATGTCCCAGATACATGGAAAGTCGCTCTTCTTGCGCCGCTCCTGAAAAAACTTGGCCTTCATGTAGTTTTTGAAAACTTTAGACCGGTTAGTCATTTATCGTTTGTGTCCAAGTCTATGGAAAAAGCGGTTGTTAGTCAGTTATTTAAGCAATGCACTGACAGTGCCCCTCTTCCTGCCAATCAATCGTCATATCGCCAATTTTATTCCACCGAAACTGCTCTTTTAAAAGTTCAAAACGAGATTCTCATGAACATGGATCAACAGGAAGTAACGCTTCTAGTGCTTTTGGATTTGAGTGCTGCCTTTGACACTATTGATCACGGAATTATGTTGGACATATTGGAGTCAGATTTTGACGTTGTGGGAAATGCTCTCAAGTGGATCAAATCGTTTCTCTCTGGCAGAAAACAGCGTGTTCATAGCAACCAAGCGTCTTCTACCAGTTTTGCGGTGAACTGCGGAGTTCCTCAAGGGAGCTGCCTTGGACCCGTTCTTTTTCTACTTTATGTCTCAATTGTTTCAGGTTGTTAATAAGCATCTACCATCTGCTCACGGATATGCAGACGACACCCAGCTCTATTTATCCTTCCGTCCCGAGTCATCTACAGCTCAAGATCAAGCAGTCAGAGCTATCGAGGCTTGCATCGCCGACGTTCGCGCCTGGTTGGTTTCTCGCAAATTGATGTTCAACGATTCAAAAACGAAATTTCTGATAATAGGAACTCGCCAGCAACTCGCTAAGATTAAAATTGACTCTGTCAGAGTTGGAAATGTGGATATCAAACCTGTTGAAAGTGTTCGAAATTTAGGCTCGTGGTTCGATAGCCATATGTCCATGAATGTCCATGTGGGCAAGGTTTGCAGCAAAGCGTTCAGAGGTTTGTACAACATACGACAGATAAGGAATTTCCTCTCCATCGAATCGACTAAGACTCTCGTACACGCTTTTGTGACATCGCATTTGGATTACTGCAATTCTCTCTTGTTTGGAATTCCTCAATATCAGTTTCAGCGTCTGCAGAAGGTTCTCAATGCTGCTGCAAGGGTGACGTGCTTTACACCTAGAATTGCTCACATTACTCCGGTTCTGATGTACCTTCATTGGCTGCCTGTAAAGTTTCGAGTTGATTACAAGATTGCACTCCTTGTTTACAAAGCTCTCCATGGTACGGCGCCTAGCTATATAACGGAATTGGTGTCAACCAAAACCGTCAGCCGTTATCAATTAAGATCAGATAATCAGTGCCTGCTTTTTATTCCGGAAACTAAAGCCAAGACTCTTGGTGACAGAGCGTTTGCCCACGCTGCGCCGTCAATTTGGAACTCGCTGCCGTATCATATCAGACAAAGTGAAACTATTAATTGCTTCAAGTCTCAATTGAAGACATTTCTTTTTAAGAAAGCTTTTGATATAACTTTTTAACCCCCAATATGATATTTCTTAATCCTAATATATTTCTTAATTTAAGGAGGCTTTTATGCTGTAGCCTAGTTCTCTGTATATACCACTGAATCTTGATTGCAGTGTTCCGTGAAACGTTTTTATGTCATTTCTACCGTAGGATATTCTATTATTTTAGTTCACTAACATTGTATATATTGTTGAATCATTGTAAAGCGCTTTTGAATATTTAACATAATTTAAGCGCTGTATAAATAAATAAATATTAAATATTATTATAAAAGACTTATACAAATTTGAGTAAAAAAGTTTAATGTTCATATTCAATGTTTAATCGTTCCGGAGGTCGCCTGTTTTATCGGGTGGGGTATCGTCTTTCTGGACGTTCTAAGATTGCATGTTCCATCTCTTCATCATCAAGAAAATCATCCGACTCAAGATTCTGGATTGTCGCGTTAAACCGTTTGAACTGCGAGCTGTTGCGTGTGATCACATGGCCGGTTGCGTTCCTTGCTGTTGTCATACTGCCTTTGATCTGGATGATGGTATACGGATCTTTGCGGTACAGAGAAGATAATTTGCTTACACGGCGTTGACGAACTAGAACAACGTCGCCAACCTAAAGCGTGTGATGCCTGGCCTTTACCGTTGTGTCAGCAAGGATCTTCATTTTGTCCTTTCCCCTTTTATCATTTTGTTCAATCAGTTCGCGCGAGGGTGGTGGTACAACCAGTTCGGGTAACTTGGTGGTAATCTTTCGGCCAAACAGGAGTTCAGCAGGGGAAATTCCAGTGGTGGAATGAGGGGTAGCACGATAGTTGCGAAGGAACTGAAACAATTCTTGTTTCCAATTTTTGTTCTCAAGGTGTGCAGCTCGCAGGGTTGATGGCTTTGGGCCATTCGGGGGTGATTTTGCGGTGTCGGAAACCCATATGCTGAGCAAACTGAGCAAAGGCGGGACTTTGAAATGGAGGTCCATTATCGGATTTAATTTCTTCGGGGATGCCATGTGTAGATAGAATGCGATCAAGCTTCGGTATGACAGCGGTGGCGGATGTGGATCGTAAAATTTCAACTTCAGGATAGCGCGAGTACTCGTCGATTACCACAAAAAGCATATCCCCAGACGGAAGGGGACCACAGAAATCAGTGGAAAGTTTTCGCCGGGAGTTCAGACATGCGTAGTGGTTCGAGAGTTTGCCGCTCGATGACATTAGCTTGACAGGCGAGACAACCGTCGAGGAGCGTTTTGGTCATGCTATCGATTTCGGGAAACCAAATCTTTTCACGGAGGAGCTGTTTGGTCTTGGTTAAACCCTGATGACCTTCATGGGCAATGGTTAAAGCGCGTTAATGGAGAGCTTGGGAGAGGACTAGGCGATGTGCTCCAAGGACAAGGTCGTGATCAGTAGACACCGTCAGTTCGTCGTTGTAAAATTTTGTAGAGGTCCTGACAATTGACGAGGGGATTTGGCGTTGCGAGAATGTGCCACGAGTTGTGACGAATAGCGTCGATGACGGTTTGCAATGTGAGGTCGGCTCGGGTGGATTGTTTAACCTCGGCTACGGTCATGGCTTTGGGGGTGGTGTGCTCTGCCAAAAACGAGATATATTCTTCGACTTGTTGCGACGCCTTAGAGGGATGTGTTGTGCCAAGGGGGCGACGGGACAGGTAGTCGGCAGGGTTGGTCTTACTGGGTGAATAGGAGATGGTGAAATGGTATTGTTGGAGCTTCAGAGCCCATCGTTCTAATCGAGCATTTGGGCGAGCGTTAGGATTAGAGAAAATCTGTTCGAGAGGTTTGTGGTCAGTAATGATAGAAAATTTTGCGCCGTAGATGTAGAGATGGAAATGCTGACAGGCAAAAAGAACGCCCAGTGCTTCTCGTTCAGTTTGAGAATAGCGCTGTTCCACTGGTGTGAGGGAACGACTGGCATATGCGACAACACGTTTGTCTTGGCAAAAAATGGCACCAAGGCCAACGAGGCTTGCGTCGACAATGATGGTGGCTTCTTTGTGAGGGTCAAAATACGCAACAACATTGTCACTAGTCAGAAGCTGTTTGAGCTGATCAACGGCTTGACGCCGAGATGTCCATTCCCACGGTTGACCGGTTTTGGTGAGCGCGCGGAGTGGTTCGGTAATGGTGGAATAATTAGGAATGAAGCGGGCACAGTAGCTGGTCATGCGAAGAAACTGCGGACTTCGTGGGCATTAGTAGGGGGAGTGGTATTTCGGATAGCGGTGACTTTCTTAGGATCTGGGGAGACGCCATTGCCAGAAAAGACATAGCCAAAAAACTCGAGCGTGGTTTTGTTGTACTCGCATTTTCTGGCATTCAGGGTTAGATTTTTGGAGCGCAAACGTTCAAAAACGGCATGGAGAGCTTTGTCGTGTGCTGCTTGGTCGCGACCAAAAACAATGATGTCATCACTGACGTTTCGCACGCCATCGATGCCACTGAGAACTTGCTGGATTGCGGCTTGAAAAACTTCAGCAGCAGACGACGTGCCAACATCGTGTATCGTCGCAGCCCTTTGTGGAGCCAATTCTAATTGGTGGTAACCAGAGTTAAAATCTAGTTTGAAAAAAACGGTGGCACCATTTAAATCGTGAATGAGGTCATCAATGGTCGGTGTAAGGTGTCGTTCTCAAAGAATGGCCCGATTAGGTTGGCGCATATCGACGCATATGCGAATCTCATCAGGTTTCTTTGGTTTCGGTGCGACGACTAAAGGAGATACCCATGGCGTTGGGCCGTCGACCGGTTCGATAATGGCTTGGCGTTCAAGATTCTCAAGTTCTACCTCGCGCTTTTTGCGAAGGTGAAATGGAATACGCCGATGTGGTTGTGTGACGGGGGTTACGGAAGGATCAATAATATGCAGGTGTACTTGAAAATCTTTCATCTTGCCAATACCTTGAAAACGATCAGAATACGCAGTGGTGAAGTGGGTGGGAACAGCGGAAGAAGGTTGAGTGGATTTTGGCGGGCTGGGTGGTACAGTGGTGTGAGCGATGATGGAGATAAGTTGTAATTCTGTCGCGGTTTTGTAACTTAACAGGCAGCCATGTGTTCCTGTGCAAAAGAAGGGCGCGTTTTCGTGTTGCATCGGTGATGTTCATGGCCAAAAGAAAGTTTTCGAAGCGTTTCTTCCACTTTCGCCAGCGTTGTCCTGTAGCAGTGGGGTCCTCGTCGACGTTGAACGGTGGGAAGTGTGGAAGAGAAGAGGCCATAACTCAAAAAAATAATCCTCGTCGCCAATGTAATGTTCGTATATTGCGACACAGAGAGAGTAGGTTTAGCGCTTGCTTCTTTAATGGCTATTCTATTACTGCCTTAATAAACACGTTATATGAAACTATATACAACTGTTAGTGACGTCATGTGGATATGACATCACAACATTATAACTATGACCCAAGGTTTTTTGTATATCAAATTAAATTCCACAGAGTTATTTTAATTAGATATTTACAGATTCAGCAAGCTACCTAACAGTTTTAAATATCTGCCTACAGTGTATTTTTTTACATGTTAAAACTACACTTATAGGGGGTGTTTATATGGAGGATGGTCAGCCCTCTTGGTAGGGCTAGCCAGCCCTCTTGGTAGGGCTAGCCAGCCCTCTTGGTAGGGCTAGCCAGCCCTCTTGGTAGGGCTAGCCCTTCTAGCCAGCCCTCTTGGTAGGGCTAGCCCTTGTAAGAGGGCTGGAATTTACCTCGTGCTTACATGATGTACATGATGAGCTTTTTTGGTAGGCTAGCCCTAGTATAAGAGGGCTGGATTTCACCTCGCGTTGGCTTGTTTACCGATTTGTGCAGCTTTTCCATTTGAATTTATAACAAACACATGAACAAACGCAACTTATATAAATATTAAAGATAAACTTCACTGTGTATACTGAGCTTCGATTTGCTAGCCCTCCTAAGATGGCCAGCCCTCTTGAGGGTGTTTACATGCATGGGAAATCTCCAGACCCATAGGCGAGATCTCGGGTTGTCATTTGCGAGATCTCGCCTAGGAGGGCTGGCCTTCTTGTCATATAAATGCAAACAAATTTTTACAAGGAATTACGCTGAGATGTGGGATCTTGGCAACAGTATTAAACACCTCCTTTAATAGTACTACAGTTGATATTATTGAATCAATTTTAAAAAAACGACTAGGGCGCTGTGACAACAGTCGAATTTAATTAAAGTTAGACTGACGGGTTACCTGAACCGTGGCTAGTGAAACAAGTTTTTTTCCATGCAAAACAAATCAAAGCCTCACGAGGTGATGCTATTCGAACAACAAGTGATCGTCAGCTGTTTCAAACCTTGTCAATTTCAACCAGAAAAAATGGCGAAAAGAGACATTTACAAGGACATCAACTATACGATCTGAATACTACATATGCATGAATGTGGAGCCAAATGGCTTACTGTACAGCAACCGATTTATTTACTCACCTAGAAATGTGCAAAAAGTTATTTTTTGAAGCATGGTTTTGTTCACACGTTCTTCACTCCACCGACAATTCTGAAGTAATTTTCTCGCCAGTATCAAAAGCAGTTTTGCTCCCATTTACACAAAACATAGTTCATAACCTATCTGTCCTAACGAGAAGTAAAAACCTCTTATTCGGGAAAGAAAATACCGCTAAAACAGTGAATTAATCTTTCAGGCGAAATACTCGACTGACGCCGGCCATTTCCCCTGAAAGTGAATCCGTACCTCAACTACCAGTATGTACTGTATTGCGATAATGCAAATTACCCATTAGATCTAACTAAAATAGCGCTCCGTCGTGATGACGTCACTATTTATATTTGTCCGCTTTTACCCATAATTATTGCAGTCCGAAAAATAGATAATGGCTCATTTGCAGTCATTTGAAAGTCAATTTTGGTTTGTTTGTCCGGATTTTGTACTATAAATAGCAGCTCGACGGTACGCTATTAATTGGTATTAGGCACTTTAAGAAAACACAGCGACTACGACTACGGCAACGTGTTTGAACAATAGAATTTTATGTCAAATACAAATAACTTTTGCGAATGACGGTCCCAAGAGTAATCTTTACGCCGTTGTGACTCCGTTGACAACGTAGAAAGGGCATTTTTACGTTGTAAAGACAACCCGAAACCTGAGTCACTACAGGCCTTGGAGAAGTGTAGCCGTATTCTCGCGACTAACATAGATTGAACAAGTGTTTTTCTTCAAGAATTTAAGAACAAAACGAGTCCGTGCGATTATATATCTTGAAATTTGAATGTATAAATACACCACCATTTAATACCACTGTTAAACTTTCTACCGTAGCCGTAGTCCGTTGTCTGAATCTTAAAGTCCCTATTCATACGACCGGCTACCGGCTACCCGGCTACTAGTTAAAAACCTTGTTAAACTGACCGGCTACAGAAGAAACAAACGGAACGAAATAACCTTTAAAATAAGAAACAAAGAAGTCCTATTTAAAGCGGTCTAGCTCATGCGGAACAATTTGTTCTTAATTTAAACCCGTTCGTATTTTTGAATATCGGAACAAAACCTTCCCGAATTCAAATGAGAACGAAACGTTCCGCTTGAATATGTTCCTTTTCAAAAGGAACAAACGCAGCGAGTACCGAAAACTAAGCGGTAAAAAAACTTCCTCTACATGCCGTTCCTAAAATCAAAACAAAGTACTTCCAACCTTAACCCTTTAACAGGCAATCGGACATTTTTGTCCCTACTTATATATATTACTCTGGCTAACGCCAGACGATTTTACTTGTCAACTGGGTACCTCTCGCAGAAGCTTGCCTGTTAAAGTGCTTATAAACCCAAATATGACATTACTGCATATGGATATAGTTGAATGCCAAATTTATTTATTTTTTTATTTGAACTTTCATTTGTTTTTATATCGAGGTTTGTATTTCCAAAATGGTAATGAGGATGACGTCTACGTAGGCATAATTTCCATACACAGTGTTCCGTTACAGCAGAAATATTACCAAATTCACATGTTAATGAATACTTGAATAGTATATTCTGTGCTTTATCACTTTTCATTAAGATCTTTAAGCAGTTTATCATAAGAAAAGAAAAAAAACAACACAAATACCTACACTGACGTCATCCTCATTAACATTTTGGAAATACAAGCCTCAATATAACAACAAATAGTAGTTCAAGTCAGAAAATATTTGCCTTCAACTATTCACGTTACATAGAATCCATATCAGTAATATCTTATTTGAGTTGATGGGCACTTTAAGCTGGAATTTAAATTTCGTTCCCATTTAGTCATAACCGCACCCGTTCTGTTTAACCGATAGTTATAACCCCAATGGACCTATACACCTTTCCTATCGACGGTTTATTGTAAAAACAAAGCACTGGCAAACACTACAACACAACACAACACAACACAACACAACATAGCCTGCGTAGCTGACGGTTGGGGTTTCGCGGGCGAGGAAGAGCGCGCGGGCGGAAGAGCGCCCGGGCGGAAGAGCGCGCGGGCGGAAGAGCGCGCGGGCGGAAGAGCGCGCGGGCGGAAGAGCGCGCGGGCGGAAGAGCGCGCGGGCGGAAGAGCGCGCGGGCGGAGAGCGCGCGGGCGGAAGAGCGGGAGCTGGAAAAACCGCCTGTCTCAAAACCTGGTATTTTTGAATTATCCGTCCACTGGTGAACGGGAAATACTGATTGGTTAGTATTTTAAGCTGTTGTAGATAGCTGTCATCAATCAAACCACGGTGATCAAACGATTTTGGCTCACGCGAGCCGTTGAATCGTTGATAGTCATCAACATGGCCTCCGTGAAAGAGTGTGTTGTTAAAGCGTTGGAAACATTGAATATTTTGAGAACTTTCACCTGAGTAGTGTTCTTGTCTAACACCTCGTCAACGCTTAAACTTGCGAGGATTTCGTCAGGCCTAGGAGTGTTATCCTCGATGGCTGACCGCGCAGTTGCTGTGCTTGTTATACTCGCATTTGCTAAGCTTTTTCTCGACGTGTTCCTTTTGCTAACACGTTCGCTAGGTTTGAATCCTTTCTTAACTTGTGGGCTACGATCAGGTGAAGAAACACTTGGCGGTAATTGTCGCTTGTGAGTTGTGGTTTGTGTCCATTAAATTTGCTGGGTCTTGCGAAAGCTTTGAGTCGTTTAAATGTTTTTTTTTATCAAATTATACAGCTCACAGGCATTACTTATCTTTCGCGCATCACTTGCAAACGCGGTCAGACTGATTGGAAGACTTGTCCACCAAAAATCCTAGGTTAAATGCACAACTCCTGTAGCGTCGGCTTGTCCTCGCAGCCCTTTGAATGTCTACAGAGATTTTCAGTTGAAATATACGATATTTTCTCAAAATCACCGTATTTGACTTTCAGGGAACATTCACATATAACCTGCAAAAATCGTTGGCACTCTGAACGTTCGGTTTTCTTCCTTTTTTCGTCGGAGTTTGCATTCGCCGCTTGTATACAAGCACACAAATTTGACAGATCCACACGTAATAATAGCATCGTCTATCGAAAATCATTCATTGTTTTGAAAGCAACGTGCAAGCTATCGAGTTACAAACTCAATTACAAACTATCGTATGATTGGTTAGTTTTAATTAGATTTAGGATGTGTTAGTTAGGGGCGATATTGAAAAACACCAGGTTTTGAGGCAGCCGGTTTTTCCAGCTCCCGCTCTTCCGCCCGCGCGCTCTTCAGCCCGCTTTTTCTCCCTCGCCCGCTTTTTCTCCCTCGCCCGCTTCCTCACCAAGACCCCAACCCCTTAAAACCACCAGCTACGCAGGCTAAACACAACACAACACAACACAACACAATACAATACAACACAACAAATAAGAACAAATATAAGGAAATGAGGACAACAATAATAACAACAATAATAACAACAACAACAACAACAACAACAACAACAACAATAGACGTTTCTTGGACGTTCGTCAAACAAGTTGTATACGTCAAATAAGTTGTAAACGTACAATTTAAGCCTGTTTTCCACGAGGCGGAATTTTGCGCGCGGAGCGGAAATTCTCTTTGTCTTGTGATTTCTCGGGTGGAACTAATTAGAAAAGACAAAGAAAAATTCCGCTCAACGCGCAAAATTCCGCCTAGTGGAACACCGGCTTTACGGGACCGCAGTAACTGGCGCACGCTGTTATTTGTGTGTATAGGTATAAATATTCTTTATACACTGTTGGCAAAAACATAAATAAATAAATAAATAAATAAATAAATAAATAAATAAATAAATAAATAAATAAATAAATAAATAACATCTCATATGCAAACGCAACCACTTAGGGGCACATATGACTATGAATTTGCAACCTTAACTCTCTATCTGGGCCTCAATGGTTAGGGCGTCTAACCGGTCGTTAGAAGGTTACAGGTTCGAACCCTGTCTGGGCTCAGATATCTTTTCTGAGTAATTGAGTTTGCCGAACGTCCACCAAACGTCTGTTGCATTACACCAAGCTCACAACCGTACCACATCCACTACATGCATACGTACAACTTATCATAATAATGTTATAAAAATTTGTTCAAATAAAAATTAAAACCAATCGAACTCGTAACACCTTAACATTTGCTGTCCGTGTATTACTAACTGAATTACAATAAATGACAATACAATACAATACAATACAATACAATAAAAAATAAATTGTTCTAAAATTTAGAATGAAAGGTGAATATAAAAGTTTTTACAAAAAAAAAAGGAAATGGAAAACAAGACTAGAAGTATGAACGAAAAGGGAAAAGAAAACCAGTAGATGGATCTCAATTTCAACAGGCGCTTTTTGCAGGGAGACAGCGTCACACCGGATGCTCCTGAATGAAACAAGAGGGTATATGATGGGAATGCCGGATAATCAGGCAGTTAAACGAACACACAGCTTGTTCATCGACGACCTGAAGGTGTATCAAGAGAGCCATGGCAGGTTGAAAGCCGTTAATGAGATGATTGCGCAAGCAAGCAATGATACGGGAGCCTGTTACGGGGTGGCAAAGTGTGCTGAGATTGTGTTTGAGCATGGTAAGATGGTGCCAAGGGAGAAGGATTAGATGTGTTGGACGAGAGAATGCGGGCTTCGAGTCCAGATGAGAATGAGATGAATAGTTTTTAGATGTGAACAGGTCGGGAAGGTAGATAAGGGTAAAGTGTTGGAAAGAGTAACAAAGGAGATAGAGAAGAAAAAGGAAGGTCTTACCCATCTAGAGTTGTATGACAAGAACTTGGTTAGAGCTGTGAATTGCAGGGTGATACAGGTAGCAGGGTATGCAATGATTATCTGCAGATTTAGTCAGGATGATTTAGTGGAGTTTGACATGGTTGGGAAAAGGAAATTTAGGGAAGAGAAAATGCAGGCAGACAATCCAGTGATGAAAGATTATACCTCCTTCGTAGTAAATGGGGAAGACTAAGAGGGATAAAGAGCATGAGGGACCTGTATAAAGAAACAAAAGTACGAGTAGCACGTTACATGTTATATATCATACACGAGGAGGAGAGTTTCATCAGGATATCCAAACACCGAGACTTTTGTTGAAAACCGAGGCGAAGCCAAGGTTTTTGAACAAATTTCGAGGTGTTTGGAATCCTGATGAAACACTCTTCCGAGTGTATGATATAGCTTCTCAAACAAATCAGTATTTTAAGAGAAAATCGAGGCGAAAGTTGGCTTAATTTATGTAATTTCTTCCTCCGATATCAAAACCTCCGTCTCGGTCCTGATTTCCTTTGTTTTCGGTTCATGAATTATTAATGAATTTGAGAAAGCAATGTCAAACAAAAAGCATGTAAATAGAAGTGGCTTGGTGAAGAGAACAAGAGAACGAATATTGTTCAGTAAAGAGAGAAGCAGAGGATGCATTGCGAGAAGTATTGGAGGAAGTCAAATTCGAAGTCAAATTCGCATGTGGAAAGCTTGAGTTGAATGGTGAGCAGTTACAGGGAACTTGGAGTGATGCGTTGGAAGAAGCTGAAAAGTCGAACATTGAGGACAAGGTGAAAGCAAAAATAACCAAGTACCAACAGTTGGCATTTGAAATTTGGGAGAAGAGACCAGGCTAAGTTGTCGAAATCATACCGTTTGTTATTGGATGTTTGGGAGGAATGAAGAAGTTAGAAGAACAGATAGCTAAGCTGATTCCAGAAGAGGCGCGGAGATTGAAGATAGCAAGAGAGATGCAGAAAGTTGTAGTGATGGAGAGTATTTGTCCTCACCTGCCGTAAGGAAAATCACATCAGGGATTGTCAAACAGATTAGTATATCGCGTCTTGACTATATGTAGCCTAGCAAATTTTGGTAGCTTATGAGCCATTCTCCTTGCGTGCAAGGGCTGTAGGCTGTGGCCCACCTTGTATTTGGGGGCTATTGTAACCAATAATAATAATAATAATAATAATAATAATAATAATAATAATAATAATAATAATAATAATAATAATAATAATAATAATAATAATAATAATAATAATAATAATAATAATAATAATAATAATAATAATAATAATAATAATAATAATAATAATAATAATAATAATAATAATAATAATAATAATAATAATAATAATAATAATAATAATAATAATAATAATAATAGGCAAGATGGTGAAAAGCGAGGGATTTGATATTCCTTAAGAAAGAATGAAGGTCTTAGACCCTGAAATCAGCGAAACTTACAAGTTTCTCGGATGTGAACAAGGAAAGAAAAATAATAGATAAAAAGAAAGTTCTACAAAGACTGTCATTGGAAGTACAGGAAAGGATGGAAAGTCTGATACAATTGGAACTATATGATAAGAACTTAGTTAATGCTATAAATTGTAGAGTTATACCAGTTGTGGGATACGTCATGAATGTATGCCGATTTAGTAAAAACGACTTAGCAGAGCTAGATAAGATTGTTACGCGTTTGTTGAGAAAAAATATGATGCACGGACGACAGGCAAGTGACGAGAGGCTGTATCTACCACGAAATAAAGGAGGATGAGGGCTGAAAAGTATGCGAGATGTCTATAATGAGAGCAAAGTTAGAGTGGCCTGATATATACGTGAATAAGTGAACGGATCAAAGTGGCTTGGAGTCGCAAATGTGTGAAGGAATATTGTTCTATTAAGAGAGAAGTAGAGGAGGCGATGCCAGATATAGGGGAGACGGTTAAGTTTGGTGAAGATGTGATATGGTTAAATGGTGAAAAGATATGTGGGGAGTGGAAAGAGGTATAGACACAGAAGAAGCAGTTAGAAGAATATACGAAGAAAACTTTACAAAGTGAAGTTTTTAAAGGGCTTGATGAGAAGTGCCATGGATGGCTAGAATGTAATATGAACCCAAGAAAGACAGCTGCAATAATTCTTATGCAAGAACAGATTAGAAGCGTAAACTAAAAGGGAAGAAGAAATTTGTTAACGAGGATTTGACTTGGATCAATCAGCGGCTCTTGAAATATGTTAGAAGTGTTGTGAAGGACAAAGCATATGTCTATTCAGCTGATGGTTATATATTTTTATAAAATAAGCAGTATACAACACGGAATTTGATTGGCTAATAATCGTGCATGATAACTCAATAATACACTGTTTTGGTTTGCCAGTTTTCCCTCCTCGTCTGCAGTTTTGCCAAACACTGTGAACGAAATTCGGTATACAAAATTTGACACTGAAAAGGAAACAGAAAAAAAATAAATGCAAAATGTCCACCACAGAGCCTGCCAATAAGAGACAACGGGTCGACTACGGAGAAGGAAGGTTCGCTGCTGTTTCCGACTCCGAATTAAATGTTTTGTTAGAAAGTCGACACTCGAAGGCTACGAAAAACGCGACAAACTGGGCAATTACAACATTTAAAGGTATGTAAAATTTATTGAAGCTCTCAAAAACTTCCTGTACACTGTATATTATAACAACAAAGCAAATTTATCGAACTGTTTACGTGTAAGAATTGACCAATTCGGCATGTAGTATTGAATTGATAACAAGGCAACAAAATTATATAAACATGACATTTATAATATTTTGTTCAAGAAAAACAATATTTTGAGTCTTACTACAAGAAAGTAAACACAATAGTTTGTTTCGAACAGTACCTGGCAATAAAAACTGTTTCATACATTTAGAATGGTGCCAGCAGAAAAACATTACAACAAAACTTGAACAAATGACGACCGGGCAACTAGACGAAAACCTCCGTCGTTTTTACGCCGAAGCGAGAACCAAGGAGAAACAAGAATACAGCAAGTCAGCGCTGCTCGGCCTCAGACACGGTGTTGAAAGATACCTGAATGATCCACCTTTCAATAGGGGGATTAAAATATCTTCAAATCCAAGGTTTGCACGGTCAAACCAGATGCTCGACGCCAAAATAAAACACCTAAAGAAAATTGGCAAAGAGAATGTCCAGCACAAACCGCCGTTGGAGCAAGAAGACCTCGCCAAGTTGAAAACAAGCGGCGTTTTTGCCCTGGATCATCCACTATCTCTTCTCCGTTGTGTGTGGTTTCATGTCGTGCTGTACTGGTGTAGAAGAGGCCGCGAAGGACAACGTTCCCTCACCGTGAACAGCTTCGCCTTTGAAGTTGACAGTTCAGGTCGACGCTACGTTAGGATGACCCACGACGAGCTGTCCAAAAACTATCCTGGTGGAGTAAACGACGTGTCCAGCCACGAGAAGGAGGCAAGAATGTATGCCACCGACCAGCCAGTGGATGGTTATAAAGCCTTGGCTTTCTACCTGGGAAAAGTCAATCCCAACTGCCCTGCTCTTTTTCAATATCCCGTCGGGAAGAATTGGAAATCGACAAACAAAGTTTGGTTCGAAAATCGACCACTCGGCGTCAACAAATTGGCCAAAATGATGGCTGATATCAGCGAAGCGGCTGGTCTTTCAAGAATTTACACCAACCACAGTGTAAGAGCGACAGCCATCACATTTTGGTCGAATGCAGGTATTCCAAATCGCCATATCATGGCAATCTCTGGCCATCGAAATGAACAAAGTCTTGTTCATTACAACGCACGTCCGTCCTCATTACAGCTTCGCAACTGCAGCGATGTCTTGTCTCGCTCTTTATTTTCTGGCCATCCTCCTTCTGCTGATCTCGGTACTGCACCACAGGCTCAGTCATCGATCAATACCCATACTTCTGTGGCAGAGGTGGCAGCAACGTCGACAAATACACAGTCGCAGAATTTATCCATGGCTGGCAGCATGTTCAGTTCTTGCTCCATCGGAAGTGTCCAGATTGTTTTTAAATCGACCAGCGATTAGCGATTAAACTTGTAAATGTTAGATTGGGTGTCTGTCAATCATTGTCGAATATTACTTTTACATTTCTCTGCAGTTTTTTATCCACATCCACAGTTCGTTTAAGAGTTTTGTCAGACACCCGTCTTGTTGACTTCACTGTTCGCCGCCAGAATTAAGAATCAAGATCAAGATAGCCAAGCATGCGTGTGACGTATACACTTTACATGTTACGGAGAATTTCCATTTTCATCTTGTAAATAAAATGTTTACTGCCCTTATTTGTCTGTTTATTTTATAAAAGAAATAGAAAAACTCGTCGTGAGCTTTTATCGAGTTATAATGTCACTCGGGATGTTGAAAGAACACTCGAGAAGCAGTAAAACACTCGGCTATCGCCTCGTGTTTTACACGCTTCTCTCGTGTTCTTTCAACACCCTCGTGCATTATAACTCGATAAAAGTTCCCGACTCATTTTCTATTTCTTAAGTCAAGCACGGAGTTGATGCGTTACCAGTTAGAATTCGCAGGGAAACTGATGTAGAGAAATATAGTTTCAATTAACCTAATAAGTTGGCTTTGGCTAGCCACCGTCTTCTAACTACTTTCTCTATCAATGTACATGTCTTATTATCTCTATTTTGCGTGTATTTTTTATTATTTAGTCTTAGTTGTTAAGTTTTTGACTAAGCGGTTGTTCAAATTTTTTTTGTTTTCATTAATGGCTTTATATGATTTGGCAGAATATTTATGGTTTCTTAACAAAATTATTTTGGCAACTTGCATGACTAGAGGTGGGTATCATATTTTATTTTGTGTTGTCTTCCATGGGGGTTGATATTGAATCGTATAGAGCAGCGATCGGGTTATTTAACAATCGTTCCCTGCTTATTACTTCTTGGTTTGTTGTTGATTTTATAAATGTGAATATTCTTTTCATTTGTTGCACATTATTTATTCTGTTATTGATCTCAGGCAGTGTTCACCCAAACCCTGGTCCCAGACAACTAGGCCTTTCTGTGGCACATTTGAATGCTCGTAGTTTTTGCATCTCTGATAAATTTAGTGAAATATCTGCTTTGGTCTTATCTCATGCTTTTGATATTTTTGCTGTTTCGGAAACTTGGCTTAATACCACAATTTTAAATGACCAGTTGACGATTTCTGGCTACAATAATCCCTTGAGGAAAGATCGCGAAAGTAGAAGGGGCGGGGGTGTGGCCCTTTATATTGCTAATCATATACTATACGTGAGAAAGCATGAATTTGAATGCACTGACATGGAGTTGTTATGGGCAGAAATTTCTTTTTTGCTATCGACCTCCTTCTTCCAGTGTTTCTCAAATTGATGTTTTCTTTCAATCTCTTCAAGATTGTCTAGACACTATTAGGCCTAAAAATTACACGTCTATTATTCTTTTGGGTGATTTCAACGCTCATTCTAATTTTGTTGACACGTCAATGTTGGATACCGACGTTGGTGTTAAACTTTTTAATTTTTTGGAATGCAACAATCTTGTTCAGCTTGTGAATGAACCGACTAGAATAACTCAGTCTGGCGAGTCAATTTTGGACCTAATTATTTCCGATTCTCCAGGCTTGTTTGTCACAACAGGTACTTTAAGTCCACCTTCTAATTGCGATCATAACGTCATATTTGGTAAATTATCTGTTCCTACGTATAAACCTAAATGTTTTAAGAGAAAAGTGTGGAATTTTAACGATATTGACGTGGATCAGTTAAACAATGCTTTCTTAAATGCTAGGTGGGACGATGTTTTTTATCAGGAAACAATGTCTAACATAGATGTTATTTAAGAAAAGTGGATTGCTTTGTTTTTTTTCAATTATTGATCGTTTTATTCCAATTATTGATCGTTTTATTCTAATTATCGTCCAGTCTCACTTCTTTCTTGCTTAAGTAAAATTTGCGAGAAGGTTGTTTTTACGAAATTGTATTCCTTTCTTGAAATCAATAATTTCTTTTACCGTTTTCAATCCGGTTTTCAACCAGGCGATTCCACAGTAATGCAATTAGTATAAATAGTTCACAAAATTCAAGAGTGTTTGGATAGAGGTAATGAAGTAAGAGCAGTCTTTTTAGATATATCAAAAGCATTTGATAAGGTTTGGTATGCCGGACTATTAGTTAAATTGAAGAATTTGGGGATTGAGGGTACTTTGTTTAAATGATTTGAAAGTTACCTGAGTGACCGATTTCAGCGAGTAGTTATTGAGGGTCAAAATTCATCTTGGAAAGAAGTTAAAGCGGGTGTACCTCAAGGATCCGTCCTTGGACCACTTTTATTTCTGATCTATACTAACGATATTCAGTCTGATATAAATAGTAACTGTTTTCTTTTCGCTGATGATACTCTGCTACTCGAGGAAGTCTCCACGCCTGAAACAGCTGCTCAAACTTTGAACAATGACTTAAATGCTATTTCTCTGTGGTCAGATAAATGTTTAGTGACAATGAATGCATCAAAGACAAAAAGCATTATATTTTCTCGAAAAAGAATCAAACCTGATCATCCTGTTTTGAAACTAAGTGACAATGCCATTGATGAAGTAAGTACTCACGAGCATTTAGGTGTTTTATTCTCCAGTAATATGTCTTGGAAAGCCCATATTGTTAAGTTATATGAAAAGGCTTCAAAAAAATTAAATTTATTAAAGGGTTTTAAATTTAAGCTGTCAAGATCAACTTTAGAGATTTTGTATAAATCTCTTGTTCGTTCTAGTATGGAATATGCTGATGTTGTCTGGGACGGGTGTACCATGGGTGAATCTGACCTGTTGGAAAGTGTCCAGTATGATGCCGCAAAATTAATTTCTGGTGCTATGAAAGGTACTCACAGAGAAAGTGTATTGCTTGATTGTAGCTTGCAGAAGCTATCTAACCGAAGAAAAATTCATAAATTACTATTAATGTATAAAATGGTTAAGGGTTTAGCGCCAACATATCTTTCGGCTCTCTGTCCTATTTATGTTAGCCAGCGAGCTCCCTATAGTCTTCAAACGAGTAACGACTTGTGTCTACCTTTCATTCGTACTGAAAAATCAAAGAGGTCTTTTCTATATTCAACTACTAGTTTGTGGAATAGCCTCTCTGAATCGTCACGCGAATCAGTATCAATTGCTTCCTTCAAAAATGACTTGTTGCGTGGCATGTTTTATATACCTCCTGTTAATAAACTAGTTTACCTTGGGGACCGATATCTTTCTGTTTTACATACGAGATTAAGATTAAAAAATTGTGGTTTAAATTACTATCTTTTTTTAATGAATTGCATACTATCTCCTTCTTGCACCTGTGGTGCACCTAAAGAAGATGTAACCCATTATTTAATGTTTTGTCCTCGATTTGCTGCTCTACGCGCTTCAATGCTTGCCTCTGTCATGCATCTTGCCGGTAATAGGTGGTCCAATTTGAATACATCAGAACAAGTAGATATATTATTATACGGTTCAACGGACCTGGACTTTTATTCTAATGCTGTTATTCTCTCAAAAGTAAGATCTTTTATAAGCCATACTAAACGTTTCTCATAAGTTAATTTAATTTCTGTTAATAGAAGTATCAACTGCTCTAGTCAATTACTATAATTTTTTCTTTATTATTTTTTTTTTTTTGGTACTGTATGCTTGTCCTTTCTTGTTCGTGGTCCTCATAATAATGTATGTAATGTAAATTAACATGAGCCCCCATGATGAGCTTTTAGCTCTTGGGGTTATTGTTGTCCAAAATATTGTTTAAATAAAAAAAAAAAAAAGATGGTGGAGACACGTGCATGGAAAGCTATTAGAGGAATATTAGAGAGGTTGAATCATAAATGTGCCGTTTATGCGGAATACATAGAGAGACAGTACACCACCTATTATCAGAATGTAAAGTATTAGCTGGAAAAGAATATTTACGAAGGCATAACAATGCATTGATGGTATTGGGTGTAGCATGGGCAAAGAAAGAGGGTCTGGTAAGTAAGGATGCCGTGTGGTATAAGATACAATGGAAAAGAGGAACGGTGCTTGAGGGGAATGGAATGAAGCTCTGTTGGGACTTGGAATATTGTATGCGAAAAACAACTACTGCAAGAAGACCTGATTTAACGTTGGAAGAGAGCAACAATAAGTGCATATCGTTTGTAGACATGTTATGCCCAGCAGAGATAAACATTGAACGTAAACACCAAGAGAAGCTACAGAAATACCACCAATTGGCCTTCGAAACCCGTGAAAGACGACGAGGATTTAAAGTCCAATTGTTCCAGTTGTAATTGGAAGTTTAGGTGGAGGTATGGCAAAAACTAGAAAACAAATTGGAAAGTTGATACGAAACGAAATGGAAGTAGACTTGATAAGGGCTAACCGAAAGCGAATCAACTTTACGCAAAATAATGGCTGGAACTGTCCAGGCAGAGTGACTTTTAAGTGTGGACTTTGCTGTCAGTACTGACAAATCTGTTGGCAGTACTTGTGCCTTTCGCACAACTCACTAGACTCGTGAGTTTAAAGTTATGGGCCGGGAAAAGGCTGTCACTTTAGATAATAATAATAATAATAATAATAATAATAATAATAATAATAATAATAATAATAATAATAATAATAATAATAATAATAATAATAATAATAATAATAATAATAATAATAAAAAGGGTACGGGATGTACCTTGATGTTAAGCAAAAAGGAACAAAAACCCAAAGCTGTGTGAAAACAAATAATAATAATTATAAGTAATAACATGACTTGAGGGAAATTAGCGATTAAATTTCCCCGTCGTCAAGGCGCAGGCCCGAGGACTTATACAAATCTTCCCGAGGCAAAGGGGAAATTTAATCGCTAATTTCCCGAAAAGTCATAGTATTAGTTTGCAATATTATGATTGCCGAGGAAAACTTTGAGAATCGTACCGACAGAAAATTTACACGGTTGATCAGAGAAGTTGCAACTAATTTTCCCTTGCATTGATGAGGGAAAATATATGCAAGCGGGAAATTTAGAAGAAGACAAAGGATTTCTTTGTCTTCTAATTTTCCCTCATCAACATGCACGGGAAAATTAGAAGACAAAGGGAAAATTTCCCTCTTGTATGAGCAATGAGGGAAATACGAGGTTTACATCCCCTCGGAGAACAAAAGAATCCGAGGCGATCATGGTATTATAATAATAATAATAATAATAATAATAATAATAATAATAATAATAATAATAATATTATTATTACAACAACAACAACAACAACAACAACAACAACAACAACAACAACAACAACAACAACAACAACAACAACAACAACAACAACAACAACGTACCTTCAGTAAATTATTGCTAAGAATAAGAACTTCAAGGTTTATTAACGAATGAATATCATCTGCAATAAATATAAACAAGGAAAAAAAATGAATATCATCTGCAATAAATATAAACAAGGGGGAAAAAAATAAATATATATATATATATATAAACAAATGGAGGTAGAACGACTCAACAAATTTGACTAGGCATATTTATTACTATTTAGTTTCATACCACGAGATGTGGCACTCTTCAAATAAAACGGCCTAATGCTCTGGGTATCTATGCCAAATGGTATTATAACCTACTCAACCTATATAGATAGACAGACAGACAGACAGACAGACAGACAGACAGACAGACAGACAGACAGACAGACAGACAGACAGACAGACAGACAGACAGACAGACACACACACACACAGACAGACAGACAGACAGACAGACAGACAGATTGATTGATTGATTCACTTTTATTTCAATACGGTAGTTTCATAAGTTGACACTTCTTTACATGAAAGCCGTATGATAATATATACATATATATTAAATATTTTTACAAATTTTATAAAATAAAAATATACAATAGATAATTATAAACAATTAAGATACACAACAGACATGATAGACATGACAGACATGACAGACAGACATGACAGACAGACAGACAGACAGACAGACAGACAGACAGACAGACAGACAGACAGACAGACAGACAGACAGACAGACAGACAGACAGACAGACAGACAGACAGACAGACAGACAGATAGATAGATAGATAGATAGATAGATAGATAGATAGATAGATAGATAGATAGATAGATAGATAGATAGATAGATAGATAGATAGATTTTAATTCCTCCAATTCTGAAGATATTTACAAAAGTTTTTAAATGTAATATATATAAATAAGTACTTTAACAAATAAATAATTTAACAATTTACCTAATATAAGAAAATTAATTAGGTGGTCTCAATAATTTCCGAATGTGCTTTAGTACAATTAAATTGAATTTATCAATTAATGTTGCATTTGCACTAGGAACAGGAATTTGTCCACTAATAATAATGTCATAGAGATCAACGTCATCTAGACAATGAAGTCTTACTAGAATATCTACAAGAAGTTCGTCAGTGATTTCATATCACATTTTGTTTCGCCAAGTGTTGAAATGTGTACACGACATAATAAAATGGTAGTTGATGTTCCACATTTGTGAGTTACAAAAAATACAACGAGGAATGATGTCACTATGTGTCCACAAGTTGAAGATTTCAGGTACGTTTCCGCAAGTAATATTTACTAGCATAACTATTAACGATTTTTCAGAAGGATGTCTTTTGGCTAATTCCCACATATAGAGTGGTTTCAATTTGGTATGAATTTCCCTGTAAAAACCAAGTTCTTCTTTGTTTTTCATGCCGCTTTTTCCATTTTTCGATCTCGTATTTTCTTATTTCATGATAGACAATTCTTTTCCAAGTGTTTTTTGTTGGGAAGAACAGTTCGTCAGTATAAGTCGTTAAATAACTTATTAAATTGTATTTCTTTAGTATTCGGATAATATCTGGAATAAAACCAAGACGCTGTTTTGTTGGATCGGCAAGGTATGAAAAAAGACGGGTAATGAATATCTGCTTTGATGTTAATGCTACCCTTGAACGACATAATCGACCAAAGTACAATAGCTTGGCTTTATCGATTTGCCCTTCCATGGACCATAAACCCAGGCTTCCAGTAACTGCCTCTGATCGTGTATTTGGTTTAAGACCTTGAATGCACTTGGCATTAAATCGTTGGCTCCTCTCTAAAGAAGTTATTTCATCTGTTGTCAGATGGTTCCAAAGTTCGCACCCATAAAGAGCAGTTGGAATTCCCACTGTGCGCCATAAACTGGCCCCACATATTGGGTTTAGTGCATTAGGACGCGGGCACCAATATTAATGAGACTTGCCATTACAGGTTTAGCCTTTCTACAGGCATCCAATGTTCTCTTTGTGCTTGTAAAATTCCCTGATAATTCGACGCCAACGTGCGGCCAAGTTTGTTTTTCTTTCATTGGAACACCGTACAATGTCCATGATCTGGAACTCCCCATCTTATTGTGCATCTGCGTGGTTTCACCAAAAGTTATTATAGTTGTTTTAGACGGATTAAATTCAAAACGCCACATCAAACTGTACCTTTCCAGAGAGTGTAACATCTCTTGTACACCTTTTACCCGTGTTGATAGCAGCGCAATATCGTCAGCGACCATAATCAGGTTACATAGAAGGTTGCTTAACCAGAAGCTTTCGTTGTTCTCGTTGAAAATTTTCGGTACATCGTCATTAAATATCATGAAAAGCCATGGTGATAATACCCCACCTTGCAGGACCGGGAATTCAGCGGAAGCAACACCGTCCAATAAAACTCGACTACTCAGTTTGTTATACCAATTTCGAAGAAGCCGCCAGGTTTTACCCTGAATGTCCAAATTATACATCTTGTAGAAAAGTCCAGAAATCCATACGGTATCAAATGCCTTTGTTCAATCTAGGAAACAACAATAAGCTTTACTTCCGTTTTCGACGTTATGCAAAACAGCTTCTTGTAGAGACATGTTCGCATCAAGGCAGCTTTTCTCTTTCTGGTAAGCATACTGTAGGCAATTTGGAAAGCCTTTTTCGACAAAGAAAGGCATCCATCTATTCAAGATCAATCTTTCGAAAATCTTTTCAATCACGTTTAATAAGGTTATTCCTCTATAATGATCTTTGTTATGACGAATTTTCTTGTTGGTCTTAAAAAGAGATATTATGTCACCAACAGCTAAAGACTTTGGAACTGTTTCTCTACTTCTGATGGCGTTGAGTACTACAGTAAGGATGTTCGTTACGGCGTGACCACCATATTTGATATATTCATAGGTTAAACCGTCTGGTCCAGGTGATTTCCCATTAGGTAGTTGAGCACATATTGCGCTGACTTCTTCGACCATAAAAACTCAATCCAGAGCATGGTAGGTTGCATTTTGACTTTCACTATAGATATTGTCATCTTGTCAATTTTGATCGGGGATTAGAAGGTTGCCGGTTGTACACGCATTCAACCTACGTTCAAATTATCAGGGTTTTTTCAGATGAAGAGCTCTGCTCGATGCGTCAGTATTTCATTATTAAAAACCACCTTTTCACTTTGCTCTTGCCTCTATCTAAAAGACTGCATGCCTACGCGGCACTCTACTTTTTCACACTCGTAATTTGAAACACACAGTTTTCTGGAGGACATGCCTATTCCACTTTTTAAAGAAAGAAATTTTTGCATCCCTAGGATGCTTTGAGCAGAAAAGTGACATGGACTTTCCCCAAATAAATTACTTCAAACTCACCATTTAACTTGCTAACTTGGTTTGTACCGAGATTTAACTCAACAAGTGTCGTCCATGTTCCAAAATCTAAAAAAGTAAAACCACATTCGTCAAACACAACTTGAAATCAACGTAAACAAATTCCTTCAGTCCCGAAAAAAAGAAAACAACAAAAGAATTCGTTTATTCAACGACAATTGCGTAAAAATACACAAATGCCCACTTCCATATATTCTAAGAAAAAGTGTGCATGAGTGATGATGAATGTCTGTTAGTCTCTCTGTTAGACTGCTAAAATTCCCTTTCAGCTACGTTTAGTCTGTCTGTTAGATTGTTAGTTTCTTAGCCTGTTATAGTCTGCCTGTTAGACTGTTAGATTGTTAGTTTCTTAGCCTGTTAGTCTCTCTGTTAGTCTGTCAAACTGTTAGTCTGTCTGTTATATTGTTAGTTTCTTAGCCTGTTTGTCTGTTTGTTAGTCTGTTTGTTATTCTGTTGGCTAGACTGTTAGTCTCTTAGTTTGTTAGTCTCTTAGACTGTTAGTTTGTTTGTTAGTCTTTTTGTTAGACTGTTAATGTCTTAGTCTGTCTGTTAGTTTGTCTGTTAGTTTGTTAGTCTTTTAGTCTGCTAGTTTGTCTGTTGGTATGCAGATGTTTCATTAATAGGCGGTTTACCGCCGCCTGTTTTACCTCTTTTTGCCTCTTACCGCCGGCTATTCTGGCGACACTATATATATATATATATATTGTGGAAGTTTGAGCACTCTGGGCCCATGCGCACTTCACACTATCTGAATGTACTTCACCGATGCTGTCCCACATGCGGTTGTCACCGACGATCACATGTGTATAAGTAATTGATGAAATTCATTCAGATTGTTCCAAGCTACACTGATGAGCTGTTGTACAGCGAAACACCGTGTCTGTAGATTGAACTATATACGCTCCTTCACTTCGGTGTTGTTGAGCACTCTGTGAAGTTGTCGTGGGTACCTATTAGCGATAATGCAACGCTCACTACCCTTGTGGAAGTTTGAGCACTCTGGGCCCATGCGCACTTCACACTATCTGAATGTACTTCACCGATGCTGTCCCACATGCGGTTGTCACCGACGATCACATGTGTATAAGTAATTGATGAAATTCATTCAGATTGTTCCAAGCTACACTGATGAGCTGTTGTACAGCGAAACACCGTGTCTGTAGATTGAACTATATACGCTCCTTCACTTCGGTGTTGTTGAGCACTCTGTGAAGTTGTCGTGGGTACCTATTAGCGATAATGCAACGCTCACTACCCTTGTGGAAGTTTGAGCACTCTGGGCCCATGCGCACTTCACACTATCTGAATGTACTTCACCGATGCTGTCCCACATGCGGTTGTCACCGACGATCACATGTGTATAAGTAATTGATGAAATTCATTCAGATTGTTCCAAGCTACACTGATGAGCTGTTGTACAGCGAAACACCGTGTCTGTAGATTGAACTATATACGCTCCTTCACTTCGGTGTTGTTGAGCACTCTGTGAAGTTGTCGTGGGTACCTATTAGCGATAATGCAACGCTCACTACCCTTGTGGAAGTTTGAGCACTCTGGGCCCATGCGCACTTCACACTATCTGAATGTACTTCACCGATGCTGTCCCACATGCGGTTGTCACCGACGATCACATGTGTATAAGTAATTGATGAAATTCATTCAGATTGTTCCAAGCTACACTGATGAGCTGTTGTACAGCGAAACACCGTGTCTGTAGATTGAACTATATACGCTCCTTCACTTCGGTGTTGTTGAGCACTCTGTGAAGTTGTCGTGGGTACCTATTAGCGATAATGCAACGCTCACTACCCTTGTGGAAGTTTGAGCACTCTGGGCCCATGCGCACTTCACACTATCTGAATGTACTTCACCGATGCTGTCCCACATGCGGTTGTCACCGACGATCACATGTGTATAAGTAATTGATGAAATTCATTCAGATTGTTCCAAGCTACACTGATGAGCTGTTGTACAGCGAAACACCGTGTCTGTAGATTGAACTATATACGCTCCTTCACTTCGGTGTTGTTGAGCACTCTGTGAAGTTGTCGTGGGTACCTATTAGCGATAATGCAACGCTCACTACCCTTGTGGAAGTTTGAGCACTCTGGGCCCATGCGCACTTCACACTATCTGAATGTACTTCACCGATGCTGTCCCACATGCGGTTGTCACCGACGATCACATGTGTATAAGTAATTGATGAAATTCATTCAGATTGTTCCAAGCTACACTGATGAGCTGTTGTACAGCGAAACACCGTGTCTGTAGATTGAACTATATACGCTCCTTCACTTCGGTGTTGTTGAGCACTCTGTGAAGTTGTCGTGGGTACCTATTAGCGATAATGCAACGCTCACTACCCTTGTGGAAGTTTGAGCACTCTGGGCCCATGCGCACTTCACACTATCTGAATGTACTTCACCGATGCTGTCCCACATGCGGTTGTCACCGACGATCACATGTGTATAAGTAATTGATGAAATTCATTCAGATTGTTCCAAGCTACACTGATGAGCTGTTGTACAGCGAAACACCGTGTCTGTAGATTGAACTATATACGCTCCTTCACTTCGGTGTTGTTGAGCACTCTGTGAAGTTGTCGTGGGTACCTATTAGCGATAATGCAACGCTCACTACCCTTGTGGAAGTTTGAGCACTCTGGGCCCATGCGCACTTCACACTATCTGAATGTACTTCACCGATGCTGTCCCACATGCGGTTGTCACCGACGATCACATGTGTATAAGTAATTGATGAAATTCATTCAGATTGTTCCAAGCTACACTGATGAGCTGTTGTACAGCGAAACACCGTGTCTGTAGATTGAACTATATACGCTCCTTCACTTCGGTGTTGTTGAGCACTCTGTGAAGTTGTCGTGGGTACCTATTAGCGATAATGCAACGCTCACTACCCTTGTGGAAGTTTGAGCACTCTGGGCCCATGCGCACTTCACACTATCTGAATGTACTTCACCGATGCTGTCCCACATGCGGTTGTCACCGACGATCACATGTGTATAAGTAATTGATGAAATTCATTCAGATTGTTCCAAGCTACACTGATGAGCTGTTGTACAGCGAAACACCGTGTCTGTAGATTGAACTATATATATATATATATATATAAGGGAACCAATCAGAACGTGAGCTAATAATAGTGATGCATGAAGCATGCTGTTTATGCGTTTCATTTTAAGAACTTTGTTGTTTCAATGGCAAATAAATTGAGGCGATGATCCCACTGCATCCGTAAATGGTTCATCGGAGAGTTAAACTGCTGTGTAGTTAAGCGATTCAAGGCGATTCAAGAGAAGAGATTTGATCGTTTATAAATAATCTTCATGGGAGAGACCACGAGTACAGAACATAATTCCAAATAGTGAAATAAAAGTAGCGTGCTGCGTAGGCAGTGTGGAAACAACAATCGAAATATAGTAAGGTTAGATATACTGCCGAAACAGAGAACGTATAGGAGTCTAATGTTTCGAGCGAATGCACTTCTCTCTTCCCTGACGAAGGGCATTCGCTCGAAACGTTAGACTCTTACGTTCTCTGTTTCGTATATCTAACATTACTATATTTCGATTGTTATTAATAATTCCAGATATTTTCATCATCACATGCTTCGCCAAAGCATACACGGTAAATATCATACTTTTCCCAAATCCAGTTGGCAAAACTGCAATCACATCTCTACCAAGCAATATATATCCTTATAAATACGTTTTGTGGAAACACCACGTAAAATATTTCTTTGCTAATATTTCTTTTCTAAGCAAAGAAATATTTTACGTGGTGTTTCCACAAAACTTATTTATATTACATTATCGCCATGAAAACTTTCAAAGAATTAATATATATATATATATCCAATTGCAATTCGTTGTTCACTCTTCAAAACGACGTGACGCCCAATAGCGCTTAAAGAATTCAATACTTTCTCGATACATTCGCTTAATATTTGTCGGCTAATGTCTGTAATATGAGAACTCATGAAATCAAAAATCAATATTCTGACCAATCAGATTTCTCCGTCACATGGTTAAAAAACACATGGTTTTCCGGCAGGCGGTATTTCGCGTTTCCGCCAGCTACGTAGGCTATCTGTTGATCTGTTTTTCTGTTATTCTGTTTTTATGTTTGTCTGTTATTTTCACCCCAAGTTTAAACAACAATTAATGAAAGAAGGTATACTAACCCACAGGTAACGAAAGTATTTGGTTGTTATTCAAATTCAGTTTGCACTAGACAAAAAAAAGGGAAAAAGAAATATATGTAAATCTTCTTCGAGCTGCAACTCGAACTTACAATCTTCTGATGAGCAGTGAAACGCTCTACCCATTGAGCTACTGAGACTCAGATGATTTGAACCCACACAACTTTCTAACTGCCGGTGAGACGCTCTATAACAATTGACGGTACCGAAAAAGATTTAACCATACGACCTCAAATCAGCTCAAATAACAACTAAACATTCTCTATCGTTCATTTTCTCTTGTCAAGAACGCAAAAAAAAATTATAAACTCCGACAAACATGAATACCGACGTCTTTTGTGCCCTTCGCTATAGTTTTCCGGTCTGTTTAATAACATCAAGATCTTTCTGAACTCCTTGAAATTTTTGCATAAAAAGCTTGGCGCATCACAAGAATTGCGATACTAATACGTATCGTGTGACGTCCAGTCGATCCAGATCAAAATTGACCAAGTCACAAGTGGATGTAAAGATACATATAAGTTTTTGTTGCCTTTACAAAATTACGATCGTCTGATGATTATGTCGCTAGCTTCAGAGCTTTGAGCTAACTATAGAGCCTTGCGAATCGTCTGCCCAATCAGGCGCTAAGTTCACGTAGATACAGATACATGTAGAACTTAAACATTCATGTTTAATATATGGCCAGGGTTCTTCGTACAGTTATTTATTGAACGCCAAATCAAAATGCGAAGACAGTCTACAATCTCCAGTATACAGAATTTGTTATTGAGCTGACGTGCAAAACTGCTCGAGCGCCACTCGTGTAAAATAACAGACACAAACCAACAACGCTCTACAAACCGAATCGTCAACATGCCAGACCATCACCATATTAAAGTTGAATATAAAGCTTTTAATATTTATTCGCACCTTCCGCCAAGCAGACAATAAATCCTTTCGTCCAAACCATATTTAATTAGCCATGTAGCTAAGCCTAGAAAGTCGTTGTTTCGAGAAGAAGATTGATCGCTCCTTTGCGTTTCTCCGCCATTGTTGTATTCGCAATTGTTGTATTCGCCAATCGCAAACAAAACTACGCGTGCGCAGTGCTATTCTAATATATTCCGGGAGGAAACTTCTTTCATTCTCGATATATATTAAGATATATTAATAATGCACCAGGATTTTACACGTCTTTCAAGAAATACCCATAGATAAGGTACAAACCTGTCTGTTATCACTCTTTAGGACTTACGAGCTTCAAGCGGCATAAATATTTGTTGTATATGAAAGACTGATACTATAGTGTTTCACATTTTCACTTGTTTTAGCTTTTCAACGTGTAAGTTTACCCCCCCCCGGAAAGTTTACACTATATATCTATGTATCGTGTGAATTTTCGCCACTCATCACAATACTGCAAAGTTTCTGTGAAACTTTGCACTAAAAATGGTTGTAACACATGCTTTTTGTTTCATTTGTCGCATTCATGTTCATAAAAGATCTGTTTTCTGGTGCTCCATCACAGCATGCAACCATTAGAGAAATTACATCCATGGAGCAAGCTGACTCCCTGCCAGAAAAGTATGTTTAATTTCAGTGCAGAAATACCTTTTGTTAAGATCTTTAATTCAAATCGGGTAAAAAGGCTCTTGTAGAAAAACTGGAGAACATGTGTCGCCAGTTTGTCCTCTGGTTTTACACAGTTTTCATTTGATTTGGAAACACAAGGCATTTCAGTTTCATCATCAACATTGTCAATGTCTGCAAAGCCAATCAGCTCATAGGTTTAAGGATCAAAAACAAGTCGTTCCATTATTTTGACTTCATCAAAAAATAGACCATGCTTGCCAATTTTTACCTTCTTAACGTTTTCCTTCATTGCTGTAAGTGTAGACATTTGCCACCCAGACCGAGGAGATGAACATTTTTTATAATCTGATAAAAGCCTCCCACTGGGAAGTCTTAAAAAGCCTGTCTCTCTTAAATCGTCATAAGCAGAATGTGACTTAGTTAGAATATATTCTCAGGCACCACTTGATAACAAGTGGATGCCACCTCATTTGCTTCTTGGGTAATACTAAGCTTCTGACTGATCATTGAGTAATATTTCAAAAAATTGATCACTTAAACATCCAGTATGATCCCTCACATGGTTTAAGAGCAGTTTTTTTCTTTCCAAATTATTTGTTACAGTTTTTCCACTCACATTTGTAGATTCTTTCTACTGGTGCAATGTCAGCATTTATTGTTTCTATGTGCAACTTTACATGAGCATACAATTGTTCAATATCCACAAAATTTTCAGACTTAAAGCATTCTTTCCAGCAACATTTAGGATTCTGAAGGTTTTCATTCCTTGATTTTATACCTTTGCACAAGCTCTGAAACATTACTTTGAAGTTATCATCTGTGTTTTTTCCTACTTGTACCATCTTTTCCCTGTGTTCCTCCAGTTTTTTTATTTTCTCTTGCACATATTTCTTCTCATTTGGGTTTTTTTCGGAGGAGGTGGATGAGGTCATCTTTGCTAAGATAATCGAAACGAGTAAATTTGGAATTTTCTTGGTTACCGCATTGGGCACTTTATGTCTGCCTTGATTTCTGAGTGCGCTATATTTTTTTGGCATGTTCACAAGCGGCGCAGACGTTTGCGGGTGTTAGAAGTTCGTCATATGGTAAAAATAACAGGCAAAATGTACACCTAATCACCTTTTTGTGGTACTGAGATGGCTTGTTTTCCACAAATGCGGCTGGCTCCCCATTGCGTGTGCGGAATACTGGCATAATGCAGGACGACCATTTGATAGTTATTGAATGTGCATCCTGAACAAATGTTCAGGTTTTGAATCGGGAGCATAATGTCCTTCACATCTTTCATGGTAGTCATTTTGGGGGATATGTTTAGCCAGTCTAACTTAACATTAATTCTTTCTCTCCCCTCGTGAACAATTTTCCAAAATCCTTCAGAATTAATAATTACTTCAACTTCACAATAGCCCTGTGAGTTTCCTCCAAAGTAAAATAAGTAAAATAAGTGAGCCTCACAATCTTCGAAATTGAAACTAGTTTTCCATTTAGGAAACTCGTTTTGTTCAATCGTTTCGATTAATTTAGCTTCAAAAGGTAAATCTGAATTCTCTAAATTGACTTTCTCCGGCGAAAGACATTCTGTACAACGATCACCTTCTTCAAATCCTCTCTGAGTTCATTAACTTTAATTGAGGATGCATCACAGCTGACAAACGAACAATGATTTTCAAGTGAAGCTCGGTGATCGCTTACGATTTGGTCAATCTCCTTTCGATAAAACTTCCATCTGAAAATTCCTCGTACCTTTCCAAGACCTTTCGATACATTGTTGGTCGACTGGTGAAGGTAATTTGAAATCGCCGCGCAATCAAATATAACACCGCAAACATACTCAATAGCTTTTGAAATATTATTGTATTTTGTGTAGTATCTTGCCTTAAAGCTTGAGACAGGAAAAGCCACGACCAAAAGCGAATAAAGAAGCAATTCGCATTCCTGCACGCCAGTCCTAAAGTTAAGTGACATTGAAGACGGATGGACTGAGCCACAAATCTGGACATTGTCCTGGTCGACCTGTTCATGAATGTTAATGTTCTCTCTGTTTGTTGTTCCAGTAGACACATCCGCAGTTGCGCCACCGATTGAACTAACTTGTGCATAAAAGTGTAGCGCTTCCGTCGTAGCACCATTTTCCTTCAAAGTCAATTCGTTCTCATGTCTTTTTCCTTTCAAAATATCAAAAATCTTATACGGTGCGGAAACTGGTTTCGTAGGTGTAGAAAGAGGTCGTTTATTATTCCCGAAACTCGCGTCAACGTTCATTGTTTTGACTAATTTTCAGAGAACAAATACTACGAATCTACGACTGTGATTATTTTAAGCGCATGATGACAGACACGCGAACAGAGCGGAAACAGAATCAAAGGTGCCGAAAACTTGACACTCATCGAAGTTCCGTCGCATTTAATTCGTCGAATTTAATGCGACGATTATGCGACAGAAGTGACACAGTTCGGTTTAGACGTCGAATTTAATGTGTCGCATTTAATGTTAAGGTTGAAATTTAACGCCAAATAGCTCTTACCGTTGGTGTTTCGAGTTTCGAATTACCGCGCGTTCCAATTTGCATGGCACCCAGCTGTTAAGAGAAACGCCATGTTTTTATCTTCAAGTGAGTATATCAAAAAGCTAAAACACAAAGAAGACCTTCAGATGCTCTCTGTGTTTCAACATATGTTGTTAAACCTTGGCGTTGGTCGCCCGTTTGTCGTTAGTGAATGTATAAGCTTTCGCTTAAAGCTCTCTCATTCTTAAAACTCGATTAATGTGTTGCTTTCGGCTAGTTCGACAGTTTTCTTCAGCCAAAAACTCCAATACCTTTAGCAAGTAACCCTTTATTGCCACCCAACTTCATACTAATTGTTTTCGTCCGTCACAAAACATTCTGGACGATACAAACAAGTACGACATGTTGAAAATGATCTTCGTGGGGCCCACGAACTGTAAAATTGTTGGGTATTGAGGGATATTGTAGGATAGAAAAAGTGATTATAATTATTTATGCATTTTATTCGACTGCATTTTATGCGACGTCTAAATCAACGTCGCATTTCCGTCGAATTATGCGACACAGCTCGTCGCATAATTCGACAGCGTCGAATTAAATGCGACGCGTCGAATAAAATCAGTTTAGACGTTGCATTTCCGTGGGATAAAATTGGTCGCATTAAATGCGACGGAACTTCGACGTCTAAACCAAGCCTAAAACTTGAAAATCTCGCGTCAGGTAGAAAAGTTGTACCGCTTTAACATACGTAAATTTCATAGAGGTGCTTTATGGTGTTTTTTTCGTGAGGGCTATATATGTTTTGCAATCGCCTCTTGCTTTCGAACCAAGGTTTATTCATATGCATCTCCTACTATTTATTTACGACAGAATGTCGCTTCTTTACTTACATTTGAAAAATTTTACCTCGTGTGGGATTCAAACGTTGGTTTTAGAGACCATTTCGTTTGGGAAGTCTTCGCAATCGAAGTCGATTAAAGCGGACTGGAAGCGCGGAGTTATTAGTCGGACCCAATCATCGTCCGTATCACACCTGCCACAAGGGGGACACGCCCGTTTCCCCGCCCACTATACGTCCGCCCTCATTGTGGTTAAATGTACAAGCCGCCATCTTTTCCGGTACGGTCAATTGAGCAACTGAGACTCTGAGCTACTGATTATTTGAACGTAGGTTGAACTACGGTTGAATATGTGTACAACCCAAAACTTTTTTTATCACGGGGGAGACACTCAAACCATTGAGCTACTGGAACTCAGATGGTTTGAACGCAGATTGAATATGTGTACAACCCACAATCTTCTGATCACCACTGAGGGAGATGCTCTAACGTAGGTTGAATATGGGTACAACCCACAACCTCCTGCTCACAAGGGAAATGCTCCAACCATTGAACTACTGGGACTACTACGAGTTGATATTAAAATTCGAAAACAGATTAAAATTCGAACTTGTTTTCACTACGTTATAGCGGTTGAAAATCGAAAATTTCAAATTTTAACGGCAAAATTTTTTTTCAAACCGCGAAAGTCGAGAACTGGTAACTAACACGTCACAACAGTAATCAACATCTCAGCTCCCGAAACAGGTTGGTCGATATGCTAATGAACCAGTTGCTGACAGGAATGGCTGGCTGAATACAGACAAAAAAAGAAAAGCTACGACGAGCGCCTGAAGGAACTGCAAAGTAGCCTCGATGGGACAGAAGAAGTGGGTAAATGGTGAGTACTTGACGATGTTGTTGTTGTGCATGTCGTGAAGTACATTTGTCTTGCTTTATGTTTTATTCCATTGTGTATTTTCACAATGTGAAATTTCAGAGTAAATGTGGCAACTGTGGCGTTCAACTTCTTCACAACGGTAAGAGTGTCAGTGTTGTATGGAAACCAAGGAGTGTAGGACATGTTTGAATAGTGAGCTTGTTCTACAAGAAGTTGAGAACCCACCATCATGCATAACAAACCATTCTGGTTTCGACACTGTATGTCGATCTCGACAAGTGGTCGCTTCGTTTAACGCCAACAAAATTGCGTACGAGACAGAAGCAAGAATACCGCCAATCGAGCACAGACGATAGATAGGTGAAACTTATTTTAGAACCACGTAAGGCACGTTTAATTTTATACATGATATATTATAAATAATGGTCGCAAATGTGAAAAATCCCTATTTTACGTGAATAACTTTCTACCCTTTTATAAACATAGTTACCTTTTAAATATGTTAATTTGTAGGTTCTTTAGGAGTAACTTTTGTGTGGCTTGTTTTTGCGAATCTGGGAAATAGAAGGTATCTCTTGACAGCCTGTGCTTACGAGCAGATAAGGAGGCGATTCTTGCCTAATGTGGAGGAAGACTTTGTGGGATTTGTAGAGGACAGTTCATAGTATATTAAAAACATCTTGAATCATGTGTTGGAATATGTTGTTGTTGAAATTATATTTTTATTTTTGTGGTAAACTGTAAATTATGGTAAATTTCTGTGAAGTAAAAATTGTCCCTCATAATAATCATCGAGACGATGCATGCCAGCAGATTGGCACACTTACTAAAGAAAGGCGGGTCATGTGAACACTGTTAACAGAAGAGTCTCTCTCCGATTGACAACTTCCACGTTGACGTACGATGGCGTTGGGTGACTACAACTACCAGAATGCTTTGCCAGTATTCTAGAGTTTCGGCTAAAAAGGATGACTCAAAAGAACCCGTCCAGTCCTTTCGCTGCTTTTCCAAAATATGTCATCAAATTATTTTTTTCCATATTTGAAAATTTGTCGTCAAGTTTCAGTAAGTCTCAATATTTTAGCAATCTTTTCGATACCCTGACCACAACATAAACTCTAACCCTAATCAGAAATCTGGTTTACCCTCTCGCTTTTTGGAAAATCATATTTGACGATAGATTTTGGAAAAGCCGCAAAAGGACTTACGGGTCCTTTTGACTCATTCCTTTTAGCCGAAACCCTAGAATACTGGCAAAGCATTCTGCATGGTAGTTGTAGTCACTCAACGCCATCTCCCGTCATCGTGCAAATGGCTTATTGACTGTAGTCTGAGCAACCCTGTCAAGATTGTTGCAAAACTGAATTCATCTTTTATATTTAATCTTGTTTTAGCCTACAAAAGTTATGGGATAATAATTTGTTTTGTTCCATTGTTTTGTTTATTTGCTCGGTGACCATGTAATCCCCGAGCCTGGGCGTAGGGCCGAAGGCCCGGAGCACGGTGAGGGTGCTAATCTCGACACGCGTGGACAAACGTGATATGCGAACGAATTTCTGTGATTGAATATTTATTTATTTATTTATTTATTTATTTGTATATATGTGTGGACGGACCATGCGCGGTTAAGATTGTGGGGCACTGGGGACAATATAGTTCTTGACAAAAAGATTGAACTAACAAATAAATAAAAACTTGAGAAAGGAGTTTTTGGGAAACGTATATCACTTTTGAAAGAACAGAACAAATCAACGTCTACATATAAAGCAAAACAACGTCTTGAGTAGAAGGCCCGTCAAACCGAAACTCGAAAGGAGGAGAAAGCAAGAGTGAAACTTGAAAACCGACGAAGAAATAAAGGCCGGCGAAACGGTTTAAGTTTACGGTAAAAATATAGAGCCGGCCGCTCTCAGTAATCACGAACATTTAGTAGTAAAACTGTTCGAGTTTCCCCATGTATATCCTATCACTGTTCATTTTGTTTTCTCTTGTGTCTCCTTAAAGTATTTTAAACTTATCCATTGGGCCATTGCATGTTAGTTTTCTTGCCTGTTGTATTTTTTATCTGTGGCTGCCGTCTTAATATCTTTTTTCAAATAGTTTTCTTATTGTAAAACCACTTGTGGCTAACGTAGCTTGTTCATAATTTGGCATAAAAAACGGAAAAGGAGCAATTTTTCTTTTATAAGACGTACAAATGCTGTTGAAATATTTATTAACATGTAGGTGAAAACAATTTCAGCACTTTGAAATGTCATAAATGAATATTGCCGTGGCAGCCAGCCAGTGCCTTTGAAAAATGTTTTCAGATGCTGTAGCGATGGTTTTTTTTTGTAAACATGGAAAGAAAGAATGTAAAATATAACCCTAATATTTTGACAAATTTTTCCCGCCTGCCTCGGTAGTCTGGTGATTAACATAGTCGGCTTGCACGGTAACATGGTTGAGTTCAAACCGTGGATGCAACTTGCAATTTTCTTCATCTCAATATTTTTCACAAAATATCATCCTTAAATTTTTCTTTGTTCCTCGTTACCTTTTTCTTCAAAAAAATAGAGTTATTAAAACTGCAGCTTTTTTATTTCAAATATTCTACTAGAATTAAGACTATACTTTGGTCAACAGGAGTGGCTATTTCCAGGCCCCCAATAAAAAAGAGCGCAAGTGTTTCTAATCAGAGGGAATATCAGGGGGTATTTACAAAAATGCATGCAAAAGCGGGCGAGGGGTTATTGCGTACATGTATTTCTAGTTACAAAGTAAACGCACGACATTTTGGGTTATTAGTGATTAAGTGCCCCTCAAGCTTCGGGACGTTTTGTGGAAGCTTAATGGTTTGTGGACATTTAATCACTAATAATAACCCACAACAATGCCATAAACAGATCTTCTTTATAATTATCTATATTTTTCTTAGTTTACCGAAGACTTTCGTTTGCCAAAGATGAAATCCTATTGGTTAAATCATGGTCACGTGTTGTTCAACTTCTGCTGAGGGAAACATTGCACTGTTTCCCTCTGACGTCAATAATGAAGAAGGAAACAGTGCAATGTTTCCCTCTGACGTCAGCTTTAATTATGCGCTGTTCACGTGAATACACATTTAAAAGTGATTATTGCATCAAATCAAAGAATTTTGGACTCTTCGGAGCATTTTGAAATTTGAAAACAAGAACTTGTTTCGAATTTCAAGCTTGTTTGGTACGAAATAGTCCATTTTCCAAAAGAAAGAATATCTATACATCTCTTCAAAGAAGCTCTTAAGAAAACCTGGAGAAATTTAAAGCTGTTCTCTGTACTTGTTGAGTCTGGTGTATTTGTTTAGTTAAATTAAAAGACAAAGTCAAAGAGTTTTGGTAAGTCTTTTTGCCTTTTACAAAGTTTCGAGTCAGTTTGGCATTTTGTTTTTTAAAAGCCCGGGTACGTGAAAATCGATGTTTACCTCGGCACTATTCGTTGAGGTTTCTAACACGAGCCTATGGCTCGCCAGCTAGAATGCGCGCGCAACCATACAATAAATAAATATTGTAATGTATTGTAAATTGTTGGCAACATGCGCCCAAAACGGACTGTAGTCCCCCATTAAGTCCATACTTACCAGATATTTTGCACGACACAGAATGCCAAAAGGAATCTTCTGAACTGAGTTGTGATCCAAGTTAAACGACTACAACAAAAAAATATTTACTTTAAAATAAGTCCCTTTTATAGCCCCTTTTAAAGGTCTTTAATTAGAATACATCAAACGTGTATCTTTACAATCAAATTACTCCTAAGGATTTTTCAATGTGGCCGTGTCGAGGCATATCAAAGGCGCTTAATAAGTATAAAACACGTAATTTCCCCCCTATGACGTCAATTTCTTTTCAATTTTTCTTTTGAATTCTTTTCAATTTCGTTTGTCTTAGCTTTGTATATTTTCAATGGCATTCAAAAAGCTGAGAATGACGCCAATAGCGGGGATTGACCAGTGAACTCAATGTAAATTGAAATGTGGTAACTGGAACGCTAACTCCCAGTCATTAGTCTGGGAAAAAAGTCAACCTCGTACCCAGGGCCTTCTCAAATGGCGGAGCGGAGGAAAAGACCATGGCAAAGGCTGGTCACGTGACCTCTAGAATTTTATAATATTTTGATGAGCGACTCACACTGTACCAGGGAGCTTGGTACAGTCACTGATCAACAAAGTATAGTTGGCTTGCATATATATAAAATTATTCAGCGAACTATTTGAGCAACCAAGAATAACAAAAACCGTACAAATAACAAGACATTCTCTTAACAAATTTATCAAATCAGTCAATGACCATCTTTAGTAAGTAGCGTCTATACTACAACATACTTGAATATACCAAATGCAAGCAACAAGTGTTTATTTGTTTCTGGACTTTCCGAATCTAATTTAAAAAGTTTAGAAATATACAAAGTCAAAGTCTTCAGTGCTGATCTATATATATTACGGGCCCGCAGTAATTGGCTTCGGCTGTTGCGGTGACCCTGCCATGTATTATTTGCTACTGTAATTTCATTTTAGTTATGTTGTGTATTATTGGCGAATCTAATAAAATAAAATATAATGTTCGTCGATCGTAGTATTGTTGTTGATCGAATATATATACTAAAGTACAACCTCAACGAAGACAGCAGATTCGAATATGCCGTTTTAATATATAAATTCGACAGATACAACAATTAAATTTCCACAAATCCCAAACGTGTGGACAAGAAACATAAATGCGCTATACTGGACGGTAAATATATTTCAACAATCAACAGCAATCGAATATTTAAGTACTGTTTAATAAACGAGCAGGAGTGTTTTATCAGATATAAAGACACGAGGCGAAACCAAGTGTTTTTATATCTGATAAAACACGAACTGCGAGTTTATTGAACGGCTTCAAAAACGAACCACTTGGTAAGTTCATTGGCGTAGTAAGTTTGAAAAAAAACCTTGTCTAACCCGAGAAAATCAAAGTTAAAGTTTATGTAAATCAGGAGGTTTCTTTATCAGATATAAAACCACGGACATGGTACTGATTTCCTTTGTGTTTTCCTCATGAATTATTGAGTTTTTGAGGTGTATGTAGCAATACCTGTGCGGCAGTAGTTCTATTGAAAGTGGGTTTCTGTTTATGATCATTCGTCGACCTCGGCTACATTTCTGGCGAACGTCGAATGACGGCAAAAAATATGAAATATCCAGCAAATGTCATAAATCAACGTAGTATTTTGAAATATATCTAATTTCTACGTTTATAAGAACCGAATCAACCGCTCCCCCCAAGGTGGACGAAGTTCAAATTATCCACGTGACGAAATACTCCAAGAATCTTGGAGTATTTCGGAAGCACGTGACCAGCCTTTGCCAGGTCTTCTCCTCTCGGCATTTTGAAAGCAGAGAAAACCCTGGGTGCGAGATTGGCAAAAAGTGAGGCAAAGTTCCATACCCCTACGCGGTTTGCAGGTAGGTTTCAGTCTCCCACGAAATGTTTTTTACACGACCACCGGTCTTGAGCGAACTGCGAAGGCTCCATCCGAAAAAAAGTTTGAAAAAATTATTTATTGAATCATTTCATCACGCTTTGCTAAACGTGCATTTTAAATTTTGATTGGTTGTGCTATGCTGTCGAACTAATTATGTAATTGTTTAGTTAAGCCATATATTAGAGTTTCGTTACACATTAGAGGATACAAAAAATCAGCACAAAACTTAGTATAGAATATGCCGTTAGTGCCATTTTTATGGGTCGTTTTGTTTAAAAAATATTCGTGCCAAAAACAACTAGCCAATAAACGTGAACAATATAGTTGTCAGTTATTTAAGTCTCATTAGTAATAGTATTATACGTAACAAAAGGCCGTTTAACATATTCGAAGAAAAAAATAAAAGAGCAGAAATAACAAAATGGCATTAAATGTGTGTCATGAAATATTAAGTATCAATACGTCTTTTCAGATTCTTATAAGAATACAGTAGCATTCTCACTCTTGTTCTCACCTTTTCTGCAGCGCTGTTTTCATCCTAGCAAAAAAATAGGTACGCATTGCGTACATGCGTCTATGTTTAGGGCTGCGGCCTGCGTGTACGAATTTGCTACAATACACATGCAGAAATAACACTGTCATAATATGTTACATACTGGTTATACCTTTTATCTGCGTATTATCGCAGTCAACAACATAGCTAAAACTGACATAGATTGTTTGTCTTCAGTAAGGCTCCGTTCACGCTATACCGGATAGCTTTTGCGCCGACACGAAAACCATACCGGATAGGCCTTCTGTACACACACAAAACAATTTCTGTGTCGGAGCGCCGCTCCGATCTCGAAAGAGGTACATCTTTTATCGGATAGGTTTTGTGCCGTTTCAGCTCCAGTGTGAACGGAGATCAAAATCGTTTCGGAAGTAAATTAATAGAATAGAGCGTGATGATTGGTTGTATCACGGCTTGTATCGTACGGCATAATTATTATTTGCCGTTTCGTGCCGAGTCTGTTCACACTATACCGGATAGATTTTCGTCCCGCACGACGTCGGTCAATAGGCGAGTTTCAGGGTGTTGCGCGTGTATCATTTTTCAAAAAAAATGGCAAGCTCCACTCAAAGTAAACATACTGTTTACCAACAACACAGTATAGATACAGTTTCTGGATGTTTAACACTGTTATTCTGCTCTTGTTGGCTCACTAGCAAGTCTGTTTGCTGTTGCTTACTTTGTGGCCCACCAAGAGCCTGCCAATTCCTTTCCAAAATTATGCGCGCGCAATACCCTGAAATTCGCCTATTACATCATGAACAATGGGTCAAGGATTTTCCTCAATCTTATTTGCTATGCTCAGTAATAATGCATGCAACACACACAATATAGCATACTACACATTTCAAGAAAAAGCACCCCCTTTAATTTTTACAAAAATATTTTGCATTCGAATTTGAGTTGGAGTATGTATTACTTTTATTTTTAGTTATATATCTATTATTTATTTTAATAATTCTATTATGAAATTTTGTTTAGTTTATAGTGTGTTCAGTTTAACCCAATATATTTATTGTGATTACACAGTAATTGTGTAATTTCTCTGAATTGGTACAGTAGTTGTTCGCCTATGGACAACTTGTTTGCTCCCTGTAAGACAACTGTCACAAGCTATGAACACACAGTCAATGACTCAATATTTATAAAACAGAAAACAAAAAAGTATTGATCGTGGATGGCGCATTTACTGAGAGTCTATTTTTGAAGAAATCGATCGCTTGGTTTAATACAGTGTTTTATAGCATATACAGTTACACATTTAAGAAATATACAGAGTACATATATACTATTTTGAAGCATAATGCAACAATGGATTTCAGAGTAAATGAATCAGCCAATCTGGGTATCATATTTTGAAACGATAAACTCTTTTGTCTGTAACAGTCGGGACTAAACGCCTTGTGCAAAATATATGAGTTGAGACAAAAACAACTGCAAATATATATTTCCTTTCAAACAACTCTGATCTGGTTATATTGATTCATATATACAACCAGAACCTATTAAAAGATAGCCCAGTACGAGTACAACAGGTAATTTACATCGTGTTTCCACAAGTTCTATATAGATTAACGTTGATGTGACACAATATAAATTTTAACTAGTTTCTTACCATGATAAAATCTTCCAGAAATTGAAAGAAACAACTCGTTTACAATGACTCAATCGTTCGTAGACAAAATGGACGAAGCACAGAAACAGAAAGTCGACATATTTGCTAGATCATACTACCCTGATACTTACTTCGTTGCTACATCGGCACACCTTCGTCTATATTGGCTCAGGGACCTTAAGATGCTAGGACGCGACGGCGGTTAAAACGGCAAGTTAAGTTTTACAATTTAAAGAAGTCACGGTTAACTCAGTATTATATTTGATATTTGAAGCTAGTTTAATGACTTCCAAAACGCCCCAGTATTGCTAAAATGATTGTAGTGTCTGTATTGAAGTCAATCTCAAGCAATAGTTCTCATCTTTTGGCCGTTGACGTCGTCCTGTAGACGTGAAAATGCTCTAAGTGGCGTTGTAGAAAGAACGAGGACGGCGTTGAGATTACTCTTGGGACAAAAAACTATTCATTCTCTTTGTTTTGCAAAAATAATTATTTTGTTTAGAGGACGTCGTCGTTGAGGTTGACGTCGTAGATCTTAAGGTCCCTAATACCCAGCCAGACGGTCAGCTAGATATCTCTGTACGGGTACATAACATCTACTGTTGCTATAGCAACGTAGACACAAAAAGAACGTCTCCATGTTTTCTCGGCCAATTTCATCCCTAGCTTTAATAATTTACTGTATAATTTTGGACACCTATTATAGAGTAAATAAAACAAAAACCACACAGCACAACAATGGGAAACCATTAAATGCAGGTTTAGCCTGACAAAATTATTTTTCGAGCCTTCGCAGTTTGCACTCAAGACGGGCGGCCGTGTAAAAACCATTTCGTAGGAGACTAAAACACGATCGAGAATCGCATAGAAAATCGGCCACTTTCATGGGGCAGTTCGCAGGTCACGTGCGTGCTGGCTCACGTGAGTTATCGAACTTGATGAAATTTACTAAATTCTAAACACACACACACGCAAAACAATAACAAGTGAACTGTCCATATATAGCCAAAAACAAAATCAAGACAAAGGAAAAATCAATCAAAGTTATCTGATAGTTGATATATTTATTCACCCTTCATAGTTGATTGGGTTTGTTCTATGTCAACTCGTCACTTCGTCAGTCGTCAAGTATGTTTTCCATGACTTATTCGAACTTTAAAATCCGTTTTAAAGGTCAATTGGGTACACACATCTGCCAAAAAAAACAAAACGACTTCTTTTGGGGGTAGTAAACGGCCAACAAACAACGGATTTTAGTCATTTAACATGGAAGTTTACGATACTAGATCGCACCTTGTCTTACTCTTCGTCTAATTTTCCGCCATATTTGATTTCAAGTCAACAAATGCTTGATATCCTCCTACAATACCCCTAGTATCCTCTTCAAAGGATCCATTATTTTCCTTTATCTTCCTACTTTAAACGTATGAACCCACATGTACCACAACGCTCCTTATTCATCTCGCGCCAGCCTCACTTGGTCTCGCATGTACTGATGACGTTTAAACGCAAGATATTCGTTCTACGCTTGCATAGCTAATCCAGGTCAGGCTGGATTAGGTTCCAGTCGACAGCCGCAATTTCCGATTGTGCCTACCTGCAAACCGCGCAGGGGCCTGGAAATTTTTGCCTCATTTTTTGGTTTATGCGTTATCGTTCCAGTTACCACATTTCAACTTACATTGAGTTCACTGGGAATGACCTACTCTGCTTTAATTAAAAAAGACAATTGTAATATTTGAAAATGTGCATGGATAGTTTTACGATATCTATGCTCGTATTTGAGAAATGACGTCATCATTCTCGTGTTTTATGCCGCCATTTTGAGTTTGTAGAACGGCTCAATTCTGATGTACAGCGGAATTTTCTTTTCAATTTTGACGTCATATCGTCAGGGTTGGGTCAAAATTGAAAAGAAAATGTTGCTGTAGATCAAAATTTAGCCGCTATTCAAACTCAAAACGGTGGCACAAAATACGAAAAACGTCATTTCTCAAGCACAAGAGCAGATGTCGCAAATCTATTAACATTTTCAAACATTACATTAAAACGCTTTTTCTTAAAATTAAATTATTTTTTGACTTCCTTGGTTTTAATATCAAATCTCCATTATCTAAATTTTGGATTATTGGTTCCCTAAGTATCCCGTACATCAAGTTTTGGATTGATTTATTATCCTTCGTGGTTTTATTTTGGTTTATTTATTATGACCATTTGGCCTGTGGCGTTTCCGTGCTTCGTGAGTTTGTTAAAAGTATTCTTTCTCCACAATATATATATATATATATATAGGGTCTCAAAGGCAAAACGTCTGCGCGCACGCTCAGTGCAATACAGTAGACGTCAGTTGGTCATGCCCGTTCTCGCCTATTGTGTGCTGAATCATGCCCGCAGTAAGTTCCTTGTAAACCTAATAAACACAGCTGGCATGAATAAATTAACTTAAAACTTTAAGATGCTTATGTCGGCGGTGGAGGCACGACCCCTCTTCCCTATACTACAATCCACGACGCTCTTGTGTTATATAATCCACGATGCTCTCCAGATTGTCTAAATACGTTGGATTTTCGATGATTTTAAGATGGATTTATAAGCTATATAATTATTAATTAGAAAAGAGCGACGTCTAAACTAAGCCTTAATTACTAACTTTGTTGGTATACATGAATTATGAACACTGTTTATAAATACATCTTTATAACTGAACTATCCTTACCGTTATAGTCTCAAACTGTTTAGGCGGACCTGAAGGAAAGCTTTCGAATTTATTTCGTGATAACGTGATAGAGTTTAATTCTTTAAAGTTGGCAAGAAGACTTCCCTAGAAAAACAAGATCGAACAACAAAATAAACTGATTAATTCGTTAAAGGTTTTCAATTTTCACAGCGATAATTTATCATTTATTCAAAGTTTACACATAGAATAGCCCGTTTAAAAAATATTAAAATTTGCGTAATAATTTGTAATAATTCTATAGTTCAAAATTCTATTAAATTACAAAAGAATTTAAATTTATTTCAAGTTAAAAATAGAAACGTATAACGCATGTTATTTATTAATTGCTTTAGGGACATAGTGTTTAATTAAACTTATCAATGGTGTAGGCAACTGAGCTTCTCGTAAAACTTTCAGTTTCTTCGCCGAGTTGACTATCTACTCGTAGAAAACTTAAATAGTCATATTCTGAATAAATTATTCTTAGCGCTCGTTTATGGATCCGTTCTATATCAATACTTGTTTCCTTCGTTAGGCCACCATACCATACTTGGGCACCATATTCTAAGACTCATCACACGTATACATTTTCCTAGCGTTTTCATATTGTTTCAGGTAATGAGACCATTGTTTTCTGCTCCCATGAGGACCGAGAACAATATAAAAACGCTATGAAAACGCATGAGTTGAAATAAACATATAATCTCTTAATGGAGGTAATTACACCGTTACACAAATCTCTCAGACGACGACGATATCAAATGAATACCACTGCCGAATATATAATTACATATAACCCTAATATTTTGACAAAATTTTTACGCCTGCCTCAGTAGCCTGGTGGTCAAAGGCACAGTGTCACCATGACGCAAACTTGAAAAACTTCGCGGACAAACTCAAGTTCACATGATCAAAATTATGGTGAACACGTCAAAACTTGGACTAAATAGTCCGTAAGAAAACGCACTAATGACTTACTCTTTTAAAGAATATTATTCCTTTCCTTTGCACACAAATATAATTTTTGTCTCGCGAAAAACTATTAATTAAGCGGTAATTTAATACCTGACGCTGTGCGTTTAACATCGTCGGCAAAACGGTCCGAGTTCAAACTCTGGATGTAATCTCCAATTTTCTTCATCTCAATATTTTTTACGAAATATCATCCTTAAATTTTTCTTTGTTCCTCGTTACCTTTTTCTTCAAAAAATTAGAGTTATTAAAACCGCAGTGTTTTTTTAAGGTTACTGTAGACCTTCGGGTTACGTTTTAGGGAAACATTACAGCGCTCCGTCCATTCATTGCACATACCAAAACCAAGTACACATTATTCGAAAGCTGATGATATAAATGGCTACAAGACTACAGCAAAACATTTGGTCATTTTATGAACGAAACAAAAAATAGCGCTTCTGTTTAATAAAGTTATCATTCAAACTCGAAATACTATAAGCGATTACTATAATGCTCTTTGGCAGTTTGGTAGATAATTAAAATACTCATTAATAATTCATGAAGAAAATGCAAAACAAATTAATGTTTAAACAGGTGTTGTAAATCGGATACAGCATTGATTAATAAAACATCAATGCTGTATCAGATATACAACATACTAATTAGGACCCATTGGCTCAGATTGAGCTTTTTCCTTGTTTAAATAATTTGTTTTTGCCTTTTCTACGACTGCTAAACAAAGTATTCATGAAATAAACTCATAAATCCCATACAGTTCGGCCGCTCATATTGTATCTATTACATATCACAGCAAAAAAGTTTGTCTGGGTTTGTAAAAATTCCAAATACTTTTAGAGTTATCGAATTTTTACTATTACAGCTAAAATACAATCTCACAGGAGGTTGAATGGGCTTGCATAAAAGGCCATAAAACGATCAATATTGAAAATTTTACAATTCCCAGACAAATTTCGTCACCAGACTATTAATTTACTCAAATATCAATTTTTAGATGATTCTGATAAATCCGTGTTCGCTTATAGCTAAAGTTCTTACTTGAGCTCAAAAAATTTCTTTGAGAAAAAGCCGTATGAAAGAAACCTCTTGTCACTTTCTCACTTATTCACACAAAGTAAATATGCGCTTTTTCCTTGTTTAGAAATAAAAAAACATAATTTCCTTTCCAGAATCTGAAAGCCCTCGTAAAATGCTTCACTTTCAGCGAATAAAAAAAATATAAAAAAATAATGGTTTGAAGGTCTACAGTAACCTTAAGTTACCCTGCGAGCAGAGCCTTATTTTCCTTATTTCTTCATTGAGAGAGAGGAAGAAAAGTAGGCTCTGCTGTATTCGTGTTTGGCTTCGTCCAAGATTTAGGACGAAGTAACCCGTTTAAGACCCGTTTAACCGGTTCTCGTTTTGTTTTCTGCTCTGATTGGGACTAGGTTCGAGATTGTAACCAAGCAACTGACATGCATGTGCAATGGAAACCAGCCACGAATACAGCAGAGCCTACTTTTCTTCCTCTCTCTCAGCGAAGAAATAAGGAAAAGAAGGCTCTGCTCGCAGGGCAACCTTAAGTTAGTTTAAGTTAGTTTAGTTCGATCGGGTCGGGTCGGTCGGTTCGGCCTGGGTCCGTTAGTTCGTCGGTTGGTTGGTTGGTTGGTTGGTTGGTTCGTCCGTCCGTCCGTTCCTTCCTTCGTTCGTTAAATGCTGCGTAGGCATTGTAGTGGCCAAACTTGGGTGGAGTGGGCAAGGGGGGGGGGGGGGGGGGGGGGGCGGTCATTTTACTTTAAGGGCATCGCCCGGAACGTCAGACTCAGTATTTCATTATCAAAACCAATCTTGGCAGTTTACCATCTTTTCACTTTGGTCTAAGCAAATAGCAGTCAATCAAAATCGATAGAACATTTAAACCAACAGAGTAACATATTTTGCAGTTTTTCGTTTCCTTGCTTCGTTATTGAGATATTTCAATTTGTTTGACATGCAAATTAAACATCTGGACGTCACGTGTGCATAATGGTTATCCGAGGTTCTATACCGTTGTTTTTATTAATCCAAATTAAATCGAAGGTAGGGTGTGGGTGTGTTTCTTCCACAACACCAAACATGTAGATTTTCAAGTGATTGTGTTTGATAATAGCAAAGATATATAACGTTCTCCAATAACTCATTATGCACATGTGACGTCAAGATGTTTAATTTGCATATCAAACAACTGGAAATACCTCAACCACGAAGCAAGGAAACGAAAAATTGTAAAAAGATATTACTTTGTCATTTTAAGTGTTCTTTGATTTAATTTTTTTGTTTCATAGACACTGTAAATTGAGTAGAATTATTTCACATTGTTCTTTGCATCTTAACTAGTACGTTACTAGATCCCATCACTCACAGGTAGTTCCGTCACGTGGTTTCCTTCAATGTTGAACTCTTCTAAAGACGTACAGCTGGCAAGAGTGTGAGGAATGGTGGACAGTTGATTGTACCTTGAAAGACAAGATTCAGAAGAAAGGTTAGTAATAATTAGTTCTAGGAAGCTTGGATGAAGAGAAATTACCATTTCGACTATGATTCACAAGCGGGAAAATACCTTATTAGTTGTGAAAAGTGCGGAAAACAACATGTATAGGTAGCACTATTACGCGTTTTTCGGTATAGGTTCAACAAGCATAAAAGTTCATTAATCAGGTTTGGGAGGGGACAGAGAGGTATTTGTGGTGAACATTTATATTCATATTTCTTTTCTGAAGGACATTCCAGTTTGACAGAAGTCTCTGTTCAAATAATAGATAAAACGGATATTGTAGATCCAACAACAAGAGAGGGATTTTGGACACAAATTGAGATGCTTTGTTCCTTTGGGACTTAATGTTATGGATATTCACCTAATTTATGCTAAATGACAAATAGCATATATAGCTGTACTTTATTGCCCCGGAAACGTATATTTATTTATTTTTTTATTTATTTATATATATATATATTTATTTATTTATTTATTTATTTGTTTATTTATTTAATTACAAGCGTTGCCAAAAATGGCAGGGAAGTATCCCAAAAATACAAAATTAATATGAAAAACATTAAAACATAAATATAAAAAGTAACTTCTAACCTAAGGCCACACCAATTTTATTTTGTGTTTTACGGGCCCGTCGACGCTAAAAATCCGGAAAACAGAATAAAAATAAAATTCAAAATTTATCCTTTTTTTTTTTAAATAAAAGAATAAATAAGTCAAGAATCCGAAATAATAAAAACCAATGGTTTTGTTCTTGCCGAAGCTCATTTCATGGCTGAAATGACTTGTCAAAACACGCTGAATTGCTGAGGTTTTGCACTTTTGGTTTTAATAATATTGTTTGGATCGTGTTTTGAGCAATATTCATGAACCGGAACCCGGCAGACTTTAGGCAAAGCTTTAGGCTCCGGGCATGCGCAAAACATGGCCGATCCGCAAGACGCTCTCACGTGTGCTTTCAAGCTGCAGCTCGCTCTTTATGTAAATATCTTGGATGTGCCGTGATGGCAGGCCTACCAGATTGTGCGTGGTTCTCTGTTAGTACATTCACAGATCCTGTAAACACTGCAAAATTTGTCTTGCTAACTCTTGTGTCTTATTGACCTGAATCAGTTAGGCAATGGCTAATCTATTATATCAATACATTGTACTATGTTGCTTTATAAATCCTTTCTTGTGATATATAGATTTCTTGTGATAAATTTGAACATTCCTGAATCATCAATATAATTGTATTTTTTTTTTTTTTCCCTCCTCCGATCCTGAAAAAAGAGGATTTCTGCCCGCAAAACACAAAATAAAATTGGTGTGGCCTAAGACTCGTGAATACATAAGTTAACAGCACATTTTAACAAGAAGAGCGGACAGAGGACGGCACGAGTGACATTTTACACAGACGATTTTAAAAGTTTGTGGAGTTTCAACATTGTATACGTGTTCGGTTGCGTGGTGGTAGTATTCTAACAGTTTAGATTTAAATTGACTAATGGAGAGGTTGACATTTCGCAAATGTGATGGCAAGGAGTTGACAATTCTCGGTGCTCTACAATAAAAGCTGTTCTGAAAAGTTAGAGTGTTTACTTTAGGAATATTTAAAATAATTTCATTTTTTTGTGAGAACGCCTGGTTACACGGTTAGAGGACTTAACAGAAATGTAAGGGTCACTTGCAATACGTAAACGTTTAAAGAGGTATACTAAGTCAAGGTATTCTTGCCAGTAGGACAGAGGTAGAAGTCCTGTTTGTACGAGCCTATCCTGATAGGTGATGTCGGATCTAAATGGCAATGACAGAATAAACTTTGTTGCGCGGAGTTGGACTCTTTCAACGTTGAGAATTAACGACACAGACTGCGGCGACCAAACTTGGGAACAGTGCAAAGTGACTCCTAATTAAAGCTGCATGTGTATAGTGCAATACGGACACGCTGGTCATGAATATCAATTGAAGATCTTCGAATAAAACCCAGCATTTTGTTGGCTTTAGTCAATACTGCAGATACATGCGAGTTCCATCTTAGATCAGGAGTAACTAGAACCCCAAGATTTATCTGAACCCTGACGGTCTTAACTGGCGTGTCCGTCAGACGATAGCATGTCTGAATAGGTCTAGTATTCCTTGTTACTCTCAGGAGACCACACTTGGTTTGGTTGAGAACCATGCGCTAGACTTCACACCATGCACTGGGATATCTTGTCAGGATCACGCTGGAGACATTTCCCATCCTCTGAATTTCTTATAGCACCATAACATTTAGTGTCATCAGCAAATAAAGCAACGGACGATGTGTTGGTTACATTAGGAAGATCATTCACATATATAAGAAATAACAAAGGACCGAGAATCGAGCATTGGGGCACGCCAGATATAGCTGGGAGTGGCCGTGATGTTTTTCCAAGGACGGTGACCTTCTGACGACGATCTACTAGGTATAGTTCTCAAACCACTTCAACAAATTTCCACAAATGCCAAAGTTGCGTAACTTTTTGAGCAGCAGTTGGTGGTCGACCCTGTCAAAAGCTTTAGCGAAGTCTAGATAGATTGTAACCGTTTGCACTCTCTTATCGAGCAATTCCCCAATTTCATGTAGAACTAGTAGGAGCTGAGATGTGGTAGACTTTCCCAAAAGAAAACCAAACTGTAGTTTGTGAAGTTGAGATGAGATGTGATCAATCAGTCCGTTGTAGACACAACGTTCAAGAACCTTCGACACGATGGGTAATAGTGAAATAGGCCTATAGTTAGAAACCCCTTTTGCAGAACCACGCTTGGGAATTGGAACGATGTTGGAAACTTTCCATGCTGCTGGAATCTTCCCCACGGCCAGCGATTTGTTGTAGAAGGCACAGAGAGATGAACATATGTAAGGTGCACAGTTTCTCAGTAACCTGGCTGGAATCTTATCTGGACCAGTTGCTTTGTTAACATCCAGTGAAAGAAGAATACCACGTACTTCATCTGGTAAAAAAGATACATCACTTAGCTGCTCAGAGGAACTTTGATAGATGGTCTTCATATTCGTTTCTGGTGCATGGTGGCTTGAACATAGAGAAGTAATCGTTAGAGATGTTCGCGACATCGATGGGATTGTCAGGCGTAACAGTGGCATCATCACGGGTCCAGATCATTTTGTTCGGTACGCTGGAGAGCTTTGACACTGATTTAAAAACTGACCAGAAATTTTTAGCGTTGTGTTTTATCAAATTAGGCAGGGATTGATAAAATTCCTTACGTTTGGTTGAAATCAGACTTTTCGACAAACGACGAAACTTACGAAACTTTTCCCATATATTGGGGGCGCGGATTATTCTTTGCTTTTCTCCTGGCGGTCTCTTTTATATATATATATATATATATGCGGTAAAGTGGAGTGAAGTGAAGTGAGATGAAGGGGAGTGAAGTGGGGTGGTGTGGCGTGAAGTGCAGTGACGTAAACTGTAGTGAGGTGAAGTGAGGTGGAGTGAAGGGAGGTGAAGTGAGGTGAAGGGAACTGAAGTGAGGTGAGGTGAGGTGCAGTGCAGTGCAGTGAAGTAAAGTGCAGTGAAGTGACAATATAGCGTATGGGTTAGAATGCGTTGGAGAATCCATTTATTGCCAAATTCTTGGTAATTTGTTCCCAACTCTCGATAACTCGAACCTATTCCGATTTCCCTCGGAAGTTCGAGTTACATGTATCGAGATTCAACTGTACTTACTTCAGTCCAAGTCTTGTCAAAGCTGTTAGGTTCCCCAAAGAGTCTGGCAAAGCAAGCAAGTCGTTGTGTTGTAGATCTAGCGACGTCATATTAACACAGTTGCCAATTTCTAAAATGAGTCATATGTTAAACGTTATAACATATATGGTTACAAATTTATAAAAACACTAGACAAGAATAAAGAGTTTTAGCCAAGTGTGAGGTCTGTATGGAAAGGTAGTTGCCTGAGGTTTTTCTACAGCAAGAAGGAGGAAGAAACGAAGTTGTGCGAAGAAACCGATGCCAAATACGTTTTCCAGACAGACCTATACTATTGATGATACGAATGATTATAATAATGATAATAATGATGATGATAATGATGATAATGACAAT